>LNAC01000065.1:2668-267486 GCA_002007465.1 Ailurus styani
CCCTGTGTCTTTTAGTTGGGACATTTAGTCCCTTTACATTCAGGGTAACTATTGAGAGATATGAATTTAGTGCCATTGTATTGCCTGTAAGGTGACCGTTACTGTATATTGTGTCTCTTCCTTTCTGGTCTATGTTTCTTTTAGGTTCTCTTTGCTTAGAGGACCCCTTTCAATATTTCCTGTAGGGCTGGCTTAGTGTTTGCAAATTCCTTTAGTTTTTGTTTGTCCTGGAAGCTTTCTATCTCTCCTTCTGTTTTCAATGAAAGCCTAGCTGTATATAGTATTCTTGGCTGCATATTTTTCTCATTGAGTGCTCTGAATATATCATGCCAGTTCTTTCTGGCCTGCCAGGTCTCTGTGGATAGGTCTGCTGTCAGTCTAATATTTCTACCATTGTATGCTATAGACCTCTTGTCCCAAGCTGCTTTCAGGATTTTCTCTTTGTCACTAGGACTTGTAAGTTTTACTATTGTATGACGGGGTGTGGACCTATTTTTATTGCCTTTGAGGGGGGTTCTTTGTGCCTCCTGGATTTTGATGCTTGTTCCCTTTGTCAAATTAGGGCAATTTTGTACTATAATTTGCTCTAATATACCTTCTGCCCCCCCTCCTCTTCTGGGATCCCAATTATTCTAATATTGTTTCATCTTATGGTATCACTTACCTCTGGAATTCTCCCCTCATGGTCCAGTAGTTGTTTGTCTCTCTTTTTCTCTGCTTCTTTATTCTCTGACATTTTGTCTTCTAAATCACTAATTCTGTCTTCTGCCTCATTTATCCTATCAGTAAGATCCTCCATTTTTTATTGCACCTCATTAATAGCTTTTTTGATTTCAGCTTGGTTAGATTTTAGTTCTTTTATTTCTCCAGAAAGGGTTTTTATTTCTCTAGAGATGGGTTCTCTATTATGTTCCATGGTTTTTTCATGCCCAGCCACACCTTAAGAATCGTCATTCTGAAGTCTAGTTCTGTCATATTACTAATGTCCGCATTGATTAGGTCCCTAGCCATCATTACTGCCTCTTGTTCTTTTTTTTGTGTTCATTTTTTCTGCCTTGTCATTTTATGCAGATAAGAATAGATGGATGAGAGAACAAAATACTAAAGTGTAGCAATGACCCCAGAGAAATGTACACTAACCTACTCAGAGGAGATCTGGAACTGGGGAGAAAAGAAATTGGGAAAAAACCAAAAAACAAACAAAAAAAAATCAAACAACCAAAAACAAAACAAAAACAATAAATAAAACAAAATCCTATATCTATATCTACACTATCTATTTCTGTTTCTATATCTGTCTCTGTCTCTGACTCTATCTCTGTATCTATCTCTATCTGTATCTATATCTATTAGACTGGTGAATTGAACAGACCCTATATGTATTCAAAAAATAAGGTTAAATACAATGAAGGGATAAAATATGACCATAACAATGAAAATTAAGATTAAAAAGTATTGATAAGATATAATAGTTAAAAACGTTAAAATAGGGGGCGCCTGGGTGGCTCAGTGGGTTAAAGCCTCTGCTTTCGGCTCAGGTCATGATCTCAGGGTCCTGGGATCGAATGAAAATTAAGATTAAAAAGTATTGATAAGATATAATACCCCCTCTCTCTCTGACTGCCTCTCTGCCTCCTTGTGATCTCTCTCCCTCTGTGAAATAAATAAAATCTTTAAAAAAAACAAAAAACAAAAACAAAAAAAAAACGTTAAAATAGGAAAAAGGAAAAATTTAAAAGAAAAGAGTAAGAAAAAAAAATAAAATTCAATGAATTTAACTTTGAACGACTAAAGAATCATGGGGAAAAAGCCATTAATAATCTGTGTTGCTTTCCCCTAGCTCCGGAGTTCCACAATTTTCAGCAATCTTGAACTTGGCTTTGGCTGGATGTTTTTTTCTGGTCTTCTGGGGGAGGGGCCTATTGCTGTGATTCTCAAGTGTCTTTGCCCAAGGTGGAATCGTACCACCCTCTCCAGGGGCCAGGCTAAGTCTTCAGCTCGGGTTCACTCTCGGGAGCTTTTGTTCCCTGAACGCTTTCCATATGGCTTTGGTGGACGGGACTGAAAATGGCGGCTCCCAGTCTCTGACCCGGAGGAGCCGAGAGCTCGGGGCCTCAGTCCTCAGTGCGCCTCAGAGAAAAGCAGTCTGTCCCTCCCGTTTCCTGGTGTCCATCGCACTCCAAGCTCACCCAGCCTGTGACCGAGTGTCTCTATCTCCGGTGCGCGGCCCCATTTAGAATCTCCAAACCTGGCAGATTTCTGCAGCTGCTCCTGCGCCTCTCCTCCCAGAGGAGGAAGGAGGGGTCTCTCTGGGTCTACTGCCTGTGGGGCCCCCGCTCACAAAGCAGTGGCCCGACTGTGTTTCAGATCATGGCCCAAGGTAACCCTGAGCTGAGAGACACCTTCTCAGCTCGGCCCCATCTCTCCTGTCAGCTTCTCTCTGATACCTGGGAGCTCTGTCGTGCTCAGATACCCCTGGTCTTTTTGTGTCCCGTGGGTCCTGAGACCACACTGTCCCCGCAAGGGCTCCACACCCCCCCCCACTTGGCCTCTGGGGCGACGTCTCTTAGTGGAGCAGACTTCTAACAGTTCCGAGTCTGTGCTCCTCTGCTCGCTCACCTCCCAGGAGCCGGCCCCTCCCCCCAGGTCTATCTTCCTGGAGCTTCAGATTCACTTCTCCGCACGTCCTACCTTCTGGAAAGTGGTTGATTTTCTGTTCCTAGAATTGCTGCTCTTCTTCTCTTCGATCTCCTGTAGAATTTGTATGTGTTCAGAATAGTTTGATAGCTCTCTGGGTGAATTTCAGAGACCTGATGATAATTGGTCTCTTACTCCTCTGCCATCTTGCCACTTCCAGACCACATCTTCTTTATCCATTCATCTATTGAAGGGCATCTTGACTCTTTCCACAGTTTGGTGATTGTGGACATTGCCGCTATGGACATTGGGGTACATATGGTCCTTTTTTTCACTACATCTGTATCATTGGGATAAATACCCAGTAGTGCAATTGTAGGGTCATAGGGTAGCTCTATTTTTAATTTTTTGAGGAATCTCCATGCTGTTTTCCAAAAAAAAAGGGCAGAAGACATGAACAGACACTTCTTCAAAGAAGACATACAAATGTCTAATAGACACATGAAAAAGTGTTTATCATCATTAGCCCTCAGGGAAATTAAAATCACAACCACATTGAGATACCACCTTAAACCAGTTAGAATGGCCAAAATCAACAGGACAGGAAACAACAAGTTTTGGAGAGGATATGGAAAAAGGGGAACCCCTCTTACACTGTTGGTGGGAATGCAAGTTGGTACAGCCACTTGGAAAATAAAAATACTTTAAAAAATGTTATTTCAGGGAGCCTGGTTGGCTCAGTGGGTTAAAGCCTCTGCTTTTGGCTCAGGTCATGATCTCAATGTCCTGGGATCGAGGCCCGCATCGGGCTCTCTGCTCAGCGGGGAGCCTGCTTCCTCCTTTCCCTGTCTCTCTGCCTGTCTCTCTGCCTACTTGTAATCTCTCTCTCTCTGTGTCAAATAAATAAATGAAATCTTTAAAAAAATGTTATTTCAATTATTTTAGTTAGGAGTCATTTTATTGCAAGGTTAGGTACCCTGCTCAAAGTAGTGCAAATAGAAAAAAAAAAAAGTTGTGCCTGGACAGAATGAATGAAAAATTCCACTTGGCAACGTCAGACACCCCACAACAGGCTGATGAGTCCATGAAGGCTGAGCAGGACCTTGACTGGAAAACAAGTGTGGGTGGCCAGCCTCTGTATCTCCTGAAGCTGCTTGGAGTACTTCTCTTCTCTCTGCTTATTGGCTCCCAGATCCTGTCTCGTGGTAGATTAGTGCTCTCTGATTTTATTTTATTTATTTTTATTTTTAATTTTTTTAAAATTTTATTTATTTATTTGACACAGAGAGAGAGATCACAAGTAGGCAGAAAGGCAGGCAGAGTGAGGGAAGCAGGCTCCCCACTGAGCAGAGAACCCGATGTGGGGCTCGATCTCAGGACCCTGAGATCATGACCTGAGCCAAAGGCAGAGGCTTAACCTACTGAACCACCCAGGCACCCCTGCTCTCTGATTTTAATGGCTTCTAAGCTTCCCTTAAAATTTGAGTGATCATTACATGTATGCCACCCCAACTCTTTATGTCCTTTTATCTCAATTTATGTATCACCAGGGATGCCTGGGTGGCTCAGTCGTTTAAGTGTCTGATTCTTGGTTTTAGCTCTGATCATGATCTCAGTGTCATAAGATCAAGCCCCATGTCGGGCTCTGCACTCAGTGCAAAGCCTGCTTGGGATTCTCTCCCTTTCCTTTTCCCTCCATCTCTGCTCCTTCCCCTGCTCAAGCTCTCTCTCTCTAAAATAAATGAATGGATGAATAAATAAATATTTTTTTAAAAAAAAGTATCTATCACCAAATAAATTATTGGTTCTGGACCTGCCTCCTAAATGAAAGTTGAAAGATCCAACCAACTTTCCCAGCCTATTCCACCCATTGATTTCCCCTGAGGTTAAGTATCCATCCAGGTCTAAGTACCCCCTGCCAGGTCATCAGGTCAGAAGGGAGAAGTTGGGCATCACAGGCAAAAGACCAGCCTAACCACAAGAATGACCTATTTACTAGGGTGTAAGTTAACCTCTCTAGAGCATTTTGTAATCAGTACAGTATATATTTTGTTTTGTTTTTTTGGTTTTTGGTTTTTTTTTAACTAACAGTTCACTTTCAGCCAGAAGGAAGTATTGGAGTTCTGAGGGTCAACTTTAGGATGAGAGTAGAAAGATTGAACGGGTAAATCATCAGCTGCTTGGATTGAGTGTTAATGCACTTTTTCAGAGGTGGAGGCAAAGAGAGAAGGCCAGGAGTGCTCCTGAGAATGCATCTGCACTCTAGTTAAAGACACATTGGGTGGCAAGACCTAATTTCTCTGTAAATGGAGCAGAAATATTACACTAGTGTTTCCTCTGTATGAGTGCAAATATACAGGCATTTCTCCAGATGCTGAAACAGCATGGGAAAGACCCAGACAGAGGTAAGGAGCAGTCCTAAGGGGGCATGATATGACAGAGTGCAGCCCCAAGAAGAGTTGTCTAACAAAGAGAGAGGTTATCTTGTGAAGAACTGATTAAAAGTCAGTTCTTCTGAAGTTACATCCAAATGGAACAAAGAATGAGCTGACTGGCCTCAGTCTATTGGAACAAAAAGGCAGAACAGTTTTCAGGGGAGGGAACAGATTGCATAACAACAGCCAAGGCACAAGCATCAACCCTTTTGCTTCTTCCTGGAAAGGAGTTGGTTCTCTGGTGTCCCATAAAGCCAGTGTTTGGAGGTGGCTCCTGGATGAATCTATACATTTCAGTAATCTCTAGATGATTTAGATACTATCTATCAGTCCAACCTCTTGGCTGGACTTGCCCCTCAAACTTCATTCTCAGCCAAACCTAACTATTCACATTTCCCCTGTAGTTCACCAGGTGTGTTTGCCATTGGTCTTTTCCCATGCACATTCCTGTGCCTGGGACCCCTGAATCCATTATACCTGCTTGATTCCTACTACTCATGGCTTTGAATCTACCATCTTCAGGAAGTAATTCCGGATTACCATGCTTGGATTAGTGCTTCTCCTTTCTTTTTCCATGCACTCTGGTTTTTTTTTTTTTCTTATCTATCTCTTGCCCTACTGGTTATCACTGATCCCTCTCCAGTCTGAGTGTCCCTTGAGGATAAGAACTTTATTCTTACCATAATATAAATTATATGTATAATTTATATATAATAAAATTCAACCTTTTGAAATATGCAGATTACTAAGTTTTGCCAAAGGCACACAGAAATGTAACCACCACCACAATCAAGATGCACAATCGAGGGCACCTGGGTGGCTCAGTGGGTTAAAGCCTCTGCTTTCGGCTCAGGTCATGATCTCAGGGTCCTGGGATCGAGGCCCGCATCGGGCTCCCTGCTCAGCAGAGAGCCTGCTTCCCCCTCTCTCTCTCTGCCTGACTCTCTGCCTCCTTGTGATCTCTCTCCCGCTGTGAAATAAATAAATAAAATCTTTAAAAAAAAAAAAGATACACAATCGAGATACATTTCCATCATCCAAAAGTTCCCTTATGTCCCTTTACAAGCAAACCCTACCCCACCCCACCCCACCCCCAGACCCTGGCAACTACTGATCCATAATCTTTCCTTATACTCTGGCATTTTCTAGAATGTCATACGAATGGCATCAAATAGCCTGTAGTATTTTGTGTCTGACTTCTTTCACTTCATTTCACCAGAGAAATGTTTTGGATATTCAACCATTTTGTTGTATGGATCAGTAATTGATTTCTTTTTAGTGCTGAGTAGCTGTCCATTATATAGATACACTGCAATTTGTTTATCCATTCACTAGTTGATGGCCATTTTATTTTCCAGTTTGGTACTATTCTGTTTAAAGATTCTATGAACATTTACATACAAGTCTTTTTGGGTAATTTATGTTTTCATTTGTCTTGGGCAAATCCCAGGAATGGAACTGCTGAGTCACTTTATAAGAAATTGCTAAACTATTTTCCAAAGTGACTGTATTATTTTACATTCATACCAGTAGTGTATGAGACTTTCAATTGCTTCACATTTTCATTAGAACTTGGTATTGTCAGTCTTATTTTAACCATTCTGCTGATGGTGTAGTGACATCCAATTGTGGCTTTAACTTACATATCCTTGATAACTACTAATGTTGAGCATCATTTCATGTTCTTATTTCCTTTGGTGACAGGTCTGTTCAAATTTTTGCTGCTCCCCCCACTTTTTTTATAGATTATTTTTCTCATTATTGAGTTGTAGGAGTTCTTTGTATGTTTCTGGATATAAGTCCTTTGTGAGATATGTCTTGCAAATATCTCCTAGTCTGTGGCAAAAATGTTTTCGAAGAGTGTTTTTCAAAGAATAAAATTTATAATTTTATAAAGTTTGATGTATCAGTTTTATCTTTTATTCAGTGTTCTTTTGGTCCCTTCTAATAAACCTTGGCTAACCCAAGGACACTGAGCTTTTTTTTTATGCTTTCTTTTAAAGGTTTCACAATTTTTAAGTCCCACATTTAGGACCATGATCTATTGAGAGATAATCTTTGTGATAATGTGCAGTATAATTGAAATTCTTTTTTTAAAATATGAATATCCAATTTTTCTCAGCATAAATAAAAAATTATCCTTCCTCACCATTGGATTTTCTTGGAAAGTTTGTCAGGAATTAATTGACTACATGTATATGTGTCTTTTTCTGCATGCTTTATTTTCCTGTCGATCTGTATGTCTGTCTTATGTTGATACCTGACTACTTGATTAGGGTAGCTTTATAATAAGTTTAAAATCAAGTAGTGTGGGTCTTCTAACTTTGCCCTTTTTTTTCAGAATTGTTTTGGCTGTATCAGATTTTTTCATTTTCATATAAATTTTAGAATTAGCTTATATGGAACTAATGAATGGTTGAACAAAAACTTATGCTGGCTAACTGAACTTAATTAAAAAACCCTATTATTTTGATTTGGGTAGCATTGATCAATTAGGGAAAAATTTACATTTAGCTATCTTAATCATAAACACTGTCCATCTCTCCATTAAGACTGCTCCGAGTCCTCTTTAAATTCTTTCAGCAATATCTTATTAGAGTCTTTGGTGTACAGATACTACATGTATTTTGTGAAAGTTATTCCTAAGTATTTCATGGTTGTTGATATCATCATATTAGCATTTTGATATAAATTTCCAAAGTTTAATGCTAGTCCATGAAAATATGATTGATTTTTATATACTGACTTTATGTACTGTGGTCTTCCTAAACCCACTTACTAGTTGTAGTAGCATTTTAGTAGACCCCATAGAATTTGCTTCATTGAAGATCAGTTTCTCTGCAAATAAAGACAATTTTACTTTTGAATTTACAGTCTTATTTTTTTTTCTTGCCTTATTGAATGGGTTAGAACATCCAGTATAATATGAATAGTGCAGTACAAGGTAAGAGTGGACATGTGGACATCCTTGTGTATTCTTCCTGCTCTTAGGGGACTGTATTCACTCTTTAACCACTAAGCATGATATTAGCTATAGGTTTCTAAGAAAGTTCTTTATCAGATTGAGAAAGTTCCTTCTAGCCCTCATTTGTTGATCGTTTTGATTATGAATGGAGGCTGAATTTTTGAATTTTGTTTAATGTTTGTTTCAGGGACCACCCCATTTTACCCTCAATGCTTAAGCTATTTTTGCATATATTAGGTGCTCCATAAATACTTATTGAATGAGTGCAGCTGGGCTAAATACCTCTGAGAGTACAAGGCCATATTCCAGCCTCTCAGAAGCATGAGTTGGGTTTAGGGGAACTTAAGAATATTTGAATGCCTATTCATATCAAACTAGATTTGCCTAGATGACCTCGTGCAATTTTTACAACATTCCTATGAAGTTAAGTATCTCCATTTTACAAATGAGGAATGAGTAATAGATGGCATGATTAAAAAGCTGTAATATGATTGGGATGTGGTGAAAAGGTCCTTTGCTTTTCATAACTCAATAAAAGAAAAAAGACAATCATTATGTTCAGAAAACAAAGAATATACAAAGGAGGATGGCTTCAAATATTTCAGTTATTTGAAATATTGGTGTCAAAGGTGTGAAAGGATCAAGAGTCCAGTTGGTTTGTATATAAAGAATGTCACCTCTAGAATGGCAGTTGAACTATTAAGCAAAAGCAATCCTTGCATAATACTTGGCTCAGCCACAAACAAAGTTCTCATAGTCAAAATAATGTAAATTTAAGTTATTGATTTTTCAGCCCTGAGGATTTGATCTATAGACAAAACAAAGAAGACTTAATTTTGCTTACACATCAAAACACAAATGTTTATCAACTTTAACAAAGAAAAAGTCAAGAAAGATCTAAAGTAAGTTAGAAGGTGGGAGAAAAATGAGGAAATTGTAGGAATATTAACAATTTTATCTTACAAAAAGGGAATATTTAAACCCCTCTGAACTTCAGTTCTTCACCTGAAAAATGAGATATAAAATCCTATCTAATGGGATTGTAATGAGGATTAATGAATGTACATAAAATGCCTAGTATGTATATAAAATGCCTAATGTGTGATAGGTACTCAACTAAAAGGAGAAAAGGGTGCCAGGCCTATAGATAGAAGTAAGTAAACCCATCCCCACTCATGAGGGATAACCTCACCTCTAAGGTCTATGTCTCCTCTCCTGCTGATGTTGTCACTGCCAGACAGCAGAGTCTGAGTAGTGAAAGGTCAAGGGCTGTGTGTCCAGCCCAGGACATATGAATGACATGACTATTCTGCAAGTGGTATCATTTTCCCCGTGTTACAGTTGATGGAGTTGATACTCTGAGTGGCTCAGTGACTCACATTGAACCAGCCCTGAAGTGGGCAAGCCATGCCTGAAACCCAGCAACTGTGACTCTAGATTTCGTTGCCTGCCATTGTGTTGAGCTCTATAGTGAATCTGAAACACTGGTTGAGCTTGTGGCATATCCTCTATACACATTTCTAATGAACAGACCCCTAGGTTTAATTAAAGGGGAAAAAAGATTAATTGTTTCTCCCAACAGCTGCAAATTATTTACATTGCATTTGTGTTGATGGCTAATAAAAGAGCAAAGGCGTGTGGGGACAGCCCAGGGTGGCTGTAATTCTTTCAGGGTCCATAATGAAGCACTGGTTTGAATGCCAGCATGTGAGCATGGAGGAGCCTGCTGTCCCATTTAGGCTTGCAGTGAGCAGAGTTGCTCTCTGCCCTGGGCATGATCCAATCTGCAGAAATGGATCTCAGGAGCCAAGACCTGAGGAGAACGAGGCATATATCCCTGCCGCACTAAACTGCCTCTCCATTAGTTCATGATTGCTGTGGAATGGGTGAGAAAGAGCAAAGTGGTGGCTAGCTTGAGGCTACCACCAATCCTGGAGCAACTCTTAACTGACCTTTTGAACCATGATGGTGGAGAAAAGGGACAGGAGCCACAGCAGCAGAGCTGTTCTCAATTTTATAAGCTCTTGCTTGGTGGTAGCTACTGAAAATTATACACTATAATATGTATATATATTATAGTGTGTGTTATATATTATAATGTGCATGACTAATATAATATGAAGATGTGTGTGTGTGTGCATGCACACGTGTGTGTGCTTTTTGGACTTTACCCAGTATGAGAGAGTTTTGGTCTTCCCAATTATTAGGGTTTTTTAAAATGAATTGAAATTTATTTGTTTATTTATTTATTTATTGCACTCCATCATTTTATTGCCCTTTTTTTGTTTGATTGTCTTTTGTTTGTTTTAGTTTTAGTTTTTCAGTGATCCAAGATTCATTGTTTATGCACCACACCCAGTTCTCCATGCGATACATGCCCTCCTTAATATCCACCACCAGGCTTACCCATCTCCCCTCCCCCTTTCCCTCCATAACCATCAGTTTTTTTCTCAGAGTCCACAGTCTCTCATGGTTTGTCTCCCCATCCGATTTACCCCAATTCACTTTTTCTTTCCTTCTTCTAAACTCCTCCATTTTATTCCTTATGTTCCACAAGTAAGTGAAACCATATGATAATTGACTTTTCTGCTTGACTTATTTCACTCAGCATAATCTCCTCTAGTCCCATTCTTGTTGATACAAAAGTGGGTATTTATCCTTTCTGATGGCTGAGTAATATTCCATTGTATATATGGACCACATCTTCTTTACCCATGCATCTGTTGAAGGGCATCTCAGCTCTTTCCACAGTTTGGCTATTGCAGATATTTCTGCTATGAACATTAGGGTATATGTGGCCCTTCTTTTCACTACACCTGTATCTTTGGGGTAAATATCCAGTAGTGCGATTGCAGGGTCATAGGGTAACTCTATTTTTAATTTCAGTGGAAGAGAGTGGAGAGTCCAGATATGGACCCTCAGCTCTATGGTAAAATAATCTTTGACAAAGCAGAAAAAAATATCCAGTGGAAAAAAAGACAGTCTCTTCAGTAAATGGTGCTGGGAAAATTGGACAGCTATGTATAGAAGAATGAAACTCAACCGTTCTCTCACACCATACACAAAGATAAACTCGAAATGGATGAAAGACCTCAAAGTGAGGCAGGAATCTACCAAAATCCTAGACGAGAACATAGGCAGTAACCTCTTTGACATCGGCCACAGCAACTTCTTTCAAGAGATGTCTCCAAAGGCAAAGGAAAGAAAAGCGAAAATGAACTTTTGGGACTTCATCGAGATAAAAAGCTTCTGCACAGAAACAAACAGTCAACAAAACAAAGAGGCAACCCATGGAATGGGAGAAGATATTCACAAATGACACTACAGACGAAGGGCTGATATCCAAGATCTATAAAGAACTTCTCAAGCTCAATGCCCAAAAAACAGATAATCATGTCAAAAAATGGGCAGAAGACATGAACAGACACTTCTCCAAAGAAGACATACAAATGGCTAACAGACACATGAAAAAATGTTCATCATCACTAGCTCTCAGGGAAATTCAAATCAAAACCACATTGAGATACCTCCTTATACCAGTTAGAATGGCCAAAATCAACAGGACAGGAAGCAACAACTGTTGGAGAGGATGTAGAGAAAGGGGAACCCTCTTTCACTGTTGGTGGGAATGCAAGTTGGTGCAGCCACTTTAGAAAACAGTGTGGAGATTCCTCAAAAAATTAAATAGAGCTACCCTACGACCCTCCAATTATTATTTTTTAACCCTGTAGCCATCTTGGGAAAGTCACATCTTGTGAAAGTGGTTTCTTTGTCACTTTCATAATGATCACACCTACCTCTTAGTTTGCTGTGTGGAGCATTATGTATATGACAACACCTTTCAAACTGCGAAGCAGGGTGTGGGAATTGGCATCAGGACAACTTTGCTTATTCTAGGACTTCCCTCATCCTATTATTTTGTTTTTTAAAGCACCTATTCTCTACTCAGGTTTGTGTGAGTGTATGTGGGGGAATAAAAGGACAAACCAAAGAGACCATAGTTGAGTAATAAGGTTAATATTTGAGGAGATTATTTTTAATGTGTGTGTAGAGGATGAATTGGAGTGGGCTAGGACTACTTACTGGAAGACCAGTCAGGAGGCCACTGCAGCCTTCCAGAGAGGGGACACCTGGGCCTGAACAAATTTGGAATTGGCAGACATGGGATATTCACATAGGAATATTACATCAGCTCTAGCATAAGTTTTATTTAAATTCTCTACCCTTTAGGAGTGCCTATTGACCATAAATATCTTGTATTTGGTGCTAGGACTGCCTTAACAAAGTACTACTAACTGTGGGTTCTGAACAATAGAAATTTATTGTCTCACAGTTCTAGAGGCCAGAAGTCTGAAATCCAAGTTGTTGACAGGACCATGCTTGATCTGAAGGTACAGGGGAAAGATCTGTTCCAGGCATCTCTCCTGGCTTTGGTAGTTCCTTGGCTGGTGGCAACAGAACACATGACATTCACATGTGTGCACATCTGTCTCTGTGTCCAAATTTCCCTTTATTATAAGGATACCAGTCATTTTGGATTAAGGCCTGCCTAAATGACCTTGTTTTTACTTGATTACCCATATAAAGACCTTCTCTCCAAATAAGGTCGCATTCCAAGGTACTAGAGGTTCAGACTCTGACCTATGTTTTTTCAGGGTCACAGTTCAACCAGTAACATTTATTTGATATGCATTTTAAGTGTGTTAATTTTCCATTAGATAATATATCATTTACCTGGTCAAATTACTGAAAAACAACTTAAATTTCTAGGTAATTTAGACTGGTAGGATAGATACAGTTTTTATATGATCAGAAAATATTCAAATGCCTGTTGTATCTTTACACATATGTTGGTACTTATAGAGATAGATGTGTATATAAAATGCAGTAACAGTTTGTAATGATGGATCAGATTAGGTTGAGGTCAGAAATTCAAGCACACAGCCATGATTTGCTAGTTTGTTGATTGATAATGGACTTTAACCCTGAAACATCTATTAATAGACAGTAGCATTGAAGAATTAAAGCTTTTAGTCAGTTTTCAATAGTAGCCATCTACACTGGGCATCCAGAAATAGAAATAGTGGGATTTTGGTAAGGTGAAAGATCCATGGTCTTAGAACCCAAAAATGTGTTTGAGTCTTGGTGTTGCCCTAACTTTCTTTGTGCTCACATGAATTGTTGAACTTTTCTCTGAATCTCACTTTTCTGAAGTTTACTGAGGTATAAAATGGGACTAACTAATGCTCTATATCTCTCATGTGGTTGTTAGATGAGAGCCTATGCCTGGACAGATGTGCAATATTAATATTATTATGGATTAGCTATTCAAGTGATGATCTTGACAGTCAGTCTTTGTTTTTCCATTGTGTTCTAGTCAACAAGCACAAACCATGGATCGAGACTTCATATCACGGAGTCATAACTGAGAACAATGACACAGTCATTTTGGACCCACCGCTTGTCGCCCTGGATAAAGACGCACCAGTTCCTTTTGCAGGTGAGATGATGGCTTATTGAGGTTGGGCTTGGCTTACTTGAGAGGCATGCTGGGAAGCCTCCACAGAGCACAGGCTCAGACTGTATCACTGTTGTCCTCCCCTGTGCATCTCATAGATCAGCCTGTGATTTCAAAGCTGTATGCCTCTTCTGACCACTGGTGTGGTTCTGATATCTGGTGTGGTTCTGATTTCTGATTTATGTTTTTTTTTCCTGGGTATTGCCTCCAGTGAAAGACCTTTATTTCTTCTTCTAAGAGGTGGTATG
The DNA here is from genome assembly GCA_002007465.1 of Ailurus styani. NCBI lineage: Eukaryota > Metazoa > Chordata > Mammalia > Carnivora > Ailuridae > Ailurus > Ailurus styani. The sequence continues at coordinate 16,472 of LNAC01000065.1, forward strand.
TTGCTGAAGTGGCCTCTGGAGTTGGAAAAGCTGGGTTAGTAATGTCCATAGGGGAATAATTTTCCCTCTAGAAAGGTAACCTGTAGACAGATTAACTATGTGACCCACTGTCCCCACTATGCATATATCATGAACAGGTGAAGTCTTATAACTTGGTAGATTGGCAAAAGAAAAGGAAAAAAAAAAGGACCAGGAAATATTTGCTAAGAATAGGACAGGGCTGTGCCCTTGAGCTTCACAGTGGGTTTGACTTTTGGTGGAAGAATCAGAATGCAGTGCCATTTTTCCCGATGCAGCTTGTGGCTAGAGAGTTTTCTCATTATCATCAAGATTATGACTACTTCCTTCTCTAACTTCCTGCAAGGGCCAGGTCTCAGGAAGGATGTGTGAAGAATATGGCTATGTCTCATGTTTCCACAGATTTGGGCAAAGAGAAGGGGATGGCTGATGGTAGAGGGAGGAGGGAATGGACAAAGAATTTCTGAAGATGCCTGCATCATGAGTAATATTGTTAACATTTTATAACTGTCAGGAGAAAGACAGGAAATTTAATGAAGGTTTTCAAGATTTCTAGAAGATTGGTTTATGATAGATGGGTGCCAGGCTGAGGTTTTCACCATGATGAAGTCTATTTTTTCTGACAGTTTGTCTGCTACATTATGAGCTGCTTGGGTAGAAAAAAATGGCTCTTTCACACTTCTAAGAGATAAGCTCTATGAAGGCCCTTTTTTCATTACAGAACATTGTAAAGTAAGGAATGAGGGGGTGGGTTAACTGGAGAAATTCAGCATTATGTGAAGATAAACCCATAAGCATTCTTGTGGAGGATGGGGAAGGTATCTTAACTCTCAGAAGAAGGCTTTATTTTTATTTTATGTAGAATGATAACCACCAAGGGCACCTAACTGTGACTTCCATGGTGTTTAGAATTAGGATATTTCCATACATCTTCCAGCCATCCTTAGAGGTCCCAGCTCAACCAAATTCGACTTGGAAGTGTGAATCCCATGCTGTCTTTTCCACAAAAGATGAGTTGTCTTCCCTAGACCTTCTTTGCCAGCCGGGGAATATTCCAGTGCATCCGCTTCTTGAACATAATTAGATGATTCGAGGGTTAATCACCCCCTAGAAATGAGGTTTTAAGACAAACACTGGCAAAACTCTTCAGATCTTGGAAATGTTTGGTTTGACATGTACAATGTGCTTAACAAAATAGAGAAAGTATTTAAAAAGTGGGAGATTTAGGATAAAAAGACAGGATTCTGGTTTATCTTGATGAACCAGATTGGAAATACAGGGCTAAGTCATGGTTTCCCTCTTTAGACTGAACATGTGCTTCTGGCTTCCCTTAGCCCCTTCTCTACAACCTGTGTGCAGAGTCCTTCCACCAAGGGGGTCCTCTTGTTCACCTTGTGATTCCTCTTTAAAACATAACAGAAAAAAAAACCAATGACATATTAAACAGGAAGTAAATGTGCGCCACTAATTCACTTTAGTGTAGTGAAACTAACACTTTAAAGATGAAGGATATGTTGGATTCTTCATTATGTCTACCCTCAGCATAGCCCTGTTCTCTTCCAATAGTGAACTAGGAAACTGAAGTTGTTCAATAAGTTGTCCTACAGTAAAGTTATAAGCTCCTTAATGTACAGACCAAAATTGGGTGGGGGCAGTTTAAGAAAATCTGATATTTGGAAGTTTGGACTTACAAAAGCTTACTTACTTTCCTTGGTTTTGGGGTTGCAGAATAATTAATTATTTCACCTGAAGATTCAACAAAGGGTTTTATAAATCATAAATCCATCAAATTCCTTTAAACTTGAATTTGTATTCTGACCATTGGATGTGCCCATATCTGGAAATTAAGATTTGCTTCTAAGCCACGCCCTGAGTAGTTATTTCCATCTGAAGAAAATTTTTATGCTCCTCTTGATATTTGCAACTGCATAAAAAGAAATCTAGCTTAATGCATCAAAATATAATCTTCCAAGCTCTTAAGAGTAAAAAATAAAGGTGCTTTTTGGAATGGTCAAAGCTATTTTTCTCAGTGTTATTTATGATCAGCTCTAAGACAGGACACAGGCACTAGCCATCCATCCATGCTGCAGACGTTTATTTTAAAACATTTATCTTAAAAAGAAAATACTGGAGATTTATTTCAGATCCCTATCATTCTCATAAAATTGAAAAATTCATATCTGCCAGCTCCATCAGTTCTGGAAGTCAACTGCAGCTTTTAGTCCTCCCTCCATCAACTGTTCTTGTATTGTGTGTCAGTTTTTCTACCCCTTTCTACTGCTCTTTATTTCCAATTTAGCCTGTGAGGTGAGCTGTAAGCTTGCTGGGAGCTGGTCCCATCCATGTCACGTTTCCTCTGTCTCATTTCTTTTGTGATTTCCCTCCCTTTAAAAAATTTTTAAGAAAAATTTACTATGTAAAATACCATTCATTTAAATAAAAGTCATGATCACATTTTGCCTATAAATACAAAATTTGGGGATATAGAATAGCTTTTACTGTATATTTTCCTGATTATGGCAATAAGTGTTTATTGTAGAAAATGTGAAAAATATAGTGACACAAAAAAGTATGAAAAATATGTTTTCTTACCCCCAGAGAGAGCCTCTGTTAACATTTTAATGTATTTCCTTCCAGTCATTTTCTACTTTTTTTGCTAAAATTGTGATCACACCTCATATTCAATTCTAATAATTTCTTCCCCACTAAACCAATGAAAATATGCCATTTTATTAAATATTATTCTGCAACTGATTAAGTGGCTACATGATGTCTTTCTCAGTGAATATTCTATAGTTTACCATTCTCTCTTTTTCTGGCTTTATTGAGATACAATTGACATATAACATTGTGTAAGTTTAAGATGTACAATGTAGTGATTTAATAAACTTCTATATTGCAAAGTGATTACCTCCATACTGTTAGCTAATACCTCATCATCTCAAATAATCACTATTTCTTTTTTTTCCACATATTAAGAATATCATCTTTAATTCTCAGAATTTAATATAATGGCAAATTCATACGATAAAGATGGACAGTTCTGAATACTACAACTTTCATTTATGGATTTAAAAAATATAACTATTGAATAATGAAATAAATTGGATGCACGAACTAACTCCAAAATTATGCAGTTCTGGTATTACCATTTCCCTTTCCTCCATTACTAGCTCTCCAGTTATGAAATAATAATGCAGTTTTATTTTTTCTTTTTGTGGTGAAAACATTTGAGATCTCTCTTAGCAATTTTCAAGTATATAATACAGTGTTGTTAAGTATAATCAGCATGCCGTACATTAGATCCCCAAAACTTACTCAAATTATCACTGAAAGTTTCTACCCTTTGACAACACCTCCCAATTTTCCCACTGCCAGCCCCTGGTTACCACCATTCTACTCCCTGTTTCTGTGAGTTGGGATTTTAAAGCCAATTTCACATGTAAGTGAATCCACATATAAGTGATATTTATGGGGTATAAATGATTCCACATATAGATTCCATGTATAAGTGAGATCATGCAGTATTTGTTTTCCTGTGTCTGGTTAATTTCACTGAACGAAATGCCCTTATGGTCCATCCGTGTTGTCACAAACAGCAAGATTTTCTTTCTCATGGCTAAATAACATTCCATTGTATATATATACACTATATCTTTATCCATTTACCCATTGACAGAAACGTAGGTTGTTTCCACATCTTGGCAATTGTGAATTATGTTGCAATGAACATGGGCATGCAGTTATCTCTTCAAAATCCCGAATTTACTTCCTTTGGATATATGTCCAGAAGTAGGATTGCTGGATCATGTGGTATTTCTAGTTGTAATTTTTTTTGAGGAACCTCTATACTGTTTTCCATAGTGGCTGTACCAGTTTGCATTCCCACCATCAGTGCATATGGTATCCCTTTCTCTACATCTTTGCCAACACTTACTTCATGTCTTTTTGATGATAGCCATTCTGACAGGTATGAGGTGATAGGCAATTTGTCTGTTACAATTCTGTTTTACTATCATGTATCTACATTTCTGGTTCTACCATTTGGATGCATTTCCAAAGTTGAAATTAATTGGTCAAACATTTTAAGGCTCCAGAAACAGGGCACGTGAGTGGCTCAGTTGGTTAAATGTCTGACTCTTCATTTCAGTTCTGGTCTTAATCTCAGGGTTGTGAGTTCAAGCCCTGAGTTGGGCTCCACAAAAAATAAATTAAATAAATAAAAAAGAAAGTTCCAGAAACATGTTAAATTGCTTTCCAGGATAGTTGTATGAGTTTGTAGCCCCATTCTCACCACACTTGTCTCATTCCCTAGCCCCTATATGGCTTATTCTAATGGCGTGATTTAATGACCATGTGGTATAGTCACCAACAACAGTATAGCCTCACCACCTTCATCTGTAAAATAATGCAAGCTTTCCAGTGTTGTTGTTTTGATTCAATTTAAAGAATATCTATGACACATGTTATAATGAGTCAAGATATAGTAGAAGCTTAATAAATTCAAGCTTTGTTATTTTGATTTTTTTTCCATATCCTTTTCTCTGCCCATTTCATACAGGAGATAACCAACTCAGAGAGAGGCCAAGCACCTTGCTTAGTATCCCAAAGCAGTCCAGCCATGGGCTGGGACTGCAGCCCAGGGATTTTCACAACTTGCTTTGAGTTCTTTTTCCCAGTGATGTTGCCTTTTGATCCCTGCCTCACCTGATTACTAGAGGTGTCAACTCTCAGTCAGTGAATACTCCCTCAGACCTCTGTCAAGTCCATTAGACCTAACTTAGTTCTCAACCTAGTGTCTGTGCCCCATGGACATGACCTTCTTAGAGAATCAGATCCAGGAAAATCCTTAAGTGATAATGAAAATCCTGTCCATTGCCAGGCAAAAAATGATAATGAAAGCAAGTTGGGCATACTGTGAACTTATTAATTTCTACATGAGCCCCACTGAGGCCTGTTAGGAAACTGTGGAGACTTTTAAATTTGAAGGGAATTAGATTGCCTTTCAGAGATAATAGAACTGTTCATTTGTCTACATTGGGCCAGTCTGGACTTGTCTTTTGAGAGGACAGGGCAGCAGAGAATGATCAGGCATAATTGGCTGGCTTCTCAGGCTGGGTGACTCTCTGAAGGCTGCCTGGAAAATTGCCTGGGATGTGATTTGGCCTGGTTTGATTAGCTGGTTGCAGCAGAAGTTTCTCCCCTCCCTGTGGTTAACTCCACTCGCCCTCCTGGCTCTGTTCAGTGTCTGCCAACCTTATCTTTGGACCAGGGTCCTTGTTTGTGCTTCAGGCCCCTGGGTTCCTGAAGGCAGAGTTACTCGCCAAGGGCTTGTGCAACCCCTGTCTTATGGTGGGAAGCGAATGCAGGGTGTGAGCAACCACACACTCTGCTTGACCAGACACACACTGCTTTATGTTCAGGCTCTGTCATTTGCTAGCTGTATGGTCTCAGATAAGTTACTGAACTCCTCTGAAGGACGGTTTGCTAATATTTAAAATGGGGGTAAACACAGTACATCTGTGTTAGTATGTGGATTAAATAAGACACTAATGCTGAGTGCCTATAGCACTCCTGGCCACCAGTAGATGTCCAGTATGTCATAGTGCTGATAGTTCTAGCAAGGGCAAAAATGAGAGTAATTACAGTAACCGTAATTCTTAGTATCATCAATAAGCCACAGTGTTTTATTCATTTTAGGCTGATTACAGTTCTGTGATTATGATCTGTGATAATAATGTTAAAGAAAGGAGAAAAGTGAGTTTGGAATTTGTTCTAAAGGCTTCATGCCATCACCCATCAAGCTATGTTGCCCAGACTGGTCACGTGGCAGTGCAGAGACATTAAGTTAAATAATGCAGACAAGTAGTTAGAGAATTGTGCCGAACTCTGTAAATATTAGTTGGCAATACATTTCCTTAAATTGCGCCTATAACCTGTCCCTGTGGAGTAATTAGTTGCAAGATACACTTTTAGGTTACTGCAAACCATATGCCCTTTTATTATAAACACACATGCGTGCGTGTGCACACACACACACACACGCACACACGTGCCAACCATGGCACACAAAATTGTATCGAAGTCTCACACTAACTCTGTAGGACAAGAAGTTCAGCTATCATGATTCTGTTTTGCAAATGAGGACATTGAGACTTAAAAAATTAAGTAACTATTCAAGGTTACCTAGCTGAGGATGATGGCTCAGCCTTGTCACTCAACTCCATATGCTCAGACTCCAAGTCCTGGCTTCTTTCCCCTGCCAGTTGTCCAGTGTGGGTTACATATCTCCTTGGCAGTGGAAGATTTGCATGGTACCTGGACATAACGTTAAAGAGTGCTGAATCCCATGCTAGGTCATTCCCTTTTAAGTTCTTCTCCAGTCTCTGATTATATCAAGGAGAAAGGCAGTTTGGGAAGCTCAACACCTCTCAAACATTTGCTAATGTCTCCTTGTGACAAAAAGCTCTATCTCAAAGCATTGCACAGGCTACACTGATGAGGTAGAATTTTAGTACCATTCTGTGTTGTATTTTAAGTTTCTTTTTGTTTTTTTGAGACAACTATTGTTGGCTTTTCAGGGATTTTTAAAATAAATTCATTTGGGTTTTTTAAAAACCTCCCATTGGGGCGCCTGGGTGGCTCAGTGGGTTAAGCCTCTGCTTTTTGGCTCAGGTCATAATCTCAGGGTTCTGGGACGGAGCTTTGCACTGGGCTGTCTCCTTGGCAGGGAGCTTCTCCCTCTCCCTCTGCCTGCTTTTCTGCCTACTTGTGATCTCTCTCTCTGTCAAATAAATAAATGAAATCTTAAACCAAAAAAATAAATAACCCCCCTTTTTTTTTTGCGATTTTATTTATTTATTTACTTGCGAGAGAGAGCACATGTGCCTGTGCATGAAGGGGGTGGGTTATTGGCTGAGAGGGAGGGAGAGGGACAAAGGACTCCATGCCTAGTATGGAGCCTGACACAGGGCTTGATCTCATGACCCAGAGAACATGACCCGAGCCCAAACCAAGAATCAGTGCTGAACCCCCTCCCCCCCGAGCCACCCAGGTGCCCCTAAAACCCCAATTTATTATTTTTAAGATTTTATTTATTTATTTGACAGAGAGATAGAGAGCACACGTAGGCAGAGCAGCAGGCAGAGGGAGAAGGAGAAGCAGGCTCTGTGCCAAGCAGGGAACCTGATGCGGTACTCAGTCCCAGGACCCTGGGATCATGACCTGAGCCTAAGGCAGTGGCTTAACCCACTGAGCCACCCAGGTACCCCCTAAAACCCCAGTTTAAAAAAATGTAAATAAATAAGCAGCTATTTCATAACACTGGCAAAAACCATGAAAGAGGTCTATGATTGAGTACCAAGTAGAACACCATGGAATAATCCCCTCTAAGCCTCATTCCCCACCCAGCCATCTCAGGACTGCCTACCATCTTCAGTCAGTCCTGCCTCACAACTCTCTGAGCTCTGACCCTGGCAACAGAGGAGGCATCTATGTCAGCGTCAGAGTAGATGGGACTTTGTGTTCCAGTTGGTTTGTGTGGGGGGTCATTCTTGTGGGCCAGAGGAAGGGTGCCGCCTGGTGTCCACCCTGGTCTCTGAGCATTCAGACTGCTAGAAGTCAGTCTGGGGCTGCCCTTGCAGAGAACTATGGATTCTCTGGAATCCACAATCTGGGTTACAGCCTTGGACTCCACAGAAATAGAATCAAGAGTTAACAGGACCAGAAAAACATGGACCAGTGTCTATTCATTAGAGTACATGTGAAAATTATGAAAAGGAATAAGGAATAAAACAAAATTAACCCACATTCCTAAGACCCTGCTAGGCCATTTTCTTTCTTTCTTTTTTTTAATTTTATTTCTTTATTTGACAGAGAAAGAGAGATCACAAGTAGGCAGAGAGGCAGACAGAGAGAGAGGAGGAAGCAGGCTCCCTGCTGAGCAGAGAGCCCGATGCGGGGCTCGATTCCAGGACCCTGAGATCATGACCCAAACCGAAGGCAGAGGGTTAACCCACTGAGCCACCCAGGCGCCCCGCTAGACTGTTTTCTATTCGTATATAGATATGTAGTTCTTATTAATTTGGATCATCATATGCATGTTTCAGAGTTTTTGTGTTTTCATTTTTCATAGACCTTTTACAAGCTGACCAAAATATATTTTAAAGTATTACTTAATGAGTAGAAGACATAATTATATATAATATAGCCCTATCATAGTTTATTTAACTATTTCATCATTTTTGTATATTAAGTCACTTACAGTATTTATCCACTTAGAAAATATAACATTGCCACGGGCAACTTTGAATTACCTTTCTTAAACAAAAAGGAGTCAGGATTTCATGTTTATGGTTTAGTTCATAGATAGTGAGTGAAAAAACAGATGTGTTCTATTTTCAGTGACAGATTGTGATTGTGTTGTCAGATGTTTTTGCTGATATGAACTGTGATCGCCCAATTTTCAAGCAGATGGTGGGGTTCAGAATAGATGGAAAGTAAGAACTGGACTGACTTCCACACACATCCACAGCCTGTGGCAGAGCCCTCAGTGCCCATGCCTGTAGGCTTCAGGCCTCCATCCCTGTGATGAATTCTCTCCCTCATTATAGTGACTGTCCTCTAAGGCCTTCCAGTTGTAGCCAAGGTGTGATTTGAGAACTTAGCAAGGCAATACAGAAGTTGCTTTAAAGCTGGGGAAAAAAATGCAGGGTGAGGCCATAGCGACCAGTAAATAAACCAGAAGACCTGGTCAAGTGGATACTTGTGCCCTCTGGGGAGGGTGCCCATGACAGCATTCATTGGTAGTGTCCAGGAACAGCAGGGCCTATTGGACCACACCTGTGGTCCTGGTCCTGGTGCTGGTGGAGGGGTCTGCCAGGCAAACTGGGAGAAAGAAAGACCTGGTGTATCCATCACTCTGAAATTATTGAATTGATTCTCTCCTTGGTGCTCTTCTTTCCACTAGTTTAGCAGCTGCCAGCCTTGACAGTAATTGGTTGGGGTTGGGGCATATTTGGATCCCTTTCTTGGTTAGCCCTCCATGAGCACTTCATTCACTCCAGTGTTTCCCTTTCACATTTTTTACTCCTTCCTCCTATCTGCTGATGGCCAAGAAGCTTAGGAGGCAGATCTCAGCACTGGACAGGGCCTTCCATATAACCCTTGGGCTCGCAGAGCTGGGAGCACAAAGTGGTGGCCTTGCTGAGAAGAGAAGTGAACATCTGTCCTACTGTGGATGTAGCCAGGGGCCCCTTTCTATGGTGGAGCTGCTCTGCTAGAGGGAGAATGAGGAGCTTCCCAACTTCTCTGCTGCCCATGAGTTTGTAGTCTTTGCCCTCAATTTTCTTTCTTCTTGTTAATTATCCTTTTTCTTTTCCCATCCTCAACTTTCTCTCCGTGTCCCTAGAGCTGTCTGCATATTGCTGGCCACTGCCTGCCTTTTGTTGTTATGGTTTTCATTCTCTCATTTTGAAGGCCATGTGTATTTTTGCTGAATGGCAACTCAGTCTAGTTAAGTTTAGGATTGTCCATCTCATCTGAAAAGTTCTACTGTCCACCTCTTCTCCATTATGTTCCATGTTTAATCCTGATGTCTCAGCCTTTCTATGGAAGCCTACCTGCACAGTGTTCTTTGGCAGCAGTTGGGTCCCCTGTGAGTGTGGTCAATGGGCTCCTCTTGCACTCTGTGGTCAAAGGCAGATGCTGAGGGGGACACCCCCTCAGGACGGCTGGAGGGGGTACTAGGAGCCACGATACAGAGGAAAGAGGGCAGGCAAAAGAGCTGGCCAGTTGAGAAGGAACAAGAGAGTCCCAGATAAATGTTCACAGCAGGGGCTGGACTCCATAGTCTGACTAGAAGTAGGAGGCCATTCCCCAGTACCCCTGACCTTCTCATTGAGAGGACTCTGGCAAAGTCCTTCTGTTCAAACTAATATTTAAGGGACACCCAGTGTGTATTTGTGGGTCATTTTCTGTCAGTTAGGCTGAAAAATGAGGGACGTTCAAGGAGTCAAACCATGCTGGTTTTCCCAGGACTGATGGTTTCCTGGGACATAGGACTTTCAGTACTATAACCAAGAAGATATTGGTAAACTGGAGTGAGTTGATCAGCCCAATAGGAAGGATGTGGGGTTCTAGGATAGAAAGCTTGAGTACTGCCACTAGATTGCTTGAGAAAAGCCCTTGAAGGTAGGAATTTCAAGTCTTCTGAAATTCTGAGTTAATGGCATTATTATACTAAAACAAGATAAAAAGTGAAAAACAAGTCAATAATAATAACAGGACTGGTGCCAACCCTTGTGATAATTGCAAAAATTAGAAACAGGTGCCCTTTCTTACATATGCCACTCTCCCACACTAGAGCACATAACTTGGCAAGTGGAGAAAGAGGTGGATTTCAGCCCCTGCTTGTCCCCTTGGTCTTATATCCTTGTACAAAAAAAAATGGGCACCTGGGTGGCTCAGTGGGTTAAAGCCGCTGCCTTCAGCTCAGGTCATGATCCCAGGGTCCTGGGATCAAGGCCCACATCGGGCTCTCTGCTCAGCAGGGAGCCTGCTTCCTCCTCTCTCCTTTCTCTCTGCCTACTTGTAATCTCTCTCTCTGTGTCAAATGAATAAAAAAAAAAAACAACTTGCACATAACACTGAAAATTAACACGTATCAAGCACTTTCTACATACCAGGCACTATACTAGGTATTTTGCACACACGCTATATCATTTAATTTTTACAACAATCCTCTGAAATAAGCATTATCATCATTCCTATTTTATAGAAGGAGAGACTGAGACTAAACCAGATGATGTAATTTTCTCAGAACACAGTAGTAATGGTGAAATTGTAATTCTAACCAGATATCTCAATTAGGTATTGCTGTGTAACCATCTCCCCAAAACTTTGGAGCATCCAAAAGCAGACATTCTTTCTTAGGAGTCTACCTGTTGATTAGACAGCTCTCCTAATGTCCTTGGCCAGGTATCTGTGGGCAGTTAGTGAGTAGGCTATAGGCTGGCTGGTCTAGAATGGCCTTGGCTGGGACGACACTGTTCTCTCCCATGTGTGCTGGCCTGAGCCCATTGGCAGGCAAGGCTAAGTATCTCCCTGTGGTGATCACAGAAAAGCATAAAGAGCACAGATATGTGCAAGCACTTTGGAAAGCTACTTGGGACAAGTTTGTCTCACTGGCCAAACAATTCATATGGCCAAACCTAGAGTCAGTGTAGGAGTAGACTACCAAGGGCAAAGAGGGGTGACAAGTTGGGGTCATCGGTGTGGTCTTTCTATCACAGCCCACCCTTAGGCTACAACTATTCACACCTCTTCCTCATGTAAAATATGCTCACTATATTTTAGGATCCCCAAAAGTTGCATCCAATCATGGCATCTGGCTGGCAGCCCAACACAGGTCTGGATGCAGGTCTCTTGATCCAGAGCCCTGTGAGCTAGAAGGATAAGTTATCTTCTGCCACATACCATGCATGTGAGGGAAAACCTCAACAGGCTCCCTTTCAAAGAGGAGAAGAATGGGAGGCACACAGCCGTGACTGGGCTGGCGTGTGGCAATCCTGATATCTTGCTGGAGAAATGGTGCCATGTCCCTCCATTTTTATGGTGATTTTTAGGAGTGGTTCCCAGGCCACTATTCTATACTGCTCCCTATTAAGCACTGATCTCTTTCACCGTCATTTGATTCTATTCCATTCCAAGCTAGTGGACTCATCAGGAGTGGGCACAAGGTCCTGCCCTCAGTCCTTGGGAACACTCCTACTTTCATTAGTGTCTCTGACTCTGTCCAGCCTTAGTGAAACACAATGGGTCAAACCTAACTTCAAAGCCAGGGTTCCTTATAGAATAAACTGGGAAATACAAAAAAGTGAAACAAAAACACACTTTTATTTCTACTGGAGAAACAATTCAGAGGATACAGACATCAAAACTCCAGGCCTGAACACATCCTGAGGTATTAGATACTCTAAATCTATGGCCTTATTTACAAATGTGATGCAAACATGTTTATGGTGCTTTCCCACTCACTGCTCCTGATGGCCAGATTCTAGGCCACGTGACCCAGACCCCTCCCTAACTGTGATTGGACCTGAAGTGGGCACCTGGCTCAAGGCAGCTAATGAATAAACTCCTTAGAGCCTGTGACTTGCTATCTGGGTAGGAAAGGCCACACGGGCCAATGGTCTTCCTATTTGAGTGTTAATGGACCATGGGGGAGTGTGGAGGTTCTGAATGAAGTTTGTGTAACACATGCAAATCACAGTTAGGAGCCCTTGGTCAGCAGACTGAGGTGATGCAGCTGGTCCCAAGGAGAAGCAGATGTGCCTGGAGGGAAAGGTCTAAGTGGTTCCTCTTGGAACTGTGGCCTCCATTCCCAAGTGGTCCTGGTTTCCAGGTGATCTTGGATTTCCATGAAATTATTCTCATTGTTTCACTTTATTTCCACTCTCTGCTGAGATGACTATGTCTGTATTCCTGGAAATCAAAAAAGTCAAATGAAAGCCACCTGTTAATATGGTTTTCCATATTGAGGGTGTGGCATTGTTTGAGCCAGAAGAGAAAAAAGAGCCCAAGAATGTTCAGGTAAGGGGGCAGCTTAGTTAAGAATGAGCAGGGAATTTGAAAGCATTGAAGAAATCCCCCTAAAAAGCCATAACCGGTGATCATCACAGTGAAATCAATGAAGATTGAAAACCAGCTCCAACTGTCAGTAATTGGACCATTTAATAGCCAAGCCTAGACCAGTTAACGCCGATTCAAATCCCTTGTCCAGGAGCTATTTCCACAGCTTACAACAGTGGCCATATTGAATAGGCCTAGAATCGGAGCCCATCACAAATATTAATTATGGACATGAATTTGTAAGGTCAATGGTTTTACTTTAATAGGAATTTGGGGCCTATGAATGTAAGTCCTAAATGTCTTAGACATGTTCGAGATTCCAAAGCAAAGAAGAGGGGTAGAGCAGGCATTTATAGTTCATTCTGCTTGGCATTGTGTCCAGCGTGAGATCACTGAATACCTTGGCGTGATTTCAGAGCCCGATTTTATTATCTTGTAGCTGCCTGTAATCACAGATGAGGCATCAAAGGCCAGCTGTCCCCCATGAACCTTGACAGTCTATATAAACTAATTACTTTTTTATGAGCCATCCTTTCAGAGGTTTGGAGAGAGGGCCTATTAAGCCAAGTTCAATATGATCTACAAACTTTAAAAATTATTATTATTTATCTAAGTTCCAGCTGAGTGCCATGGTAAATGACATCCTCTGTAATGATTGGCTTGGGTGGCCATAGACTTCATTAAAATACAATACTTTGTGGGGGTTTTTTTTTCCCCTTTTTAGTGGAAAGGTAAATTCTAGTGTGGCAAGAGTCCTTTCTGCACATTAATGATACTAATACCAAGATTCGAAGGGCAAGGAAGAAAAAGCACAAGTTTGGAAAGTGAGGGTACATTAGCAAAAGCCCCTCTCCTGGCTCCACAAGGCTGTAGATTGCAAGAGTAAAGACTATGCTTTTTGTCCCTGAATCCACTGCACAAAGAGCACCCCTTGGCCCTTTCCCTTTGGTGTGCCTCTTGCTTGGAGTTTATACAGATAAAACACTCACTGCACCACCCCACTGGCCAGACCATTTGGGGTGTATTCTCTCCTAGCCTCTGCCACTGGGCACCTCCTGATTCTTATTGCTGTGATGCTCTCTTTCATGTCCACTATGAGGATGATGGGCCCCAGGTAAGCCCACATGGCACTTTCCTTCATTATGTCCCTCTCTTCCCAGGAGGAAATGGCCTTTTTCCTCTTCTGGCCAACTCTTGCTTAAGGGTTCCCACAGAAACGTTGCTTGGACTCCCAGTGCTACAGTTCTTTGATTTACCATAAACTCCTCCCTTTCCAGAGACAGATGGGGGCTCCCAGGCTGTAAATACAAGGGGTGGGTTCACATACCAGCCGGAGCTGTGCTGTGATAAGTAATATCCCACTCAAGTGCTCACTGGTGACTCTGCCCTTGTCTGTTTGAGTTCCTTCTTTTGTAGTTTTGTAGTTCTACTTTCCTCTGACAAGCAGATATTCCTGCCAGCTACGTGATTTCCGCAGACACTCTCCATTCTTCCCTCCTTTCATCCCTACACACTCTTTGTCAGACATTACTCCATATGTCTGAACCTGATTTATAGAGGGTCCTGAGCCACATGCAAGCCAGTGTGAACTGCCAGATAGCAAGAGGGACCATGTAATTCCACATGCCTCATATCAGGATCATGTCTACCCCACCAGGATTCCTACACTGACAGCATGTAATATAGACCCTTCTCTCCTGACGGGCATCCTCATGCTTCCCATGATCAGTTCTTTCCTTGGCCATGGGACTTGCCACACTGGGCTTCGATTGTCTGTTCGTGCACTTGCCCTCTCACTGGTCTGGAGTCTGAATCCATTTTGTGTCACCTAGCAGCTAGTACTGAGTAGGTATTCAATTAAAGTTGGTGCAATGAATGATTGATATTATATTTCATGCTTAAGCTAACCTATCACCTTCTCTTATTGCTTTTGGCATATTTGCTCCTGGACTCAGCCAAGTTCTGCTGCACTTTTGATCTATTTAATTGTCTGTTCCTCATACAAGAGTGAGCTTGTTTATCCTTGTGTCCTGGATTAGAAGACTCCTACAACCTGGGTTAGAGGCTCCTAGTAAATATTGCTAATTTGAGTTGAAAGAACTGAATGGGTTTCCAACCTATAGCTAACAGTATGGGGTAGGGATGGGGAACACGGGTGTTCAGGGAAGTGTCATCATGTGCCCACATTGCACACCACAGGGGCTAAAACTGACTCCTGAACGCCCTCTGATGTAAGGGAGCAAATCCACCTCAGCTAGTGTGCTTCTGAGACCACTACTCCCACACTCAGTGTAGCCAGGCCAGGTTTAGGGAGATCTGGACACTAGCGGGGACTGTGGCGATCTAAAGAGATTCCTTGTGGTAGTGGAAAGTTACCTTACCTAAGAGAAGAGCAGGTGCTACTTAGTGCTGGCTAATTTCTTTTAAGAAGGTTGATTTTAAAAAATAAAATTATTTTCAAATCATGGTGATTTGTATGCAGTTGTAATAAATAACATGGAGGGACCCTGTGTACTCTTTACCCAGTCTCCCCCAGTGATAATACCATGGGAAGCCAAAGCACAACATCCCAACCATGATATTGACATTGATTGTCAAAATACAGAATAATTCCATCACCACAAGGATCTTTTATGTTATCCTTTTATAGACACGCCCACTTTCCTCCCCTCCACACCCTCCTTAACTTCCGAGCAACCACTAGTCTATTCCCTTTTGAATAATTTTGTCATCTCCAGTATGTTATATAAATGGAATCATCATTTAGCCAAGGGATACAAAAGGGGTACCTGTGCCCCAAAGTTTATAGCAGCAATGTCTACAATAACCAAAATATGGAAAGAGCCCAGATGTCTATCGACAGATGAATGGTTAAAGAAGATGTGGTATATATATACAATGGAATACTATGCAGCCATCAGAAAATGAAATCTTGCCATTTGCAATGAAATAGATGGAACTAGAAGGTATTAGGCTAAGCAAAATAAGTCAATCAGAGAAAGACAATTATATGATTTCACTCATGTGGAATTTAAGAAACAAGATAGAGACTTATGGGAGAAGGGGGGAAATAAGATTAAAAAAATCAGGGAGGGAGACAATCCATAAGAGACTCTTAACTCTAGGAAACAAACTGAGGGTTGCTGGAGGGAAGGTGGGTGAGGAAATGGGGTAACTGGGTGATGGGCATTAAGGAGGGCACGTGATGTAATGAGCACTGGGTGTTATATATGCAAGTGAAGAATTATTAAACTCTACCTCTGAACAAAAAAAAAACCAAATAAATAAAAATTAAAAAAATAAATGGAATCATCCAATGAGCAGCCTCCTAGAATTGTCACTTTTTTCACTCAGCATCATTTTCTGGAAATGTATCCAGGTTGTTGCCTGTATTCAATAGTCTATCCTTTTTATTGCCAAGCAGTGTTCCATGGTCTAAATGTACCACAGTTTAACCATTCATCCACTAAAGGACATCTGGGTTATTTCCAGTTTTTAGTTACTATGAACAAAACTGCTGTAAATATTTGAATACAAGTTTTTGTGTGAACATAAGTATTCACTCCTCTGGCAAAATGTCAAGGAGTACAACTGTAAGGTGGTATGGTGGTTGCATGTTTCATTTTCTGTGAGACTGCTAAGCTGTTTTCCAGAGTGGCTATTGTCATTTTACTTACTAGCCATCAGCAATGGGATGAGTGATGGGGTTTCTCTGCATCCTCAGCAGCACTTGATGTTATTCCTTTTTCTAATTATAGTCACTCAAGTAAGTTTGTAGTTTTACTTCATTGTAGTTCTAATTTCTATTTCTCTAATAGCTAATGGTGTTAGATATCTTTTCATGTGTTTATTTGCTATGTATATATCATATTCCACGAGTTTTCTCTTTTTGTCTTTTGCCCATTTTCCAATTGGATTGTTTGTGTTTTTAGTGTTGAGTTTTGGGAGCCCTTTACGTGTTCTAAACACTAGTTCTTTGTCAGATATCTGGTTTTCTCCATTGCATGGCTTGCTTTTTATCTTCTTAACATTGTCTTTCTCAAGACAAAAGTTTAAAATTTTGATAAATTCCAATTTATCTTTCTATGGGTTGGGTTTTTGGTTTCTAGTTTAAGAACTTTTTGCCTTGTCTGAGATTTTAAATATTCTTTCTAATCTGGTTTTCTAAAATTTTTATAGCTTTACATTTTATATTTAAGGGTTAACCCATTTTGAGTTGATTTTTGTGTGCAATTACATTAGGTTGTGATTTCTTCATTTTTCTTTCTTCTACTCCTCCTCCTTCTATTTGCCAATGGATATTCAATTACATACTATTTGTTGAAAAGTGTATCTTTCCTCCGTTAAATTGCTCTTGTACCTTTGTCAATAAAACTCAGTTGGGCATAGTTGTGTGTATCTATTCCTGGGTTCTCTTTACTGTTCCATTAGTCTATATGTCTACTGCTGCCTCAGAACTGCACAGTCTGGATTACTAAAAGTATATACATCTTAATGTTGGATAAATGAATGACTCCCAATTTATTTTTCTTTCCAAAACTCTTTAAACCATTCTAGATCTTTTAACTTTCCCTATAAATTTTAGAATAATCTTGTCTACATCTACAAAAATCCTGCTGAGATTTCAATAGGGATTGAATTAAAGTTGTTTATCAATTTGGAGAAAATTGACATTTTTACTGTGTTGAGTCTTCCAATCCATGAACATGCTATCTCTCTCCATTTGTTTCAGTTTTCTTTGATTTTCTTCATCAGTGTTGTGTTGTTCTTAGCATAAAAATCCTGCCCATGTTTGATAGATTTAGACCCAAATATTTCATTTTGGGGGGACTGTAAATGGTATTGTATTTTTAATGTGTTCATTGTAAATATAGAGAGATATAATTGCTCTTTTTTATGGTTATGTTTTTATGTTTTGTATCCTCCAAACTTGCTGGATTCCTACATAGACAATCATGTCATCTGCAGTTAGAAACAGTTTTATTTCCTTTTATCATCTTACTTCACTGATTGGACATGAGAGGTTTTCTTGCCTTGTTCTGGATCTTATGGAAAAAGTTTCAGCCTTTCACCAGTAACTATAATGTAACCTGTAGGGTTTTTGTAGATGCTTTTTAGCAAGTTGAGGTAATTTTCTGTTTCAAGGTTTCCAAGAGTCTTTTTTTATTTTCTCAAATTGATTTTCTCTAATTCTTTTTTTCTAGTATCAGTTTATATGAATATATAATTTTTCTTCTTTGTTTTATTTATATGGTGACGGATGGATTGATTTTCATATGTTGAACCAACCTTGCATCCCTAAAGCCTATTTAGTCATAGTATGTAGTTCTATTTTTTAGGTTGGTGCATTTTAGTTGCTAAGAATTTATTCAGGATTTTTTTGTCCATATTAATGAGGGATATTAGTCTGTCATCTTCTTTCTTTGTATTGTCGTTATCTGGTTTTGTATAAAGATGATACTAACTTCATAAAATTAATTGGGAAATGTTCCTCCTTTTCTGTTTTCTCAAAGAGATCATGTAGTATTGCTGTTAATTTTTTTTTAAACATTTGGTAGAATCCTCCAGTGAAAACTTTTTTGGGGCACTTTTGAAATTATAAGTGAAATTTCTTTAATAGCTATAGGCCAATTCAAAGTATCCATTTCATATTTGGTTAAGTAGGGATAGATTGTGTTTTTCGAGGAATTGGCCCATTTCACATAAGTTGACAGATATATGTGTATAGAGTTGTTTTTAGCATTCTCTTATCACCCTTTCAACATCTACAAGGGTCTGTAATGATACATGCCAGTTCAAACACAAGATTGGTAATTTAAGTCTTCTCTCTTTTTTCTTTGGCAGACTTGCTAAAGGTTTGTCAATTTTATTGATCTTTTTGAAGAACCAACTCATTTCATTGATTTTTTCACTATTGTTTTTCTATTTCTTATTTCATTCTTTTTCTCCTATTTTTATTACTTCTTTCATTCTACTTGTATGGGTTTGTTATTCTTTATTTAGGCTTTTGAGGTGGGACTTTGATTATTGATTTGAGTTATTTTCTCTTTTCTAATGTATGCATTTAATGCTATAAACTTCCCTCTCAGCACCTCCTTCGCTGTGCCTACAAATTTTGAGGAGTTGTATTTTTATTTAGTGAAGTGTATTAGTTTTATTTTCATTGAGACTTCCTCTTAGAGTCATAGTTATTTAGAAATGTGTTGCTAAATTTCCAAATGTTTAGAGATTTTCCTGTTATCTTTCTGCTGTGGATTTCTATTTTGGTTCCTTTGTGGGCAGAGAACATACTTTGTATGATTTCAGTTCTTTCAAATTTTTGGAGGCTTGTTTTATAGCTCAGGATCTATCTCAGTCATTATATGTTCTGTGGGCACTTGAAAAGAATGCATATTTTTTGTGGGGGGCAGGGAGGGAAAAATAATGAAACAAGATGGGATGGGGAAGGAGACAAACCATAAGAGACTCCTAATCTCACAAAACAAACTGAGGGTTACTGGGGAGTGGGAGGGTAGGGATAGGGTGGATGGGTTATGGACATTGGGGAGGGTTTGTGCTTTGGTGAATGCTGTGNGGGGGGTTGTGGGGGGTAGGGAGGGAAAAATAATGAAACAAGATGGGATGGGGAAGGAGACAAACCATAAGAGACTCCTAATCTCACAAAACAAACTGAGGGTTACTGGGGGGTGGGAGGGTAGGGATAGGGTGGATGGGTTATGGACATTGGGGAGGGTTTGTGCTTTGGTGAATGCTGTGAAAGATGTAAGCCTGATGATTCACAGACCTGTACCCCTTGGGCAAATAATAAAAATAAAATTTAAAAAAAAAAAGAAAAAAAAGAAAGAAAACTATGGTAGAATACNTCACAGACCTGTACCCCTTGGGCAAATAATAAAAATAAAATTTAAAAAAAAAAGAAAAAAAAGAAAGAAAACTATGGTAGAATACAAAAAAAAAAAGAAAAGAAAAGAATGCATATTTTGCTATTGTTGGGTCAAGTGTTCTAAAAATGTCAATTAGATCCTGTTGGTTGATGGTGTTGTTAATTTTTTCCATATCCTAACTGCTTTTCTGTCCAGTTCTATCAATTGTTGAGGAAGGACTGTTGAAGTGGTCAACTATAATTATGAACTTCTCTGTTTTTCCTTTCATCTCTCTTAGTTTTTGTTTCACATATTTTGTAGCTCTGTTGTCAAGTACATGCACATTTAGGATTGCTATGTATTCTTGGGGGTTGACCTTTTAATTATTATATATCATCACTCTCTGTTTCCAGTGATTTTTTTGCTTTTAAGTTTATGTTATCTTTTATTAATATGGTCACTCTGCTTTCCTCTGATTAATATTTACATGATATATTTTCCCTTCTTTTACTTTCAATCTGCCTCCATCATTATATTTAAAGTAAGTTTCTTATAGATGGTATACTGAATTTTAAAATTTACTTTTCCAATCTGCCTTTCAACTGGTGTATTTAGATAACTTACATTCAATGTAATTATTGATATGTTAGGGTTTAGGTCTGCCATTTTATTTATTGTTTTTTGTATGTTCTCTCTCCTTCTTTCTTTCTTTTTTAAAAATCTCTGTTGTTGTTTTTCTTTTAAACTATCTGTTGTTTTTTTCCTACCTTCAATAATAATTCATTTTGATTTACCTATAGTATATTCAAGTGTATTTTTTAATAGCTATTTTAGTGGTTGTTCTAGCTAGTATACATAACTTATCACAGTCTACTGCTATCATTATTTTGTCAGTTCAGATGACATATAAAATATATAGAAACTTATATGTAGATATATAGAAACCTTACTTTTTTTTCTGTCTCTTTACCCTCCTTGGGTATAATTGTATTAAGTATTTCTTTTACATACACTTAGAGCCATATCAGACTGTGTTATAATTTTCGCTTCGACTGTCAAATGTTGTTTAGAAAACTCAAGAGGAGAAGAAAGAACTATTGTATTTACTCATAGTTTTTGCTTATCACATTCTTTTTCCCCCCAGTATTCCAAAATTCCCTCTTTTACAGTGTCTTTTTTATTTCAAAAACTTCCTTTAACCATTCTTTCAGAATAGTTCTTCGGGTGACAGATTCTCTTAGTTATTCTTCATCTGAGAATGTCTTGCCTTCCTCTTCACTCCTGAAGCATGTTTTTTTCTGGATATAGGATTCTAGTTTGATACGTATTTTCCTAAAAACTGTTGTGCCCTTCCTTCTGACTTCCTTGGTTTCTGGGTAGAAATCTACTGTCACTCTAACTGCTTTTCCCTTATAGATGAGGTGTTGTTCTGGCTGCTTTCAATGTTTTTTTCCATGTCTTATTTTCAGAAGTCTAATTATGTCACCTTGGCATGGACTTCTTTAACTTTATCCTGTTTGATATTCACTAGACTTCTTGAATTTATAGGTTTGTGTCTCTTGTCAAAAAGGGAAGTTTGGGCGCCTGGGTGGCTCAGTGGGTTAAAGCCTCTGCTTTCGGCCCAGGTCATGATCTCAGCGTCCTGGGATCAAGGCCCGCATCCGGCTCTCTGCTCAGCAGGGAGCCTGCTTCCTCCTCTCCCTGTCTCTCTGCCTGCCTCTCTGCCTACTTGTAATCTCTCTCTCTGTGTCAAATAAATAAATAAAATCTTTAAAAAAAAAAAAAGGGAAGTTTTTGGGCACCTGGGTGGCTCAGTGGATTAAAGCCTCTGCCTTCGGCTCAGGTCATGATCTCAGGGTCCTGGGATCGAGGCCCACATCAGGCTCTCTGCTCGGCAGGGAGCCTGCTTTCCCCCTCTCTCTCTGCCTGCCTCTCTGCCTACTTGTGATCTCTCTCCCTCTGTCAAATAAATAAAATCTTTAAAAAAAAAAAAAGGGGGGGAAGTTTTCAGCCATTATTTCTTTGAGTATTTTTTTCAGCACTGCTCTTTTTTTCCTTCTCCTTCCAGGACTCCAATGACATGAATGTTAGATCTTTTGATCTTTTGTTATAGTCCTACAGGTCCCTGAAACTCTGTTCTTCTTCTTGTTTTTTTTCTTTTAAGTCTATCTTCTCTCTCTTGCTCACAGTGGGTATTTCTATTTCTCTCTTTCCTAGTGTACTGATTCTTTCCTCCATTTTTCTCCTGAGCCCATCCACTGAGCTTCTTATTTAGTTTATTGTATTTTTCCATTCTGAAATTTCCATTTGG
The DNA here is from genome assembly GCA_002007465.1 of Ailurus styani. NCBI lineage: Eukaryota > Metazoa > Chordata > Mammalia > Carnivora > Ailuridae > Ailurus > Ailurus styani. The sequence goes on from LNAC01000065.1 coordinate 38,294, forward strand.
TTCTTAATATCTTCTGTTTTTTTGCTGAGATTTTCTACTTCCTTGCTGGCTTTATATTTTATTTTGACTTAAGCATGTTCATAATTGATGATTCAAACATTTTTATCATGACTGCTTTGTCAGATAAAATCTGTTATAAAATCTTTTTCAGGTAATTCTCATATATCTGGTATCCCAGCAGTGTCATCTATTGATTGTCTGTTTTTCATACCATTTAAGATCTTCCTGGGTTTTGGTATAATGAGTAATTTTCTATTGAAACCTGTAAAATTTTATATTATTCTCTGAGACTCTGGATCTTATTTAAGGGGGCAGTATTGTCCCCTTACTGCTAACCAGAGGTAGATGTCCAGGTTCTATACATGGCTTTTACTGACCTGAGTGGGGGGCCTCCTCATTACTGCTGGATGGGGGGTGAGAATTCTAGCCTCTCATATGGTCTCCAGTGAAACTGCAGTGGAGATGGCTTCATTACAACTGGACGATGATGAAAGTCCTGAGTCTCTGGTAAGCCTCTTTTGACACTACCCTAATAGGGAGGGGAGTGGGTTCCTCATTACTGTCAGGAGAGGGTGGACATTCAGGCTCCCCACATGGTCACCACTGACAATGTAGGAGAATCCTTCTTAGGGGCCACTATTTTGATCTCTACTTGATTGTCCCTGATACTGCTTCAGCCATGATGATGGGGTACACCTGACCATAATATGAGGGTGGACATCTAGGATCCCAACTCAGCCTTTGCTGGCATGGGTAGAGGTGAGGCCACAGTTTATGTAGTGCTTGTCTGAATAGAGTGACAATTATCTGGAAGTTATCTGTCTTGCTGGACTGCTCCTTTCCTGGTCCTTTGGCTAGCAAGAGCAACTTTTTCTATGGGGTTTTGTTGTTCTTTTTGCTGTTCCTGTTGGCATTTCTGAGTTATAGGATTCTTCAGCTCCAAGATTGGGATATATGAAGCAAACGAAAACCTAAGGGATTTACCACCATGTCATTTCTCAGGTCCAGAGCTCCCAAACCAGTCTGACTTCTCTCCAACTTACAGAATCTTCCTGTGTTTGTTTTGTGAATCTTGTCCAGGGCTTTTACTTGTACTTTGTGGGAAGAATAGATCAAAGTCTAACATTTTTCTTCTATAAACATAAGCCCAGGCTACCCGGTCTTGTTTTTTTTTTTTTCCAAAAGAAGTCAGAAATCCAGAGTTTTTTGTGTGAAAGTCCCCAGTTTTTTAAAGTTAGCAATTCAGTTTTATCTACAAAGCACAGTGTGGACAGGCAGTCTACAGATTAAACAAGACTGCTGGCTAAATTTGTCCTCAGGCCACCTACTTGTGACCTCTGGTTTAAGCTACGCAGGCAAGGAGGGATGAAGGGCTGTGGGTTTGGTCCACTTGGAGGTTTGCGCATTGCCAAAGAAGGGTAGTTGCCCTATCCCACATTTGTGTATTCATTCATTCATTCATAAGAAATCACATGCCTACTGTTTGTGAACTACAGTGGTGAATGAGATAGCAAGGACTTCTCACTATGGAGCTTATAAGAACAAACAAAACACACTGTAGTAGGTGTTGTGATGGAGAAGTTTTCAGAAATAGATGTGACTTTATGGGCAGCTCCTGAGGTAGGATGTCTTTTTCATGGTTAATCCTAATGGATTTCCTCAGGAATCTATAGTCATTTTTCTTATTATTTAAGAAGATTGCCTAGGGGAAGCCACATTGGCTCCAATGACAGCTAGAAGAGAGAACAGGTGCCTCTTATCTACATCCTGTCCTGGAAGCTGGCTGTAGTCAGAGGTAGCAGAACTCTCCCAAACCACATAGTGGGGGAAATGCAGGGAAGAAAATCCACAGTCACACTAATGAAAGTCAAGGAAACAGGAGGGCCAACATCTGGATGCAAGGTTGGAGCATGATTTATCATTGGGTGGACAGATCCTGGAGGTGGAGGTGAAGGTTAGAGGTTTCACTCAGCATGTTCTCACCTGGTCAAACCAGGGGCTGGCGTGAAATGGGTACCACTTGCCATTTCCAGGGGAGAGAGAGGACAGGGATGGACCCAAGAAGTTACCAGTACAAATCCCTTTGACCCATTTTGGTCATCAGGGTATGAGATTAAGTCCTGATTCTGAAGATGCCTGTGTGTCCTTAGGTGCTCTGCAATCCCAACCAGCATAAACACCCACAGGGGTGGAAACAGAGGTAGTCCAAACAGCAAGAGCTGTCCCACTGTCATGTATTGTACAGTTTTAGGCTTTTGCATGCAAACGTTTTATGGTGAGGCCAAAGTTTAAAAAGCCCAGAATTGAACTTTCTGTTTAGATTCGTATCTGAACACTGTGATCTCAACAGCAGCATGGTTACTTTGTTATGAAAAAAATTAGTTCTCTTACACTCAGGTCTTTTCCATCTCAAAACCTTGAAATCTTCAGAGGTCTTTGGCAATTCCACATTTTTTGTGAGTTTTGGCAATAAAAAAGTTGACTTACTCAGCTAGGAAATGGTTGATAAATACTAATTGAATTTTATTTTGCAGAATCCTGCAGCTGCAGATAAGGAAGCTTAAAGACATGACAAAAACAAATAGCACATAGTTTGTTTTCCTGTATAGCAAATAGAACTGTGCCTGACTTGCAAGCATTCCCCCTTTCCTCCAAATGTGAGAAGGTCACAGTCTCAGCTCACTGCTGCCAAGGTAGCTGTCCCCACCATGAAATGATTGTTCAGTGGCATTTACAGCAAATTGCAGAAAGGAGAAAGAGCTCGCTGGAAATAGGCTGGTGTCAGACTATCATATCTCATAAAAATAATAGCCATGCCAGTCTGCTCTGTGCCTGGCACTTTACATAACTTCATTTACATTCACCAATCACTTGAGCTTGTAAAGTTGGCACTATTTTTACTTTAAAGATAAGGAGACTTAGGCTTAGAAAGGTAAGTGACTTACTGAGATCACATAGCAAGTGAATGTTGGAGCCAGAGTCCACATGGACAGCATCATTTGCTCAGATCCCTGGTTCTTAACTGGGGGCGATTTTGCCCCCAGATGACTCCAAACAGTGTTCAGAAACATTTTTTTGTTTTGTTTTCTTAATGGGTTGGAGGGTTTGCTATGGCATCTAATGGGCAGAGAGCAGGGATTCCGCTAAACATCCAGCAGTGTACATGACAGCCTCTGACATGAAGGAATGGTCTGACCCCAAATGTCAGTGGTGTTAAGATTGAGAAGCCCTGGTCTGGAAGACAGGAGGCCTCAGGTTTAGTTCCCATTCTACATCTGGCTCAGAAGGTAACTTTGGAAAACTTACTTCCTCTTTTGGAACCTCAGTTTTCTTGTGTGTATATCAAGGGGATAGACTGTTAGATCAGATTATCTCTAAGGTATTTGCAGCTTTAATACCCTGTGGATCCTGAGAAACTAGAATTTCATCTGTGGGTCTTGAAAGGACCTATGAATCATAAAGAGGCTTCAAGCAAAAGTGAGAGTTTTCGGAAGGCATGAATAAAACTCTGTTGTGAGGACATATGTGGACACTTAATGCATTCATCAATAGAGAAAAAATGTCTTCACATCATATTGTATTTGGGTCTTAGTTGTTAAATTTTGACTTCTTACCACAAGTAAGTTGCCCATTCTAAATCAGCCAATTATTGTGTCTCGGTGGGCTGGCTGAGCTAGGTATGGTGTGTTGGTACCTCTGGGGAGGCAGGTCAGCTAACAGTGGGGTATTTGTGCTACCAACAAGTGTTTATATACAGACACACAGATTAAATCTTTCAACCACTTTACTTGTGTTTGTTTTTTTTTAAAGATTTTATTCATTTATTTGACACAGAGATAGAGATCACAAGTAAGCAGAGAGGCGGGCAGAGAGAGAGAGGAGGAAGCAGGCTCTCCACTGAGCAAAGAGCCCAATGCGGGACTCGATCCCAGGACCTTGAGATCATGATCTGAACCGAAGGCAGAGGCTTTAACCCACTGAGCCACCCAGGCGCCCCTATTTGTGTTTGTCTTATGAAGATCTGACTTCATCCTATTTTTTATAATTGTGGAGGACTGACCTTCAGTATATTGAGGAGTCATTGCTAGTGCTTTTGTGCAGGTCTGTGGGAAAAAAAAGCAAGAATTTGTTTGAATTTTAGGCAGGACGATATTTGAGAATTGGTAAGTTAAATTGGTCAATTAAATTCTCAACTCTCTATGAGTCATGGGGTAGAATGTAGATGTGGGCATGATTCAGTTCCTGCCTTGAAGGACCCTGCAGTCCCTTGGTGGGAAGGCACAGTAGAGCTAGGCTGGAGGCAAACAACACTGCTGTAGCCTTACACACCACGAGACTGGGTGAGAGTCGTAAGGCCAGTGAGCTTTTTGCAGACTGAATTGTTTCTGCATCATCAAGGCTGAACAGAGTGTCAGGCACACAAAGACCTCAGTGACCATGCTGAACATGACGGACTGGCACAGTTCTCTCACATAGCTCTACTCACAATGCATTGAAGGTGTCACCATAGCCTGCTCTGCGTGCACTGGAACTCCACGAAGGCAGAAGCCCTGACTTGTTCACCTCGATATCCCCTGCATCTGGCCCAGAGCATTCCCAAGGAATGGATGAATTCATGTACCACTGAGTGGTACTCCCAAGGGCCCTGTGTTCCAAGGACAGCATACTCCCCGACGGCTGGGGATAGTTGCATGAGGCTTCACAGATGTCAGGGAACCTGGAAGATGAGACAGAGAAAAGTAGGGGGAGACTTCCAGAGTGTGTATTGGGGAGGCAGGTTAAAAGTGCCTTTTCCTATTAAGAATTGACAGCTAGCTACTTGGTGTCTGAAGGCTTATATGAGTCTTCACTTGCTGTGTAACAAAGTACCACAGATTCTGTGGCTTAAAACAATACCCATTTTTAATCACACAGTGGGGCAGCAGACCTGGCACAGTGTGGCTGTGTCCTCTGCTCAGGGTTTTACCAGCTGAAAACAAGGCATTGTTGGGGCTCTGTTCCCATCTGGAGCTGGTCCTCTTCCACGCTCCCTGATTATTGGCAGAATTCAGCTTCTGTGGCTGAAGGACTGAAGTGCCTCCTTTCTTGCTGATTGCCAGCTAGGAGATGTTCTCAGGTCCTAGAAGCTCTTATAAAGACATAGCACATAGTATTTCCTGGGCACTTCACATAGATTATTTGATTTAGCCCTCTAAACCAGGGGTCAGCAAACTTTTTCTTAAAGGGTCCAGTAGTAAATATTTTAGGCTTTGCAGGTCAAGAGGGAACGTCAAAGATATTAGGTAGGTACTTAATATAATCATAGAAAATGTAATCATTTAAAAATGTAATAACCATTCTTAGCCTGTGGGCTGTAAAAAAAAAAAAAAATTGCCGGCTGAATTAGCCTGTGTGGGTGGTAGGTTGCCCTCTTCCTATTCTGAACAATCCAATTAGACTAAAATATTATAATACTTAGAGATGGATAAATGGAGATGCAGAGCCTTTAGGTTACTTGCTGGACTTTCTCAGCACCCAGCTGGGTCTGATTCTGGTTCTGCAAGGCCTGACCAACACCAGCACCCACATGTGCAGGGATTCGTCATCTTCCTTCTAGGTGTTAACGCCCTTTCTCTCCAGCCCCCACGAGGGTGATAGGGCCAGAAGGTGGGAAATTCATCTGCCATGTGCCAATTGTGAGGTCTTGGGCAGTCATTCTGTCTGTAGCCTGTTTCTTCTCTCCGAAGTAGGTGGAGTACTGCCTTAACCTTGCTCTGGGCTCTTGGCCACTGGCTGACAGAAGCTGGGGAGGGTGGTTAGGGCTCTCCTTGAGAGAAAATGAAAGAAAGTCTTCATGGATGTCTAGGCTTATCCATCAGACAACCTTTCATCTAATCATCTTCACCCTTGCCTGAACATCAGAATCCCCTGGGGAGCTTTCTAAAAAATCTAAAATCAAGTTCATGGGCTTTGTCCCTAAAAATTCAATCCAGCAGGTCTGAAGAGGACTTGGGAATCGGAGTTGTTTTGAAACTTTCTAGGCAATTCTGATGCAGAGCCAGATTTGAAGCCACTAAATAGATCAGTAATTCTAATCAGCTGGAGAATGTATCAAACTTGGAGCCTCGCAGGCCCCTTCCTGGGTGGTTATTTTCACTAGGGATGATGGAGACACACTGCACATGTTTTCTCTGTCCCCTTCTACCCCAGAGTCCCCACACATGTGTGTAGCTTGTCTTCTCAGAGACTGGGCCAGTGAGCCTGGGTGAGTTCTGGATAGTGAGATGACTAACAAGTGCCACAGGTAAGTCTGATGTTCTCCAAAGTCTGCCACGCGCTGGGATGAACAAACAAAGTAAGTGCACCTGGCCATCAGGTGGACTTAGTAGAGTTCGCTTCTAGCAATCACTTAATTAGAACTTAATGACATTTAACCCAAATCAGACACCGAATGTTAAAAATTGCAAAGGTCTTTTAAGTTTAGTGACACTGAACCCAAACACTTGGACAAATATAGCTCAGATTCTTTTTGGAGGGCATTATTTATGCAAGGATTGGAGCAGCTGGTGGCGGTTTCCAGGTGTCTCCTGGAGACCTTTAGTGCAGGCACGAAGGCAGTTCAGCTCAGAGGAGTCTGTATTCTACATAGAGCCTCACACCTTTTTCCTTGGGAGCGTCACTGGAGGCGGGAGCTGTATATACTAGTTACATCCTAGGCAGGAGCTCTGCATATGGACAGGAACTGTATATACTGGTTACAAATTTGTCTTTTATCAAAGTCATTGTAAAACCCAAGATATTTTTTGCTTTTTCTAAATGGCTTTGGTTATCATGTGTTGCAGTGATTCGTATACATTTGCACCCTCCTTAAGGTCTGGCTCAGGTGGCTGCCCCTGTGCTAAGCTTTTCTGGCCCCTCCCTACCCAGGTGACACATCACTCAGTACTTACCTCTGCAAGACCTTGATCAAGACCTGGGAACTCCTTGTTCATCCAGTAATCTGCTCTCCCTGTGTGCCCACACTGAAGGTGGGAAGTGACCTACTTGCCTCCAGGTCCCTCATCTTCACACAGAGCACAAATGTCTGCTAAATAAGAGCTAGATCAATGAGTGGAAAGCCCTATACTGTTGCTTGAGGGGATTATAACAAAGTCCCTGCCCTCAAAATATTTAGTCAGAGGTGGAAGTTGACAAGAGACATGCTGGAAACCACCATGGTGTTCACAGACTGGGGACGGTGGTCTCAGTTCAGTGGGGGGACACCGGGGGAGGCTTCAGTGTCACAGATGATTGTCACAGTGGCCATTGGAAGGTGAGTGGGCCCTAGTTGCTGCATTTAAAAGGAGAAAGGAAACCAGAAACAGAGAGAGGGGGGATGAAAGATGCGGGCATGTCAAGGTTGTGGCTGTCAGCTGCTTTGCCTGGCACACAGGCCTCACGTATGGAGGAAGTGGGTGCCACAGTGAGGAAAAAGCAAAGGGACAAAAACATGTGGCATGTTCACTGCCAGCCTGGGAGTTTGCACTTGGTGGGGACCCAGGCAAGTTTTGAGCGACAGGACTGATAGGGAGGCATAGGGAATCAAAGTGGCATATCTTGGCCACAGGGAGAGTTACTGTGAATGCTCTAACAGTTGGTGGTGCAAAATACTAACGATTTCTTCCAGAAGTAGTTATTGAGCACCCGTACACGCTAATCTCTGTTCTAGAAACTTAGGATACAAATAAGTGAACCAAAAAGAGTTCTGGGTCCTCATAAAACTTCTAGCAGAGGTGAGAGTGAGGCACAGAGAGTAAATAATAGACATAGAAAATCAGCAAATTATATGGTAGGTTAGATAAAGAATGAAAAGGGAGAAAATCCTGAAAAGGTAGAAGTGGGAGTGGGAAGTTGGGAATGTTGGATAGGCCTCACTGTGAAGATGATATTGAAGGGAGGGTGGGGATGTGCAGTATGTCATCTGGATGAATGGGTTGGAGGGTGTGTCAGGCAGAGAGAATGGTCTGTACAAAGACCTGGAGCTGGGGGCTTGCCAGACTGTTTAGGGGAAGACTGGGATCAGAGAGGTAATGGGTTTGGGGCATATTAAGCATGGCTTGCTAGCCATGGTGAGAGCTTTGACTTTTCCTTTGAGTGCAGCAGGAGCCATTGCAGGGATTTGGGCAAAGAAGAGACACGAACTGGCTTACATTCTGATAGGTACTCCCTGGCAATAACATTGAGAGTAGATTATAGGAGGAAGGCAAGGGCAGTACCAGGAAGGTCAGGTAGAAGGTGACTGTAGTCATCTAGCTAGGAGGGCTGGTAGCCCATATCAGGAGGTGCGAAATAGTGGGATTTTTGGTGAGTATGTTCTGAGGGTAGAGCTAATAGGATTTCCTGATTTTAGAGGAGTGCGAGACACAGAGGGGTCTAAGATGGCTGCAGGGTTTTGGGTCCAAACACTGTCCAAGTGGGTGCAGTGGGTTTGGGAAGGAATAGGGGACATTCACTTTAGAATGTTCCACTTGCTGTGTCTTCCAGCATCCAACTAGAGATGTGAATAAGCAATTGGATACCCACAGTTAGAGTTTGGGAGAAAGGTCTGACTGAGGAAGTAAATTGTGAGTTGTTGGTTCATAGCTAGTCTTAAGACATGGGATATTAAGATGTTCAGGAGAAGAGATAGAGGACAAGCAAAGGAGACTAAGAAGAGTTAAGAGGCCAGTGAGTTAAGAGGAAACCAAGAGAGTAAAGTATCTGAAACTAAAGGGAAAGAGGTGGGAGATGGAAGAGACCAGTTAGATACTCCCCAAGCCAGTTCCTCTTTTTCCCAGGCACATAACTAGACTAGATTTCTCACCTTTCCTTGAAATAAGGTGCATCCACATGACTGAGTTCTGGACAGTGAAACGTGGCTGGAGTGATGTGTGCTACCTCCAATCAAATCGCCTGCTCCCTTGGCCCCAGGTCATGGTGGAACCTCCAGATGGGAGGATCTGGTCCCCTAATGACTGCATGGAGCAGTAACCACCACCACACACACACACACACACACACACACACACACACACACACACACACACACACACTTTGGAGTGCCTCACAGGTGAGAAATAAACCTTTATTATTTTCAGCCACTGAGAGTTGGGGGTTGGTTGTTATAGCAGTTAGTGAATTCTGACAAATATAGGGAATGATTGAGGGCTTTGGATGGGTCAGGGAAGACAAAGACTGAGGAAGGATCATTGCCAGTAGCAACCTGGAGGTCACTGGTGGCCTGGAAAAGGGAGTTTTCAGGGAGGATGAACAAAAGTCTGATTGGAGTTGGTGCAATAGAAAGTGGGAAGAAAGAAGTTGGTGACAATGAGTCCAGACCCACTCTCCATGATTGTAAAGGGGAACAAAAGGGGTACTAGCTGATGGGTAAAGAGGAGTCAGGAAAGGGTTGTTTTAAGATGGGAAAAATAAGAAAATCTTGTGCCATTTGTTGGTGGGAAATGTCAGCTTTTTTCCTGAGACCATGGTGCAATTTGGCACCTAGCCCATGCCTCTGCCACTCACCTGGGACAGTTATTTGTTTCCGCCTGAATAGCAAATGATATCATTTTGAAAGGCCTCCTGGTGCCTGATTGATTTGTTAGGGAACCTGACAGCTTTAATGGACTTTTCTGACAAGACAATGGCTTCTCCTGGCAGTGCTTGTCTTGGAGAGGGTCCAGGGATGGTAATGAACAGCATTATGCTAGAAAACAGGAGGAAGAGGAGGAGAAGGAAGAGGTAAATATTGCAGAGAGTTTACTTAAATTGGAACCTGAAGCATGGGAAGGAAGTCAGCTTTAAGGTCCTGTTTAACCCACTGAGCCACCTGGTGCCCCTATTTAAGGTCATGTTTAATTAGCAGATGCCAGGGAAGGGAACAAAGATATGAAAGAAATGTGTCTCGTTAGGGTCCTGGTTAGTAGGAAACAACTGGGATCCCCCATGAGGATATTTCCTTTTGCAATTAATCTCCATGGATCTCCCTTTTCCTTCTGCTCCCCATTTTCCAAAGGGAAGGTGTCCTTTGGGGTGCAGTGTGGCATATAAGAAAAACTTAAATTCCTGCTTCATTACTTTCTGCCTATGTGATCTTGAGTAAGTCATTTATCTTTTCAGATCTTCCATTTCCCCCTCTGGAATATAGAAACCATCATATCCGAAATAGTTTATAGCATGTGGCAGGTGTCCACAAGTAGCAGCTGTTGTTATTTGGGACCATCAAGAAGATATGATGGCCTACAGAAGCCATCATGATAAAATGGATTATCATGTGGTTCTCTTCTCCAGCCTTGTGCAACTTACCCTCTCTGTGCCTCCTCATCCATAAAGTGAAAGTAATCACAATACCTACCTCACAGATTTGAGGGGGGGTATTAATGAATGAATGCGTGTGAGACACTTAGTGTCTGGCACATGATAATTTCTTGGTGAATTAGCTGTTAGAATTATTTGCACACACACTCCTGTGTGTGTGGGGGGGGGATTGTGTTAATTTAGGGAAAGGCACATCTCCTGGCTGGTTGGTTGTACTTAACATGGAACCTGGGCAGATCTTGGGGATGAGGTGAGGGATCTGGAACTAAGGATAGCAGTGTGATGCTCAGCCCATCTCTCATTTCAGCTATGCCCAAATGGCCCTTCCTGGGGAGCCAGATGTGCTGAGGGGAACCTCCATCTGAGCGGTAACTTGAGCCACCTTGAGGTCCTTGCAGTTACCTAGGATCTTATTCCCCTGTTATTCTCCCTGAGGCAGCCAGACCACAGTGGTGCTTATGATTGCTCAGGCCTGCCTGCCCTCCATTCTGGCTCTCTGAGGCCATTGGGAAGGGACTGGCAGTCCCTAATGACAGTACATTGGTGGACTCCTGTCATTATTGACCTGCTAATGATTCTTAGGGGCTCTAAATATGGTGGGGCATGGAGGAGTCAGGAGGTGTGTGAGAAGAGGGCAGACATTTTCCATAAGATGTGGCTTTTGTTTTACCTGTGACGAGGTAAACATTATTAGATATATCTTAAAGGTAAGGAAGTTGAAAGTCAGCGAGGTTGTGTAACTTGCCCAAAACATCCAAAGGGATTTGCCAGCATCTTAATCCAGGTCCTTCTGCCACTCAAATACTATGGTTTTTTGTTTTGTTTTGTTTTGTTTAGAATTTCTTTATCATTATGCCCATGTGTGGTTCAACTCAATTCGAATGTTTATGGAGCTCATGTTGAGTCCTCAATGCTGGAAAGGGGCCATATATGCACAGAGTCAGAAGACGTTATGCGCCCCCCCATGAGGAGTGTTCAGTGTAGACAAGAAGGCAGAACATGCTCATGGAGTACCTGAGCATGTGATAAATGTTTAATGATCAGATTGGCCAGACAATGAAGCAGGGGTTCAGAAAGAGGCAATTAAGTACTTTCTGGGTGAGACTGTCAGAGACATTAAACTGAGGTTGGTGAGCAGAGATTGTTCAGAAAGCCACGAAAGAAGGGTGAGGAGGCAGGATCGGATGTAGTTGTTGCTTAGACCTGACTCCACACAACCACATTCTCTGCATGTTCATAAGGCAGGTCTTGGTTAGTCAGTGAAATCATCAATCAAAACACCATCTTCTACCACTCCGTGAGGGCTGAGCACCTACTGCATACAAGCACTGCGTCTGGGACTTGAGCCCACAGGACAATAAGGCAACCGCTCTTACTCCCTGATCAGTGCAAACATCCACGTTTCTCAAAGCTCCAAATCCGCACTCCCACTAGTCAGCTCTGGGGCTGGGTGGGACTCGCGTGGATAGCATCCTGTCGAGGGGCACATGCGCTGTGCCCCTGGGTGCTGGAAACTTCATCTTCTGTCCCCGAAGAAAACGTACCTGAATGCACAGGAGTAAGGGATTTTATTATAGATATAACCTTGAATCCACTCCTATTAAACAAAATGAAAAGGAAATCATTCACAAACTTCAGAACATTTGCTTTTATTAGTAACAAATTACTGCCTGTGGAAATACTGCTGCTAAGATCTATAGCTATAAACAACTCTAAATTAGTCTGTTCACAGGACTGGGGGGGGCACGTTATCTGGTAGCGGAGTCAGGGAGTAGAGAGAGGCAGACAAGGAACCCACAGAGACACCTTCTGCTCTGGGAGTAGAGAAGTGGACTTGGCAGGAGGCAGAGGCCCGGAGGGGGGACACACTGCTCCCTGGGGGAGGCCCTGAGAGCCCCTCAGAGCTGCCTCCCCAATTTGGGGGCAGAGGCCAAGGCAGGGGGCAAGGATGAGCAGCATTGGCAAAAGGCCCTAAAGGAAGTGTTTGAGGAATGGTAGTCCCCGCCAGCCGGAAATGAGTGCAAAGATCTCCAGGCAGGTCTGGCTTCCTTAATACCCGTCTGCTCTTATCAAGTGGGAGGACCCCTGACATGTAACAGCCAAACATGACTCTTATCTTCCAGACCTAAATTAGCTCCCCAAACCAACTCTTTGGGGCTTCTTCTTTTAAATAATGAACTATCTGATAAATGTGCTGCCAAGTGCATTCAGAGCAGCTGAGAGCGGCTGAGACCAGGTTTAAAATCTCCCAGTGAGGCTCCCTCTGGACCCTCTGGGGAGACATTTGTAACTGTCCTGCTAGAATCGCTGTTTAGGAAGGGTGTGACTGTGACGGGTTGTTCTGTCTGGACACTGGTGGAGCATGTCCAGGGTAGAGAATGCTCAGAGGCCAATAGGAACGTGGTGGGCCTGAGGTGGCAGATGTGGGGTCTGTAACACAGTTGCCTGAGCCAGGATTCCTAGTCTCAGGAGGAAGCAGAGCCTACCCTGTGTGAGGAGCAGATGAGGCAGTTGGTATTAATTCCCTCATTCTCCTATATTCTGCTTCTTCCTGCACCCCCACGATCACTGAGTGACCAGAGCACTACGTGGTAAGGGGTGGACACTGGGATATTCTCAGACCTTTCTGCAGACCTTCCCTAACCTCCTGTTTCTCCATCACAACTGACCCAGCATGTGTCCTTTTTCCAGTTTCTAGGGTGCCTGTGTTTTAACTAATCAGCTAACAAACAGTAAAGGGAAGAGCTTTGAGAGCAGGTCCTCCCTTCCAGGAATGTTCGTGCTTTACAATGAATTAGTCCAAGAGAAGGAGTGTTTCAGAATCACCATGAGTCTCAGTGAGAAACTTCCCCCTCTCTAAATCCCAATTCTCCACTTTGTAAGAGGAAGGAGTTGTAGGTGGCCCTCCCTACCCATTCTATTCTTGTCTTAATGACATGATTTCAGACATCAGAGAAAACTTTCTGTGACCTTTAACTCAGACTACACCTAAGCTACCCTTTTTGTCTTCCAGGGTCTTTAAGTGGGGGATAATGATGCCCTCCTTAAGAAGTTATTTCAAAAATTAAATAAGATGATACTTGGGAACGTGCTCCACAAATTCAGGAGGTCAAAACAACTGTGAGGACTGACATTGATGGCGTTCTTTTAAATAACCAAGCACAGAGTAGATAGAGCATTCTGTGCCTGGTGAAAAATCCTTCTACATACACCTTGATGCAATTATTGAATTGTTGCACAGGGTAGATTCCTAGGAGATGAATTGGTGGGTCAAATGTATACTCTGTCAGCATTCTTGGTACCCAGAACAGAACTGGCTTCCAGAAAGGAAGTGATTTACCAGCAGTTAAAAAAAGAACTACTCTCTTCTCTGTTTTGCCAATTTAATAAGCAAAATTGTAGCCACATTTTATTTTGCATCTTGTTGATTACTGGGGAATGTGAACATTTCCAAAATCATTATGGGGTATATGTGTTTTTTGTTTTGTACATTTTGTATTCATATATGCTTATAATTGAAGAGATTATTGCTTCCCTATTAAAATGCAAAACGTCTATCTCTAGCTTCCTCTTTTTAATAGTAAGCCATTCACATATCTTTGTTTTGCAGAAAATATTACTTTTTGTGCTTTTAAATTTTGATTAGATTGTTTTAGATATAAATTTTAAACGGTATTAGTCAAACGCATTGATGTTTTCTTTTATGATTTTTTTTCTCATTACTTTTTGCTCTAAGCAAAAGGAAGAAGGTTCCTCATCCCAAAATCCAAACAATACTAATACTTTTTTCCCAAGGTTATATATGGCTCATTTTTAGACTAACTATTTAAACTATTTGAAATTTGTTTTGATGTAGGATTGGAGCTGAGGCTCTAAATTTCTTTTTTTTTTTATTAACATATAATGTGTTATTTGCCCCAGGGGTACAGCTCTGTGAATCATCAGGCTTACACATTCACAGCACTCACCATAGCACAAACCCTCCCCAATGTCCATCACCCAGCCACACTATCCCTATCCTCCCACCCCCCAGTAACCCTCAGTTTGTTTTGTGAGATACTCTAAATTTCTTACAAGTAAAAATATTCACAAAAATATTTCTCTTGAAAATAATTTTATTATTCCTAGTTTAGTGAATTTAGTTGCTTTTATCTAGGAAAACTTATTTTTACTATTTTTTTCCTTTTTATGAAATATAGTGAGATCTTTTAATCTTAAATTATGATTCATGTTTTTGCCTATTTTATTTTAGTCAGGGGAGATTTATAATATCTTTGTTTATTGATTCTGTTTCCCGTAATTGTAGACAATTCTTACAATCTCTGTCTTCCATGCATTATGAGTTTGACATTTTTTTCTTTGGCATTTTTCTGCCTTCTTAGATTTTTTTTTTTTTAAGATTTTACTTATTTATTTGACAGCGAGAGAGAGAAAGAGAGAATGCACACAAGCAGGGGGAGCTGCAGAGGCAGAAGGAGAAGCAGACTCCCCACTGAGCAGGGAGCCCAATGTGGGACTTCATCTCAGGACCCTAGGATCATGACATGAGTCGAAAGCAGAAGCCACCCAGGTGCCCCAGATACTTTATTTTTTGCATCAGTTTTACAGTTTTCACTTTGCTTTTGTGTGCTACCAGTGCAGATTTTCATTCTGATGCCATATTTTTGGGTTCTGTTGCAATCCTTTTTATTTCACTCATCTTTTCTAGTTAATTCTGTTGAGGTTTCTTATTATTTGTTATCTTTTAACCCAGTTTTATGTAAAAAGACACTGTGACTTTGAGCAAGCTGTGTACCTTCTCTGTACTTCTCAGGGGGTAATTGGAGAATAAAATGAGTTAATACTTATAAAGTGCTTCTAGCTATGCTTGGCACAGAGAAAGAGCACAATTAATCTTACTTATTATTATTATTAACATAATTTCTGGTTATTTTACACTCTTAAAAGATACAGTGGGTCAAAAAATGACAATTCCTAGTTTTAAGTGCCTCCAAATTTTTTCATATCTTTGTCACTGTCACAATATCTTCCTGTATATTTAGGAAGAATATGTCATTACCATTCTATCTACTCCACTCATTTCTTGCTCTCTGAGTTTTGAAACTTAAGAACTCAATTACTTATAGAATAAAATCTGTTATGTGTACTGTGGTGGTTGTCAGCAGGAGTGGGGATACAGAGTCAGGAATGTTACTTGGGGGACAGTATTCTGGATGATCAAACCAGGATTCATTTAGTAGAAAAGAGAAGACTCAGTATTTAGATAAATATTGACTTTGCATTTTTGGATCAGGGGTCCATGAGGGAATGAATGGACTATAACCCCTCATGTTTTCAGGTCAGCAGGTTCACTGCCTTTCAGCCACAGAGCTTTGGTGCCCATTAATGGATTTTTTTCATTTTTGTTTCATTGGTAGGAGATAGAATTTTCCTTTTGATTCTGTCAATAGGTTAATGGCCAGGGCCAGATTTTGGTGCCTTTATGAGTGGTGGTCCTTGCAGTGGTTTTGTATGTACTTCCATGGGGTGCTGAGGGAGACTGAGTCTACTGCTGCTCTTTAGGGACCCTTTTACAATGTATATCCCTGTTGAAGTTGCAGTGATATCTGCATTGCTGTCTGAACCTGTAGCTTCCCAATCTGGGAGCCAGAACACCCTGGGATTTAGTGGCTGAGAAAGTAGCAGGAACCCTGCACACCACTCTCCTGTGGACTAGCACCTGGAAAGGCCTAGTGGCATAAAGAGGCCAGCATGATGAAAGGGAGCGAACTCTTAGTTCAGGAGGTAATGGAAGAGGGCATTACAGTGGTTCAACTTTGAAAAGGTGTTAACTTTTTATGTGTAAATTGGAGACTTAATTAATCTAATTCTCACTACAAGCATTGATTTCAAGGACTTTTCTAAGCACCTACAGGGCTGCAAATCAGAGACCATTTAGGTGCTCATTCATTCACTCCCCTATTCATATTTTTGAGCTCCTGCCATGTTCTAAGTGCTGGGGAGACAGTGGTGAACAAGACAGAGCCTTCCCTATCTCTTCTGAGAAAGTCTACTCTTTGCTGTACAGCTGCCATATCACATTCATTTATTAGGAGTCTTACCTGCATCACTTCATGTGTAATGACTCTGGGGGGTTGCCACCATTGTCCTTATTTCACAAATGAGGAATTCAGATGCAAAGTGCTTTGTGTCAGTGGAAGGCCAGGACTTGTACCCTTGTTTGCCTGACACTAAAGCCCTTGGCTTATGCTTCTTAGATCTACCAATTCCCCCCGTCCCTTGAATGATAAGAATATGTTTGGGAGGATATGACTCTGCAAACTGAGATGCAGTGTTCAACTTGAGAGAAGCAGCAGTAGCTGGAGCATGCAGTACATCTGGATGCTGAGAAACATCTGGAAGCATTACATATTTTTAGGCAGGTGTTTGACAACAACGAATCAGTCAACCCACATGATATGCACCCACAGGAAAGATGCATTCCCACCTGGAGTGCAGACTCTTGAAGTCTGAGAGCAATTTTCAGTTTTGCTCTTGTAATCCTATGGGAAATTATGCACCAGCCTGAGCTGAAGTCATGGAGGCTCCAGGTAACCTTAAGCAGCTGCTTTTTTGTTTGGATGAACTCATCACAATGAAGCCACAATATGTCCTAACCATTCTTTGCACCATTCCTGAAGGAGGATGGCACTTACCGGGTTGTCTCATCTTGGGTAGATCTTGGTGGGCCCTGTCCATGCAGTGGGTTTGAAGGAGGAAGATTGTCACAGAAACCTACTTACAGAATAGGCCTACTTACAACTATTGAGGTAGAATTCAGGGAAAGGGAGAGGGTTGTAACAAATACTTAGATGACCATGAAGCTGAGGGTAACTCAACATACCCTCAGTTTCCTAGGTCCCAGTCTCCAAATTCATGGCATTCCCTCTCCCCTTCCTGAACATTCCATGAAGAGTAACCGGACCATTCTTCTCACTACATTGTTGTGAGCATGATTTTTAAGAGAATCATGCTCATTCCCTGGACAGCCAGAGCCAGACTCCTGTGGGGCGTCAGCCCGGTGGAATGGAAGGATCTCAACTGGCTGTTGGGAAGGCTGGGTTCTCATCCCAGCTCTGCCCTTCACTAGCAGTGTGGCTTTGGTAACCATTTCCTCCCTGGCCTCAGTTTCCTCCTCCATAAATTAAGCCATTTAGTTCAGTTTAGATTATTTTAAGGAAACTTTCAGCTCTCTTATTTAAGATTCATTCTAGAATGATTGGTTTACAGGGATGAGCAATCTGTTCTCAATTATCCGTGACCAATAAACAGAAGGAGAGGCCCCAAACCACATAATACATACTGGGTAATTCATATATATCCAATTAATCCCCACAATAAAAAAACTTTAGGTAGTTGTAATAGTTACAGTGGTATAATGGAGTCGAATCATAATGCACATTTAATTCACTTGAATGAAACCAAATGTGGATACTGAGAGAGAAATCTTCACTTAATCTCATCTCTGCATCCCTGCCCTTGTTCCTATTTACCTTCTCTCCCTCAGCCTTTCAAACTAGACCTTAACCTCTAGTGAATAAAAAAATGTAAGAAAAGAAAAAGAATAATAATAAATGGAAGATATAGGGCTTCCAAGTGCCTGGTGTTCACAATTTAAAGAGCATTTAACAGCAGTTACATAACTTAGAAGTATGGAATGTAATTATTTTTTAAAATATACCATTAAAATTGAAAAAATAAATAAAGCATATTTAAAGTTTTGTTGTTTTTTTTTTTTCCAAGGACAATTTGTGCCTGATTTTCAGTTCTCAGGACACCTACTGACTTTTGACCCTAAACCTGCGTAGATTTCCCTCGCATCCTCCCTATTTGATACGAAATCAAAAGACAGGTGCCAGGGTTAAGTAACCTGCCATTACCAATCTGGTGAGGAGCCAGGATTCAAATGCCGTCGCACCAAATGACCAAGCCCCTTCTCAGTCTCCCACTGCCCGCATGGCTGTGCTCAACAATTGCGTGGACACTTGGCTCCTCTGGAGCGCTCTGGGTAGTTGCTGCGGTATTCCCCTGAATGAGCAGTTATTTACAGTTGGCTCTCTCATGCATTATGTTAATGATTTCTAACAGAATTCCCTTCTGGATTCGGTTTGGCTCAGTCCAGTGTTAAAATGAGTTTGAGGCTTAGGGGAGCTGGTGACTGATGACAGAAAGGCAGCCATCAGTGTCCTGTGCAAGAATGGAAAATCAGTTTGGGGTGAACATTTTTCATTTGCCACAGGTAATCCACAAAGCAATTAATCTGCATATAGATAATTACAAGTTGATCCAGTTGTACCTCTCCGAAATCAAAACTGTGGTTTATGTAAATAGAAAGCTTATATACTATGTCTTGAGGACCACCCAGAGCCAGCTGGCCTAGAAAATTCCTTTAGCTAGCCTGGAGGTCTACTATTAACCTCTCACCTGCTTGATGTTCTTTAGCGGTTCCCCACTGCTTTTAGGCTAAAGTCCCATCTCTTTAACGTGACCCATAGGGCCTCTATTATCTATATTCTCCATATATCTTTAGCTTTGTTTCCTACCATTCCTCCTACCTCCCAGCAGCTATAATAAACTCATTTCATTTTCTCAATTAGACCATACTTCTCTTCACTCTAGACCTTGCCACATATTGTCCATCATGCCTGGAATACTCATCCCCTATGCTAAGACCCACCAGACCTCAGCCCTCAGACCCAGGGAAGCCCACACTGATGCCCCTTGTAGCCTCACTTATACTTGGTTGTAATTTCTGGTTCTTCTGACAGAAGCTCCTTGAGGGGGAGAGTAGCTCTGTCTGCCTTCCACCATGCCTCCTATCCTTACCATGTCAGCACAGATAGGGGATGCTCGATGGCTGTTGATGAATGAATGACCCAATCATCAATTAAGATTAAACTTGCAATTCTGTGTCTGGGAGAAGTAGCTTCATAACCATTGCATTTTTCTTTTTCATCTTTAATACCGTAAGTAATACATGAATATATTCTCCTTGTTAAAAAAGATAGAAGAAGAAGAAAAGAAAAGAAACATTGCAAATGAGGCTAAACTTCTCTTAACTACCACTTCCAGGCCCAGGATTCTCCCCTACATTTAGTGTTATTTTTCCTAGCATGTATGTGTGTGCGTGTAAGATGTGCACATACACATTTGTATTTCTGTACCCACATATCCTACAAAGAAAATGTATAGTATTATATGGACATATCTATTTGCAGCTTGCCTTTTCACATTTATAACATGTTACAAATTTGGTCTTGTGTTAGCATCCTTAGCTTTAATTCATTCTTTTTAGAGGCTGTCAAGATTTCAGAACATGGATAGAATAGTGTATGTAGTTACTCCCCTACTGTCCATCAATATTTAAGTACAAAGTGATTCTGGACTCTTTGAGAGAGTGGGCACCTCAGGGATCATATGATCTTCTCTAGGGACTGGAGTCCCTCCGGCAACATCCCTGCACAGATCTCTCCCATTCTTGCTTGTCTACTTAAAGGGACAGACTGCTCTGTACCAGAGATGGCAACCCTAATTAGAACATTTATTCCAACATCAAACTAAAATCTTTGGCTTTTTAATATCCACCCTTCATTGTTGGTTCTTTCATCTGGAACCTCAGTCACTAAATGCCCTTCCTCCTCCTCTCCATTTGCGTTCCAGATGTGTGATGGGAACTGTCGTCCACAAACTATTCATCATAATCCTTCACCAAATCCTTTAGACTTCTAGACCCTGTAAACATCAGACAGCCTTCTGAATGCACCCAGTTTGGAAAATCCTCTCTTATTTTTTTTTAAAGATTTTTATTTATGTATTTATTTCACAGAGGGAGAGAGATCACAAGGAGGCAGAGAGGCAGGCAGAGAGAGAGAGGGGGAAGCAGGCTCCTCGCTGAGCAGAGAGCCCAACGTGGGCCTCGATCCCAGGAACCTGAGATCATGACCTGAGCTGAAAGCAGAGGCTTTAACCCACTGAGCCACCCAGGCGCCCGGAAAATCCTCTCTTAAAGTGTCACTCTTAGGAGGAAATGCAGCACACTAGCTCTTTGGGATTATCTCTGGGGTCTTTGGGATTATCATCTCCCTCAAGTTAACCACCATGTGTCCATTAACGTTACCCATTATCTGCATAACTTCAGGCCCCAAGGAAAAAAGGAGCAGGATGAGTAGATTTGGATCAGACTGGGATGACAGTGGGTTCAGACTCTTCTGGAATGTAGGCCTGGGAGGGGATAGGGGGACATCAAGAGGATTCCAGATTCCCCCAGAAAATGCCAATGAGCAGTGAACAGATCTCATAATCCATCTCCTCTACCATTTTTCTTGGCATGAGCTATGGAGGAAGCCAGTCCTCAGGAAGTTGGGGACCCAGCCCTTCCTGCTGATTCTTGTCAGAGTAAAGTAAGGAGCTCCTGGGCCTAGGCAGGCAGGCCCAGAAGTACTCCAACATGAAGAGCAGAAGCATTGTGCTGGGTAATAGCTGTTGGTGCCTGGTGTCCTTTCTTCTCTCTTCAGTCCTGCAGGATACCTGGTCTACCCTCATCCACCTATTTTGTGATATAAAAGTAGGTCCCCCTGGTGGGTCGGTAGGAGGGATGAGTCTCACTTTCCTTCACAGGTGGTTTGTGTGTTCAAGGAAGTCAGGGCCCAAATCCAGCTGTGCCCTCTATCAGTCAGCACACTTTGGTTTTAAACAACAGAAGCAGACCCTGGTGGCTTAAGCAGAACAGGATTTCCTAGAAGGAAATGTGAGCAGAGGGAACTCACAGACCCCATGAGAGGTTGAGGACTCACGTTTAATTTCCATCCTGAGCCAATCCATTCAAGATTTAGTGATCTGGAAAGGTCAACTGTCCTGACAGCTTGGTTTATGGTTCTAATCTAAACTCAAAAACAGTAAGTATAAGACATCCCCAAGGTAACAGAACGTTCGAACTCTGTCTTGGATAAGATTAGCCCAGCTTCGGTTTCCATATATATATATATATTTTTTTTTTTTAAAGGATGATGTGTCCATCCACTTTTAAAGGTTTTTGTAAAAGTACCTAGCATGGAGTCAACATTCTTCAACCTCAGCGTGTCCTAGGATAAAGTGAGAGCTTGCATCCTCTGCAAATAGACCCTGCACTACATTTACCAGCTCACCTAACCTCTTTCTAACACATCCTCACTGCCTGCAGGCCTTCAGAAGAGACTCTCCTAATTATTTAAATAGGATCTTCAAGGATCACTTCCAGAGGTGGAGGGAAAATTCCCACCCCAAGTGACTGCTCACGTGGCAGACAACTTTGAGAATAGTGAGGGGACAGCGTAGGGGAAGATATTTAATAACTGCATAATTTAATGAAAGCAATCTTTCTTTGACTGTCTGAAGCCTTATCTGTTTCCTTACCCTTTGGAAAAGCACAGACACTGTTTATTTTTGAAGTCTTTATACAACATAATAAAATTAGACTATTTATTATATGTGCGTTAATCAGAATGTATCAAATTTTTATCAAGCAACCAAAATAGCTAACATTTATGGATTTTGCATTATGATATAGATGTGGGGCAGAGGGATGAATATTTTAGTAACTGCACTTAGTCCTTGCAGTGACAGAGATCTGGATCCCCTGGTAGAAATAGGAGGTGGAAAGAGTCCCTTTTCTGCCCTTGCTCTTATGTGTTGCTGGTGGATTTGATCAGAAAAAGCTCATACTCTGCCTTCTTTCTTCCTCCTCTCCACCTCCTCTGCCTTGTCACTGTTGTTCTTCTCTTTGACCCTCTTCACCATCCCCTTTCTCCTCCTTTACCTTAGTCCCTCTCTCATTTTCCCCTACTTATGCCTTTGTATGACAATAACAAACTCTACCCAGGTTACAAGACCCACCACTACAGGCTTAATCTTTGGAATAAAACAGTTTCCTTGTTAAAGTGTAAGGAGCACCTAGAACAGGAGGCAGACAACTATATCTTAGCCAGGTGTTCTTTAATTGTAACTGTTTATCTATCCTTACCTGCATGGTAGTTATTTTCATGCAAAATGTGTCAGAGAGAAAGAGACACTGGGTGTGGAGTTGGGAAGGGATGGGAATCCCTGCTTGTCTTTTAACTACCTATTACTTTGGGAAACCTAGACTGGTCTTTCACTGAAACATTCAGCACAATGCCAGGCACATAGTAACTTAGTAACTTAGTAACAAATTCAGTAACTTAGGAGAGTCAGTAGAGCCTAGTAATAACCATGCATAAGTAACTTAACCCCTCTGTGCCCCAGTTTCCTTATCTGAAAAATCAGGATAATTGTGCTACTTTTCAAACTGCATCATTAATGAGGATTAAATAAGTAATTCATATAAAATACTTAAAGCAGTGCTTGGCATAAAGTATGTACTTATTTTGGGTTATCTAATATAAAGTAGGTCTGGGTTTGGTCAAGAAATACCCTAGGTATTTCCAGCAGAAAGGGATTTTGTCAAGGAGATTCGAGACACAGGTCTTTAGAGAAGCTGAGAGAATGAAAATGACAGCCACCACTAAGTGTTTAGGAAGTCAGGATGGTAGCACCTGTGGGGGTGACTGGTAGGGGGATGTCCAAAGGCTACTGGCATCACTCCATCCTGTCTGCCTTCTGCTGGAGAGCCTCTGGCTGCCCACTACTGCTTCAGAGAGTGGGGGCTCTGCTCCACCTCTGCTGTTACTCCTACAAAGATAGAAAAATCTCTCAACCGCTGGTTAGAATTCCAGGGCTCTAGGGCTGTGATACAGGGGAAAGCACAGAGGAGAGAAAATGGCACTAAGTTGCCCAAAACAATCAGGTAGAGTAGGGAGAATACCCAGGGCTGATGTGAAGATGATGTGAGATTTAGAGTGTAAAAAGCATTTTGTAAACTTCAAATTTCCAGGCAGATATAAGATTCTGATGGTAATGGGAGTGAAGCCAGGAGCCATATGCCCAGACAATGAATTCAAGGGCATATAAGGAAACCTGGGAAACCAAGTGACAGTGCAGTGAAACAACATTCCATAGATAATTTAACACATGTAAGAAATTACCACGTGCAGGGTTCTATTATAAAGGCTTTCTATGTGCTAAGTCACTTAATCCTTACAAAAACCCATGCAAGAGATACTATCTTTATACACATTTTACAGATGAGAAATCATGGTCCAGACAGGTTAAGTAACTTGGCCAACGTCACACTGCTCTTAAATGGTCAAGCCAGGATTTGAATCCCAACCCTCCGATTCCAGGGCACGATTTCTTAACTGAATGTTATAGTAAAGGGAAGAATGCACAGGGTGAGGTTGGCTGACTCCACATCAATGGGGCCCTGGCTCTGGCTGTAGCCAAGGGTCTGTTATATCATCCAGTGTGGCTTTTACAACCTCAGAGCAGAGGTTATGTTTAAAGGCATGGTTCTTCTTTCTTGCTTCCAGCAGCAACTGTGGGCCAAGGCTGGGGGTGTGTTCTCCTATAAAGAAGAATTCGAGATTAAGAATTAATCGAGAAAAGAAGAATTAAAGAGATTAAACATCTTTGTTTTGCCCCAGGATGACTGTCCATGGAACAGAGTCGTAACCTGCCCCAAGAACTGCCCCAAGATCCTCATTCAGCCCACAGTGGCGCCTCCTCTGTGCTTTTCTGAGATCCAGGAGAAATTGATCATCATTCAGTGATCACCATAAAAATTATTTTAATTATAAAAAATGAAGTTAATTACTTTGTACATGACAGAAATAGGAAATAAGAAAATGCAAAAAATAAAAAGCCTTGCTTTTCAATATACTTACGGTATTTTCTACACCTTTTAAAGATGTGGGAGAAATAGAAATGGTTGGTGTCTTGAGAGAGAGTTATGGTCTGAGGATTTATAGCACATGACCTATTTCTTCTAACAGCCTTCCCTCACCTTTGGTTTTTCCCTGTCAGGTGCTTCTAGAGCACAAAAGGCCATATTTACCTTAGAAAGCCAGAGCATTGTTGTTGGACTAGAAAATGAAACTATATAAGAAATGTCAAGTGCGGAGAAAGCTTGGAAATTATGGTTTTAAAATTTTAAAAGTTCTCTATGGCAGAAAGGAAGGAAGAAGCCAAACCATGCTCTGCTTCAGCTCCGGAGCACACTAGCCCTGGAATGAACTAGAACCTCCCTGAAGCCTTCATCAGTGACTCAGCATACAAGAACTAATCCATTTTCCAGCTGCCCCAATAGAAGGATGACCAGGAAAAGGAATGTGAGCGTAATCCAAAAATTCATCAAGGGGCTGGAACTCAGGAAGTAAAAGCAAAACTAGAATATTGATAAGAAAATGTAGCAGTTTTTATTTTTAAAAACACAATGTTTTATATCATTAAACTCCTGTTAGTACAATTTCCCTAGTTCTTGTCAAAAAAAAAAAAAAAAATGGCTACCCCTGTTAACTGAGAGATTCCAGCATTTGGGATCTGGAGTCCCTGCATTTCCTGTTGTTTTGCCTGTATTAATCTCTGTGCCATTTAAGCAAAGATGCCACCTCACACAACCCCTTACTGGCAAAGCCGGTGAGGGATCTGGGGTCGTGCTCTTACAGCAACCCAGTGCTCGTGAAGTCTTTGCTCACTGATTTTATTCTTATTTCCTGGTTTGGAAAAAGCCATCCCAGGGCCACGCAGGAAGTGGAAGTGAGTGTGTAAGACAGAGGAGTGCTGGGATTGTGCTGAGCTGCAGAGGGCTACTCTCCCTGAAAGCAGGACCCAGCCTATTGTTGCCTTGTTTGATTGTTGGCCAATATTGCTAGATATTCTGATATTTTTGAGAAGAACCTGAGCTGATGCAAAAAAAATCTCTGTGAATTTTACATATAAACAACTAGTTATTTTTAAAACACTGTGTAGGTCAACCTAGCATGTCTTTGGACCAAAGTCAGCCCAGAGAAGCTTCTCCCCAGAGACCTCTCAAGGCAGGCAGCTGCTTTATAAAATAAAGTCTCATGAAATGTGGAGCAAAGGTAATGTTTGGGGTGAGATCCATTGAAGGAAATGATGGCCTACGTTTGCTTCTAATAATGGATTATGCAGAGTCCCTGGGGGGACGAGGATATAGAAACAGTCTTTGCAAACATGGTCATTTGGGGCAGGATTGGATGGTACAATTGTTTGAAGCATCACAGTGAACAACATGTGCAGAGGTGGTAGAGTGGAAATAGAGGGAACCCAACCTGGATGGAGCAGGCAACCCCATTTGGCAGTAGTGGGTTCACATACAAGATTGTTCTAGATGGCACATGAACCTGTGTGATGTTGTTGTTTAAATAATTGAGAATTTATTTTAATACCACCAGTGTGTCACCTCCAACCATGCTCTGCCCCATGTGTGAGTTGTAGGGATGATGGACATGCAGGTGCCTGGGTGTATTCATGTCTGAAGAGTAGGGTATAGAGCCTTTCCTAAAAAAATGGGAGTGGGAATAGGAATAGGAATAGAGGGGGCTTTCATGAAGGGCTGAGGACTTCAGAGTTTCTCATCTCATCGGAGACCTTTTCTGGCCTGTCTTCCTGGAGAACATGCAGGGGACCTCCGGGCTCACACATTAGTTGCACGTGAGTGAGTTTTAATTAAAGCCCAGGGCTTTAAAAACTCCATATTTCCCACAGGTGGCCTTTTGAACCACAGTTCCTTAATTCAGAGAATTCAAAGCTCCTTAAGAAAACAAGGTGGCATTTTATCTAGGAGTAATCTTGCTTCCAGAATCCTTTCTCTTGATGTATTTTTTAATGTTTCATGGATGTACTTCCACCTTGTTCAGAGCAAACCCCATCTTAGTGTCCTAGAGGCTGGTAAATACAGGGGCAGAGACACCTGTGGTACCAGGATGGAAGGGCTGTACCCGGCCCATCAAGACTCCAACAGATTCAGCTCTGGCATCAGGGGCAGTTGGATCTCCTGCACATCCTTTTGGTAAAGTGAGTCTTCTAGAGGCACCTCTTGGTAGCCTGGCTTCCTTCAAGCTTCCTAGCTGACCATGGCACCTCCCTGGGATGTGCTTTGTCTGGTAGTGGTATACAGGAATGTCTCCAAAAGATGATGTTGTCCCTGTCATATCTACTGTTAACCTGGGGCTTTCTCTTTGCTCCACATTTTGGCCATATCTGCTCACTCCATTCCCAGGGGCAGGGGGCACTATTTTTGTCCTCATTCTATTGATGGGGCAATGGAGGACAAGAAGGTTTACATTATGTTCTCAGCATCTATAAGTGGCTTCAGATCCAGGCAGTTGGGCTCTGGATGCTGTAGTCTGACCTGCTGTGCTGAACTCTCATGGTTTCCTGTAGCCAGGAAAACATCCAGATGAGAACAAGCAATGCATCAGTTCAGCTTTAAGGCACAGACTAGCCTGTGTCACCTACTGCTGGACTCCTCAAAGGCCCGCAAGCCAGTCTGCCCACAGCACACCTGGCAGAGGTTGCCTGCCCCCCGTCCAGGTGCCATCTCATTCTGATCCTCATACTCTACACATAAGTATGATGATGTCTTTTGTCAGTAGCCTGTAACACTAGCAGAGGCAGGGAGTGAAAGTACCCTGGGAGAACAGAATTGTGGATATTATTAGGTTTACTATGTGGAATTTGGCTTCTTGTCTTCCCACCTGAGTTCCATGGTTAGTTTATAGCATTTCCATTTTTAGCCTTAAATGGGCCTAAATGTTCTTAGCTTTGGAACCAGGCCTCCTCACCTGAGCAGCATAGCAAACATCCCACCCATGTCCATTACTGTTAACCCCCTAACTCACAGAGAAGATTCTGGGTGCATTCAGAGGGGAATTTGCCAAGAGCCATTTCCATTCATTTCGATAGGAATGTCTTCAGCGCCCAATACCAAAGATACATGATCATAATTGGTACCTGCTTCCATAATGCTTTTGAACTGAAAATCCAATAGCAAAGTCCAAGAAATGAGATAAAAGAAAGAACACAAGACTGAATACCATTTATGCTGATTGGTGACGGAGACAGGGCAATGTCTATCCAGTGAAGGACGGAGGGTAACATTTACAGATGCCTCTGCGCATGTCCAGGTCTGTGTGCTCAGAACGGGCACCAGAACTGGCCTTAGATCCTCACAGCCAACTGGTGAGCTCAATACTATTATCTGGGCCCAGAAAGGACAGAAAGTAAACTCCGGCACTGGTTCTGTGGGATCTTGGGTTTGTGGCTGTGAGGAGACAGGGTTGAGAGCAGATGAAATACAGGGGACAGGTGAGGAGTTAGCCAGGCTCTGGACTCATGTGACCTTACTGGGTCTCTCTTCAAAGTGAACAACCAATCAAAGCAAAAATCATGGGCCAATCCTTATTCTTCTTTGTACCTCTGTAGTGGCTAGACATTTACCACTTGCTGAAAAAAATGTTTTATATTATTCAAAGAATGAATTAATAATATTATTTGAGGGCTCCTATGGAACAGAAACATGATGGATACTCAGAAAGATAATAAATTTAAACTCGTGATTGCTGTCCTCAAGCCTTTCCCCATGACTTTAATTTTCAGTTATCACTCCACATGCTCCTCAGAGTATGTCTGCAGCTAAGAACTAATGTCTCATCAGAATATGGGGCCAATGTTTAAGACACAGAACTCTAAGAGGCAGGAGGATAGGCTAGATTTGGAGTTCCTGAGGGTCTCATTCCATCAGAAGACCTAGAAGGTTCACAGGGTGGCCACGAGTGAGACCATGACATGCAGCATCCCAAACTAGAATTTATCTGTTCCCTAGAGTTGATCCAGCATCAAGAGACTGTCTCACATGTTACCTAAATACACCAAGGCTGGTGTGAAAACCAGAAGACCAGCAAGACATAAAGGCAAGAATATAACTAGACCATTGCATATCCAAGACCAGGGTTAGGAGAAAAAGTTAGACAGCTCACAATTTTAATATTTTTATTCATTCTGAAATTTTGTTGTGTCCATCTTCACTCCAAGAGCAGATCATCCACAGACCCTGGACAGGACATGGAGGGGTACACCCTCTCCCCTGGTTGTTTCTTGAGTGGCCAGGGCTATGTCTTCAGGCTGGCTCTTTCTTTTCGTGAGAAAAGCCTTCAGCCAGGTTAGTGCTTCTGGCTTGGGAAGAACTTTATTAGTCAAGTACCTCTTATACCTCTACACTCTCGACAGTATGTATCGCCTTCAGTAGTGTGGGACCCAGAGTGTAGGGGAAACTTTCTGTCTCTCATTGTCAGAGCTTGGATTTTTGATAGATCTAGCCCATACCTAGACTACCACATTCAGTGCTTTAACTGCCTATTTCTAATTTTCCTGATGTATAACACGGAAAAAGAGCATGGGCTCGAGAAGTGTAGAATAAATGGCATGGTATAAGAAAATGTCTGGCACAGGGCTGGGCTCCAAAACGGGGCCATTCTTGTGGTCATTTTGATCACAAGGATGGTATTCAGTGTCCTTCATGGATTTCCCCTTGTCCTACTTCCTTCTCAGAAGTTAGAAATCAGAGAATGTCTGGAAAGACAGGACTGTGCCCAGAAGGGGATGACAAATCACTGGGTGGGCACCAAGCACCAATATTCACAGAGCGGCCCAGGACAGAAGCCCACCTTCCTGTCTCTGTTCACCACAAATGCTGGCTCAAGGACCCTGGGCCTCCCTAGGCAAGAGGACTACTAAGTAAGTAGTCTGGAACATGGCAGGGATAGTCCAGCCAATCTCCCAAGGCAAAAATTACCACCCCTTGGTGGCATCTTCATGTAGTTTGGGGGAACAGATGTTGACAGGTGAGCTGTTGCTTCCATTCTGGCTAACTTTAGAGCTAACACCTAGCTTAATGCTCTTATGGACTAAGGATAAATGCTCTTTCATGGAGCATGGAGAATCTCACCGGGATTATTTCTTAGACTTTAAGAGCTAGAACTCTAGGGCTTGGATTAGAGGGTCAGACTCCAGTGGCCCTGGATGGGAAGGAAGGAGGAACCCACTCTGCCAATCTGATCAAGTGCAGAGCACGGTGCCTGGCCCAATTTCCAAATACTCTATCACCATTAGCTATATGTCTTTGTGACTCTGTGGACTCCTGCCCATGCAGGGCCTGATGTGGGGCCTGGCACGGAATAGGACACAGTAAATGTTTACTGCAAGCGAGTGAATGAGTGGACATATTTGAATCTCACACAGCCCTCACTCAGTTGTCCATAAGTCTGTGAACTTCAGAGCCTTGAGAGAGAAGGTGTTTTTCAACCCATTTTTCACTGTTTCCCATATTGGCCCATGACTACATCAGGCTGCCCATATCATTTAAAGAAAGAGCTCTATCCAGGAGACCAGCTATAAATCGGGATCCATCACTAGTCCAGGCTGGGAGCGGGATGTGGCACTGTGAACACAGTATCGGAAACCAGCAAGCAGACCTGGCCAGGCCCTGGGCATTAGGCACTGGGCACCAGGCACCTGACATGGCTGGAGGCCCTGACCATTCCAGACCACCCACCATTCCCAGGCTCAGTCCAGAGGCTCCCTGGCAGTTCATGGACAGTGTCTAAGCAGGAACCTTCTGCTGCTGAAACAGACCTCCATAGTGAGTCAGGAACAAGGCTGAGGGAGCTGAGAAGGGATGGTATCCATTCCAGTGTAGACACAGCAAGGGTACCAGTCAGACAGGTCAAAAATCCCTTATCCAAAATTTTAAAAAGCTCTAAAACCTGGAAGTCTTTGCATAAGTTTGGTGTCAAAACTCATTTGACTAAAATAATAGAAAGGTATTTATAATATTTATTTCACTCAATATGAATGTTTCTGTATTTAGCTACATAAATATTAAGTGTGTTTGATTGTGAGGCATTGCCCTCAATCCTGCATGGAATGGCACATAATATAAATGGCGTGTGCCACGTTACCTTCCTAAATGTTAACAAAGCCTGAGTTCTGCAACTCAGTTGGCCTCAAATATTTTGGATAAGAAAATAGACCCCTGGAATAACCAGATTGGCAGGTGACGCTCATACCGGGCCTTTCATCTATTCTCTCTTAATCCTTGCCGTAATCTTAAGAGGTAGATGCTATCATTTTTGTTCCTACTACAGAGATGGGAAAGTTAAGTCCCAAAGAAATAAAATAACTTGCTCAAGGCAGACACTTAGTAAGTGGCAGAGTTAAGAATCAAACCCAGGCAATCTGGCTTGAATATCTGCCTTCTTAACCACCGTCATATGCTGAATTGGAGTCGTGTTGACTAAGACATGTCCTACTCACCCAGAGGCTTTGTCTGCCTGCTCCGGAGCTGATGTCTTACCCAGAACTAGCAACAAGTCTCCATTTTTGTCAAACACAAAACGCAGGGAGAAATCAACAGGATGAAGCAGTAGTTAGCAATTACAGTGTGCTTACAGCACAATCCCTAATCATAACAATAATTTAATTCATTTATTCTACTCAGGCATCTGAACAATCCCTTATCCATAAAAAAAAAAAAAGATAAGAAAAGAAAAAGGAAAAATAGTGACTGCTTTTCCGTAAGGCAGGGCTATGCCTGACTCAGTTGGGTTTGAGGGGGGCTGTGTCAAGCAGTCTGCTCCCAGCACCGAGGGTAGCCCCTTATGGGCCTGGAGCCTATGCTGGAACTTGGGCAAAGCTGAAGGAGACCCTTGAGGAGTAGGGTGAACTTTCTGAGAGATGCACTTCCTGTTTCCAAAGAGGGATCTTCAGAATGCCTTTTTGCACCTGGCTTTCTACCATATCAACATCCACTTTCCTAGGCGGGTTTATTTCCTATCTGCCACAGTGCTGGGTAGCGGTGTCTCGTAGACATGTTTTGAACATCGAGAGATTGAGATGTTCTCTCCTGGACCTCTGTCTGTTCTGCTAAAGTAAATGCTCCTAATTTCCTGTTTGGAAGCCTTCCTGATTACTTGATCCCTTACAAGGATTTTGTCCCATCCCTGTCCCAACCCCTGTTCCTGTGGCTGTTTTATTCTACGTGCTTCAGTATTTGGTGTTGACTTTTTCTAGGAGAACTACACATAATTAAATGAGGACAAAATCAAGTATTTCAGGTAAATCTGGTTATTGGTTACACTATAATTCCCACAAGCATGTGTGCCATCCTCTTTAGTGAGGAAGATTTTGGAAATGTATGTTATCCCTGAGCACACTGGGAGGCCACCTCTGAGGAGGAGTTCACTTGGAGGAATGGGGTGTTTTGGTGAGGCCACTTGGGGCTAGCTCCCTTCTGCTGAGTGACTCCTGGATGGGTTTTGAGTTCATCTATCTATCTATTTCTTCCTTCCTAGAAGCAATGTAGAGAAACAGTTACTCATGTGGGTTGGGGAGTCATACAGTATGGATTCAAGCCCAGCCTTCCCCCTCCTATCTGTGTGACCTTGGGCAACTTATGGAACCCAAGGGTTATGATAACCCTCAGTTATCATATAACCCTCAGTTTTCTCATCTATATAAGGGAGTAACAATGAGACCTAGTTCTCAGGATTGTTTTGAGTCCTGAGTGGGATAATACTGGAAAAAAGCTTAGCACATTTCCTGGAACTCAAGAAGTCATAGCTATGATTTTTAGTCACTTAACCAGCACTCACTGAGCACTTGCTGTGAGCCAAATACTGTCCCAGGTAGTAGAAAAACATTAGGGAACACAACAGGAAGCTCTCTGTCACGGAGCTTATCTTCTTGCATTCATTGTTGTCATGAACACACAGGCCTCGCAGACAGGAACCAAGCAGGTCAGCCTTCCTTGAAGTGTGACCCAGAGTGTTTTTGTCTGGGTGAAGCTTCACAACAAAATGAAGTCCCTGGTCAGATAAATTTTAAAAAATGTGATCACAATCAGTAATTATGACTGTATAATCTTACAATAATCTGTAGGTGCTCTGTGCACAGTCTCATACCCAAAGGTCCGGGCCATCCTACAATAAAGATACCTGCCTAACTTTGATTAAACCAGCATTCCCCAAACTTCCATGACCACCAAATCTTTGCTAACTCCTGTTAGACCAACTGCCATGGGTCTATGTTCTGAGAAGCACATGAAGACAGTGCTAGGCTGGAGATGACTAAGCAAGCATGTACACACTGTAGCGAGAAGTACCAGGGTCTGTACTTCCACCAAACAGCCAAGCAAAGGCTTCCCTGCACTCAGGGGCATAATGCTCTTTCACTAGCCAGTGCTGCCCAGCCATTGTGGTCTGTCCCAGGTGGATTTGCTTGTGTTGGATTCAGTGTCAACTCTTAGAGAAGAATCCGCCTGGGCATCCTGGTCAGCAACTGCCCAGCTCTGGGGGGCTCACTTCCCCCAGTGCTGAGCTCTCTACTGCAGGCCCTGCACGGGACTCCTATCCTTGTGGGCCCCTACATTCCTTCCCCTCTGGGAGTCACTTCTGCAGAGGTGAGGAAGGCAGGGCGTGAGTGCTTAAATGCTAAACTTCCCTTCTCTACAGAGAAGTCCATAAATCTCTAACTGATGTTTGCCCTCTTTGGAATAAACTCCTAATTGATTTCTAAAGATTGCTGTTTGCAAATTAAATTACACTTCCCTTATCCATTATATAAAGAAACATAAACCAGTCACCTCTCCTGGGCATACACCCCCTCCTTGGGCTCCTAGGGTGTGATTACATTACTTCAATTGCAGGACTTCCATTCCACTCAAGCTACATGAATTGTTTCTCTTGCTTGTTTAATTGCCCATGTCTTATTACAGAGACAATTTATTGTTTTAGTGCAGCATAAAGTTCAAATATTTTATGCAAGATGAATATGGCCACTGACATTTTTATTCCCTTCTCAAATTCACACATACAAAATTCACATTGGAAACTTTTCAAAATGTTTGTGGCCAATACTGCAAAATGCCAAAACCTCCATAAGTTGGTGTTTTTTAAAAAGAAAAGACTCTAAAGAGTATATTTCCTTCTCTAACATTGCTGGGGATTTTTTGGGGTGATGCTGACACAAGCTCATGAAGAACTTCCCCTAGGTGTGAAAATGCCTTTGAAAACACATTGGGAAAGAACTGTTGACACATGCAACAACCTGAATCACCAGAGAATGATGATGAGTGAAAAAAGCCAACCCCAAAAGGCTACAAATGCATCATTCCATTCACATAACATTTTTGAAATATAAAATTATTGAAATGGAGAATAATTTAGTGGTTGTCAGGGGTTAAGAAGGGGGAAGGGAAGGAAGGGTAGTAGGTGTGGGGATGAAAGGGTAATGTGAGGGACCCTTGTGGTGATGGAATCTGTATCTTGACTGCATCCACAGCAATATGCTGGTTGTGATGTTGTTCTATAGCTTTGCAAGATGTTATTACTGGGAAAAACCCAGTAAAGGGTATATAGGCTTTCTCTGCATGATTTCTTACAGCTGCATGTGAGTCTATAGTTATCTCAAATTAAAAGTATAATCTAAAAACATATTGAAAAATAAGGGGAAATTATGACTAGATATATGTATAGATATGTGGTAAAACTGGATTCATTTTACAATTGGGTATTGTATACATTAATGTGCATGTTCATTGTACAATTCTTTCACCTCTTTTCCATGCTTCAAAATTTTCATAATAATTTGTCGGAAAAAAATATGCTGGGAATGTAAGCAATAGTCCTAACAGGGAACAGATATAGGACAGGACCCAACTATACAATGCTGGAGATCACAGTGGACCAACAATAGTACACAGTGTTCTGGTTTCTCCACATCCTTTCCAACTTTTGTAATCTTCTGTTTTTCTTTTTTTTTTAGTGTTTTTTTAATAGTTGCTATCCTAACAGGTGTAAACTGATAGCTCATGGTGGTTTTACTCTCACTTATGATTAGTGATATTGAACAAATTTTCATATACTTCTTGACCATTTGTCTTCTTTGAAGAAATGTCTATTCAAGTCCTTTTACCTATTATTTTTTTTTATTTTATGTTATGTTAGTCACCATACAGTACATCATTAGTCTTTGATGTAGTGTTCCATGATTCATTGTGTATAATACCCAGTGCTCCATGCAATACATGCCCTCCTTAATACCCATCACTGGGCTCACCCAACCCCCCATCCACCTCCCATCTAAAACCCTCAGTTTGTTTCTTGGAGTCCACAGCCTCTCATGGTTCATCTCCCCATCTGATTTCCACCCCTTCACTTTTCCCTTCCTTCTAATATCCTCCATGCTATTCCTTATGTTCCACATATAAGTGAAACCATATGATAATTGTCTTTCTCTGCTTGACTTATTTCACTTAGCATAATCCCCTCCAGTCCCATTCATGTTGATGCAAATTGTGGGTCATCCTTTCTGATGGCTGAGTAATATTCCATTGTATATATGGACCACATCTTCTTTAACCATTCGTCTGTTGAAGGGAATCTCGGCTCCTTCTACAGTTTGGCTATTGTGGACATTGCTTCTATGAACATTGGGGTACAGATGGCCCTTATTTTCACTGCATCTGTTTCTTTGGGATAAATACCCTGTAGTGTAATTGCTGGGTCATAGGGTAGCTCTATTTTTTTTCCCCAGTGTACCAAGATTCATTGTTTATGCACCACACCCAGTATTCCATGCAATACAGGCCCTCCTTAATACCCACCACAAGGCTTGCCCATCCCCCCACCCCCACAAAACCCTCAGTTTGTTTTTCATAGTCCACAGTTTCTCATGCTTCATGTCCCCCTCTGATTTACCCCACTTCACTTTTACTTTCCCTCTCCTAATGTCCTCCATGTTATTCCTTACGTTCCACAAGTAAGTGAAACCATATGATAATTGACTTTCTCCGCTTGATTTATTTCACTCAGCATAATCTCCTCCAGTTCCGTCCGTGTTGATACAAAAGTTGGGTATTCATCCTTTCTGATGGCTGTGTAATATTCCATTGTATATATGGACCATATCTTCTTCATCCATTCGTCTGTTGAAGGGTATCTTGGCTCTTTCCACAGTTTGGTGCTTGTGGCCATTGCTGCTATGAACATTTGAGTACAGATGGCCCTTCTTTCCACTACATCTCTATCTTTGGGGTAAATACCCAGTAGTGTTATTGCAAGGTCATGGGATAGCTCTATTTTCATTTTTTTGAGGAATCTCCACACTGTTTTCCAAAGTGGCCGCACCAAATTTAATGTTATTTCTTTCTTTATCCTAACCATGGGCTTAGTTTCTTCTTTTTCTAGTTCACTGAAGTTCAAATTTATGTTGTTTACTTTAGATCTTTCTTCTTATTTAATGTAGGTGCTTACCACTACAAACTTCACTGTTGCTTTTGCTGCATCCTATAAGTTTTCATATGTTGTGTTTTTATTTTCATTTGTCTCATGATGTTCTCTAATTTTCCTTTTGATTTCTTCTTTGACTCATTGGTTGTTCAAGTGTGTGTTATTTAATTTCCACATATTTGTGAAATTTTCAGTTTTCTTCTATTGATTTCTAGTGTATTTTATTGGTTTCAGAAAAGATATTTGATGTGATTTCAGTTTTCTTAAATTTAAGACTTTTTGGTGATAACACATGATCTATCCTGGAGAATGTTCTGTGTGCACTTGAAGAGTATGTATTCTGCTGCTGTTGGGTGGTATGTCAGTTAGGTCTGTATGGTCTATAGTATTGTTCAAGTCCACTGTTTCTTTATTAATCGTCTGTCTGGATGTTCTATCCATTATTGAAAGCAGACTATTGAAGGCTTCTATTATTGTATTGCTGTTTCTTCCTTCAATTCTGTGAATGTTTGCATCCTCTACTTGGGCACACTGCTGTTAGGTTTGTATATATTTATAATTATTATAACTTCCTGATGAATTTCCCCTTTTATTGTTATATAATGTCTTTCTTTATCTCTTGTGACAGTTTTGACTTTAAGTCAAAAAAAGTCTATTTTACCTGACATAAGTATGACCATCCCTGCTCTCTTTTGGTTGACATTTATATGGAATATATTTTACCATACTTTCATTTTTCATCTATATTAGTTCTAACATCTAAGGTGAGACTCTTGTAGACAGCATATGGTTGGACTTGGTTTCCATTTACTTCGTTCCTTTGTTCCTTCGTTCCTTCCTTCCTTCCTTCCTTTTTTCTTCCTTTCCTTTTTCCTTTCCTTTCTCCTCCCCTCCCTTCCTCTCCCCTCCCCTCCTCTCCTCTCCTCTCCTCTCCTTTCCTTTCCTTTCCTTTCCTTTCCTTTCTTTTCCTTTTTTTCCTTTCCTTTCCTCTTTCTTTCCTCCCTTTCACCTATTTAGCCATTCCATGTCTTTGGTTAGATTGTATAAGCCATTTACATTTAAAGTAATTACTGATAAGGAAGGACTTACTGTTGACATTTATTCATTACTTTCTGTCTGTCTTATTTTATTTTATTTTATTTTATTGGTAGGGATATGCTTTGATTCCTTTCTCATTTTCTTCTGTATTTCTTCCATAAGTATTTCCTTTGTGGTTACCATGGAGCATACATAAAACATCTTATAGTTATGACAGCTGGTTTTGCATTCATTTGGGGTACAGTATCTTTGTAGCTGGTTTCTGGTTTTCTCACAAAGGGAATTGGTTTGTGTGGTGTTGGATCAGTATCTTTTTTTATTTTTTAATTAAAAAAAATTTTTTTTTATTATTTGCCCCAGGTGTACAGGCCTGTGAATCATCAGGCTTATACCTTTCACAGCACTCACCATAGCACAAACCCTCCCCAATGTCCATAACCCATCCACCCTATCCCTGCCCTCCCACCCCCCAGTAACCCTCAGTTTGTTTTGTGAGATTAAGAGTTTCTTATGATTTGTCTTCTTCCCAATCCCATCTTGTTTCATTATTTTTCCCTCCCTACCCCCCATGGCCCCCTGTCCTACCCCTCAAGTTCCTCATATCAGAGAGAGTTGGGTCAGTATCTTCATGAGAGAAGGATGGTGTGAGGATTTCCATTCCATGATCTTGCTCCCTAGCATCCTGAATTATCTTTCTTTGACAAAGCAAAAATCATATTTAGACTCCTCATGTGGTTATTCAGAAAAGCTAAAATTTATTCATACAGGTAAGAAAGTAAGTATCCAAGTCAGTGAAGGAGGAAGTAGGGAAGCTGCCATGCTTACTCTGGTAGCCTTAAAATATTGTATCCTCTCTCACTCACAAATTCCCTCAGGACTCCTTGAGATTCAGCTTTCCAACCTTCTCCCAGTATGATCTACTCTTACAAAGGCAAATCAAGCTCCTGCTCTATGAAATGTAAAATTCTAATAATAAAGGATTCCTTTCTACCCTGTGGAGACATAGAGAAAGGCTTCCCCTGGCTAGTTTTCTCACAGTGCTCTCTCTCTCTCTCTTTCTCTCTCGATTAAGATGATCTCTCTGAACAGAATGTGAGGTGGGAGCTCAATCTATTTTTTGTTCGTTTGTTTTTGAGATACAATCATTATAGAATATATCATACTATATTGAAATTATTGCTTTCCTATCTGTCTTCTCTAATAGTCTGTGAGCAGTTTGAATGATGTGGCTGATTCATCTCCTTGCCTGCAGGGTAAGGCTTGGTGAAGTAAATGCTTAGCCGGTGTTTCTTGAGTGACCAGAATGGGTAGATGGATGGATGGATGGAGCACTGATGGAATATCAGGCCTCAGTGAGCAGGGTCAGGAAGTACTTTTGGCATTGATTTTTGATGTATGCAACAGTATCCTGACAGCAGTGACATGAGACAAATACATTTATTGGAAAAGCTCCATATGGCAGTATGGTGTGGTCAAACAGGCAGCTAAACTAAGTACAAAAGAATATGCCAAAACTTTGGGTATTTTAGACCTACCTATAATATCCTCAATAAGTAGAGCTAGTCCAATCCCTAAACCATACCTAAACAGTAAATACAGCCATTTCAGAAACCACCTTTTAATGTCATGTAAATACTACATATGACACCAAGCTGATATCTATAGAGGGAATCCTTCCCAAACCACACTCAGAATATTGTAGTCTCCCTAGAATCTTGGATAATACTGTGAGGACAAAGAACCTTATAGGGTCTCAGGAGACTTCATTGGCAAGTCAACCTGGCAATTCCTGAAGACAATGAGATAGCTCACACTTGGCTTTTAAACAGGAAAATAATTCTCTTTTATAAGTCAACTATTTCTCCACAATGAAACATCTAATGTAGATCTCTCCTAATTCTGACCTTCCTCATTTCCATAACAATAAAAACCCACAGCGAGCATTAGGAAGGGAGATATTATCAAGAGATAAAGAGGACCAATAGGGTCTTATCATTTTTTTTAGGAAGCTCCCACTATGTCATGATGTTACCCAAGAGTCCTTCCTACCTGAAGTAGACATACTGTTTCTCTTTCCTGGCTCCAGATTTATCAATATCCTCCCTATCATCCAGTGCTGGATGAACTCTGCAATTTCATAAACCCCAACCCTCTAAGTTTTAAATGTCTCAGGCTATTCCCATCACAAGATTGAAAAAAAAAGGCTTTATGATTTTTTTAAAAAATGCAGACTGTCTAAGGAGCAGCAAATTAACCATCACAAAAATACCTTCCACAGGAAAACACAAGGGGAGACAAATTCAGGTCAAGTCAAGCCTGAAAAATGCAAGACTATACCCTTAAACTAGTTTGCCTGTTATAGCTCATCTCAAGTCTAGAACAGTACTCCACCCTGAGGTGTTCAATAAGAGCCTGTATTTCTTTTAACTGGTCCCCAATTCAAGTTGCCTGCACATTCTGTCACCAAACTCTTGTCTCTGTGTTGTGTGTCTCTTCTAGAAAAGACTGAGGAGGTATTGAACTGTAAGATCCATTTGGTTAGGAACCATTATGTTTTAGTGCATTTTTGAATCACAACATGAACATAATGCCTGCTGCATGATAGTCACTTTATTAGCCTCTGCTGAAGGAAAGGTTTCAAAGGTTTCAAATTCAAATTGTATAGTGCAGTGGTTAGGAGCACAGACTTCCTATGTTTAAAATCCAGCTCTGCCATTTTCTAGTCATGTAATCTTGGGCAAGTTTTTTTTTTTTAATGAGGATAATAATGGTATTAGATTATTGGTACTGGATACCACTGAATCATTGTGAAAGTTAAATTAATAAATATATTTAAAATGTTTATAATAGTATGCAGAATGAAATACATACTAAACATGTTATTATTTTATTATTGAAACTTGTGAGCTAGAAGTGCGTAGGCTTAAAAAACAGAAACAAAACAAACATAAAGAACACCTCACACGTGTATAATTCATTCAGTCCTGCCTTCCAAACCTACCAGCACTGCAAACCTAGTCAAGTTGCTTTTCCCCACTCATTCCCAGTTCTCTTATTGGTAAGATAAGAATAATCAGATCTTGCCATGCAGTGGTTGGAAGATCACAGGAGACCCTCCACGTGCCTGACAATGAATATTATGTCACTCTCTCCTCATCCTCCTTCCCTCCTCCTAGGTGCCCTTTCCCTTCCTCCTCGTGGTTTCCCTCTTCTGCCTATCTCTTCCCAGGAATCCCTCCTTGGCTTCTGCTCTTCTTACTCTATGTACTCTTTCTGTGTGATCTCATCTCTGTCATGACTTTGAGCAGAGTTCCTGCAGACTAATGTTCCAAACCCTCACCTCATGCACTGATCTCTCCCCTATGTTCCACTCCCAATATCTTTACTAGTCTGGTTTATAGACACTAAAAGTCAGCAAATTCAAAGCTGAATTCATCACCTTTCTTCCAAACCTGACCCTCCTCTGTAT
This sequence comes from Ailurus styani, assembly GCA_002007465.1. NCBI lineage: Eukaryota > Metazoa > Chordata > Mammalia > Carnivora > Ailuridae > Ailurus > Ailurus styani. The sequence continues at coordinate 78,353 of LNAC01000065.1, forward strand.
TGAATATTGCAATGAATGGCACCAGGGCCCACCCAGTTACTCACCCTGAAACTTGGCTATCCTCTTAAACTCTCACTGTTGTCATATCAGCATTCACCAATCTTTATCAGTTCTAACTTATAATTCTTTCTAATACTACCCCCTTCTCTCTGACTCCTATTACTAGCTTAGTTTAGGACACCAGCTCTATCCTGGGTGACCTCCAGAGTGTCCTGACACTGGCCTCTCCTCTGTATTGACACCCCCTTTGTCCATTCATTAGCCATAGTGAAGCCTTAGTAAAATGTCTCTAGATTTTTAAAAGAGAAATCCAGACATTATTTCTCCCTGGCTTAAAAGGTTTCAGTGTACCCCATTGCCCTAAGAATTGGGCCCCCATCCTTCAGAGGCTGGAAAGGTTTTTGACAATCTAGCCCCAGATTCTCCCTTACCCCATTTACCTGAATTTCCTTCTCAGACTCAAATCTCTGATTCTGTGGTCACATTGCTTTCAGTTCCCATGCTCCTTCCCACCTGTAGCATTTGTATATTTTTAATTCTGCCCCTCCTTCACCCAGTTGACTTTGCATCCTCCAAGCCTTCAAGTATCAACAGAGACTTACCTTCTTCATTTTCTCTTCCTCCAGTTATGTAAGGTGCCCTCCTCCAAGTTCATGCAGTGCTCCTTGGCTTTCTCCTTTCTAGCCCATACTGCATTGCCTTGAGCTGCTTATTTACACCTTCCTCCCCCATTGGATTATGAGCTTTTTGAAAACAAGGGCATTGCTTAATTTACCCTGTATTCATTTATACTACCTGGCATATAGTAGTCATTCAGTAAGAATGAACAAACAAAACAGAATTGATGGATGTCAGTTAACATCCCTNATCGGGCTTTCTTCTCAGCGGGGAGCCTGCTTCCCCCCTCCCTCTGCCTGCCTCTCCGCCTACTTGTAATCTCTCTCTCTGTGTCAAATGAATAAATAAAAATCTTTAAAAAAAAAAAAAAAAAGACTTTGACATGAAGGAGAAAAAGTTTTCCCAGCCACAAATAGTCTGTTACTCTTCTTCACTCTTTTAGTTCTTTTTATGGTCATTCCAGCCATTCGGAATCCAAACCATTTTGGATATCCTGCCTCCAGGCGACTACTAGAATGTCCATTCAGAGTGAAACATATTTTCTTACACTGCCTTCCCTTCCACAGCCTTTCTTTGAGAGGGAATATCTGGTGCTCTAGAATTGGGATTGCAAACCATAGCCTGAGGGCCAAATTCAGCTCACCACCTGTTTTTATAAATAAAGTTTTATTGGAACACAGCCACACTTGCTAATTTATGTGTTGTTTATGGCTGCTTTCATGATGTAGTGGCAGAGTTGAGTAATCATGACGGAGACCATATGGCCTATAAAGCCTAAAATATTTACTCCCTGGTCCTTTATATAAAAGGTTTGCCAACACCTGCTCTAGAGCTTTGCTCAAGAGCATCTGGGCCCATTGAGTTCTGTGCTGAGATTTAAATATGCAAGGCATAATCCAAGAAAGGGTCACAGTCTTAAATCTAATTTCCATGGCTGAAAGGCATTTCTAATACCTTCCCTTTGATAATGCTTTATGTTTTTCTAAGTACTTTCATATTCGTTAAGGAAAAGATCTTCAAATACAAATACTACTGCTCCCAGGTGAGTCCCATGCCTCTGCTCTGCCGATCACACTTTCAGCTGTGAGGCGGTAGAGCAAAGACTCTGGAATCTCACTGTCTAAATCTGGCTTGCTACTCACCAATTGTATGTACTTGAGCAAGAAATGTACTTGACCCTCTAGGTCTCAGTTTCCTTCTCTAAAATGTGCTCAATGAAAATGACACCCACCTACCAAAATTATGGTGGCAAATAGATGGGATAGGGAAAGCTCTTATCACAATGTTTGGTTTATTCAAAATGCTTAATAAATGCCAGCTGTTATGGTCTTATTCAGCTTTGTACTTAGTTCCATGGTAAGAAATTCCAAGAAGATCTCCTAGATTTGTGTGTTCCTCCCCCCAAATTCCTAGCTATCTAGGAATAGCCAGACGCCTAAAACTTCTTTTCTCCATACTATTCCTTTACATGAAATCTTATATCCATCTCAATGCCCACATGAGAAGATCATAACAGCATCCCATTCACTTCATCCACTCTGATGTCATTCAGTCTTCTCAGTCTAGCTCTTTTGCTCTATTAATGCTGTTTCCTTAAGCTTGCATTCTCTCATCCCTCCTTTCTACCTGTCTCAAAGCCCCATAGGCTCACCACTTCCTGCAGGAAGCCACCTATGTCTGTGGCCACCACCCACAGTGCTCTCGTCCTTCCTGAGCTCATGCAACTTCAAAAGACACAACTTGCCTATGTGTGAAACTTGTCTCCTCAGCTTTTATTTAGCTCTGTGACTCACCTAACCTCTCTAAACCTCAAATCCTCAACTACAAAGTAGGAATAATATGTATCCCTCCATGTTGTTGCAAGGATTAATCATAATATAATATAATATAATATAATATATAATAAACCTACTACTTGCATGTACTAGGTTCAAAATATATTCAGTTTGTACTCCATGCTTTTAACTCATCACATGACTCTTTGCACATAGCTGTGCACATGGACTGATTAATGTGCATTGCTACTCCCAATTACTGGCTTCTTAGGGCCAGATCAAGGGCCCTAACAGTTGCACACCAGCATTTGGTTCACTCTTCTTTCCCTGAAGTCTTTGCAGGTCCACCATGTAACCTCCCCAGAAGGGTAGTAGTAGAGGAGAATTTAAGTGCTGCTGGGTGCAAAAGTAGTCTGTTTGAGTAGAAATTTATTTTTTTTAATTTTTGTTATTTTTTATGTGTCAAGTTTTTCTTTAAATTCTTTGAGGCTTATTGATCATTTTGTGGGGTTATGGTTTTCATCAAATGTGTTAAATTTGCAGTAATTGTTTCTTCAAACACTTTTTTTGTCCATTTTCTGGGATTCCAAATACAATAATGTTAGGCTGTTTGATATTGTTCCATAGCTCACTGAAGCAATGATCCCATGATCCCATGCTTATTTTATTTTCCATTTTTTTCCTTCTCTATTTCATTTTGGATAGTTTCTCTTGCTATGTCTTCAAGTTCACTGCTCTCCTACAGTATTTAATCTGCTGTTACCTCCCATCTAGTGTATTTTAAACCTCATGTATTATTTTTGTTCACTTATGGAAGTTCTGTGATAAATAGATATAAAATCATGTGTATCCATCTATCTCTATTATCTGTTTATCTACCTATCTATTCATCTATCTTATTTTCCATCTTTCCTTATCTGCCAATACTTTTATTTTTTGAACATATAAAATATATTTTTAATAGTTGTGTTAAATCCCTTATCTACTAATTCTATTATCTGTGTCACTTCTGAGTCTGTTTCTATCAACTGGTTGTTCTCACGTGTTTTCCTGTTTCTTTGCATGCCGGGTAAATTTTTATTGGTTTATGGACACTGAATTTTTTGTTGAGTTGCAGGATTTTTTATTATACCTTTAAATATTCAAGGACCTCATTTTGTAACTGAGTTAAGTTACTTGGAATCAGTTCAAGATTTCCAAGACTTGCTTTTACGTATTGTTAGATTGGACCACATCAGTTGTTAGTCTGAGGATAATTTGTCCCCACAACTAGGGCAATAGTCCATGCCTTACGTATGGAGGTTTTCCTCCCTGGATGGTGGGAATGCAAACTATTCCTAGCACTGTGTGAGCTCCAGGGATTATACTTTCTGCTCCTTTCAGTAGTTCTTTCCCCAGCCTTGGTGGTTTTCTCATGTGTGCTCTGATTAGTACTCAGTCAAAGACTTGAAGGAAATTCTCTTGTTATCTCCAGATTATGTTCTTCTTCCATCTCTCTTTGTCTCTCTGTCTTTCTCTGCCTGCCTCTCTCTGCATCCCCTTCCTTTCTGACACTCCTGGCTACAGATTCTAGCTGCCTTGATCTTCTCAAACTTCTGAATCTGACTTCTTAACTCAGGGAAACTGCTGAGCTCTCTCTGGACACTTTCCCTATGATGAAGCCTGGAAAATCGTGCCAAGCAGTAAGCAGGGGCACGAGGTTCACCTCTTTCATTTCTCTTCTCACAAAGATCACTATGCTGTACTGTATTTGAAATCCATTGTTTTATCCATTTTTCCAGTGTTCTTGGTTTTTTTTTTCCACTATTTTTATGTTTGTTTTACAGATGTTGAAACTAAGGCACAAAGAAGTTAAGTAGTCTGCCCATGTTTGTGTAGTTAACAATTGGAGTAACCAGGGATTTGAAGTTATGTTCCTAAACTCTAGGCTCTACTGTCTCAAAAGTATTTATGCAAAAACAACTCAAAATCTTTATGAATGATTATTTAGTATTTCCCAATTACAAAAGAAAGAAATCAACAGGTATTCACATAAATCCATTCAGCATCCAAAGGGACAGGCCCATTCCATTCATCTACATGCTCAGAGCTAAACATGGATGCTTTTCCAAGCATCAACATCAATGCTACATTTGCATCCTGCCTGAGATCTAAGGACAGACATTTCTCCTGACCCTTTGGGACTGTAGGATAGATTGCCAGAGGCTCCAGTTGTGGCAGATACTTGTATTGAAGAGAAATACAATCTGACTTTTCACTGCTATCTGGAAAATTCCTGTTTTCAGAGCACAAACCATTTACCCAAACAGTGTAAAGAGATTATAGTTCACTCTCTACGCTGAATTATGCATGGTTTTCAGCTAGGTAAAGTTCTCTGTGTTCTATTTTAAGAACATTTCCTGCGCAGAGTGGAAAAAAATCTATACTATCCAGAAGAAACTACTTTTGATATATTTTACTTCTACTAGGAAAAAGGAATAATAAATCTGAACCTCATCTATTTTCTTTGCATCTTGTTTTGTAATTGGTAATCAGAGATTTCTATTCATTTTCAGAAGTGGAACTTTCCCTTCATGTTCCAAAACATTAAAAGCGAAAAATTGAAGCAAATTTAGTCCAAATTTTAAAACATCTATTGTGGCATACTCATTATGACATCTTTTTAGAATTAGGCTTACTAATCCTGCTTAATACACGAGAAGTATTTGCTATTAAGCACCGTGCCTTCTCAGAACACCATGTCAAAACCATTTTAATTTGAGTTAGGGGTGATTTTAAAATGTCAGCTTTAAAAGAACTATTTCAAGAATGCCTCACAGCCTTGGGTTCAGCTGCAAAGAAATTTGTGATGCATTGAAATAATAGAATGATTAAGGCAAGAAGGGATTTGAATTCCAGAGTTTTAGTTCAGCATTCTTGGTATAAAGTACAATGGATGCAACTCTAAAAGGGATGTTAGATTGCCCATCTGAATTGAAGACATTCATTTGGGGGAAAAATCAAAGTGACACATGGAAAAAATATTTCTGTACATTTCTCAAATGCAATGTACATCTCATCATCTGTCCCAGCAATCTTTTTGCTGCATTTGAGTTGCAGAATCAACTTTGCGTTGCAACCACAACTTTTGCTGCCAGTCTCCCCAAATGTTGGGTGTGAGGATGGGACAAGTTGGTTGGTGGCATCAGAAGCAAAAATGAGAGAACTCTGCAATTTTGGTTCAGTCCAGAACTGCAACTCAATTGTTCTTTAGGGTTGCAGAATAGACATACATACACATATGAATTAACACACAATATGTCTGTGAGCTCTATGTATTGATGCTAAGATGCCATTAAGTGTAAGATGCACCATCTGTACATTCCCCTCTGGCCTTAACATTTCTGTAAGCCCTAGCCCCAGCCCCAGCCATAGAGCTCTACCTTAACTGCAGCTGGATATTCTGTTCTTTTTACAGGAGTACTTACTTTGCAAGTTATCATATCAAAGAAAACAAGCACGGGATACCGCCTGAGATTTGGAAACAAAGGGACAAGATTTGAGCCCCACAGAACTCTAATATTTATAAGCTATGAGCACTTAGTCAAGTTACATACCCTCACTGAGCCTAATTTCTTCATCTGAAAGTAATGATGCCGTAATACCAACTTGACAGGTTTGTTGAGAGGGTAGATGTGATAACACCCAGTAAAATAATTAAAACACACATGAATCTCACTTACATTGCCGGTTTGCTGACACACGTCCTGTGGGCCAGCAGATAAGGCCTTTGCTGATAGTGGATGATCCTTGGTCTTGCTCCTAGCAAAGCAGCAGCATAGAGAACTACAGAGGATGTGAGCGAGCTTTGAAAGATTGAAGCAGAGAAGACTGACCAGAGGATAAAGAGATACTCTAAAGATGGGGTAAAAGAGGAAGCTAAAGTTTTATTGGACCCTTCCTCTGTACATGCCTTCTCCATCAGAGAATCTTCCTTTTCCCAGATAACATGCTGACCATCATTTAGGAGGCTCAGAATGGGAGAAGTGGTATGGGTCTCCCTGTCATCAGGTTATAACGTACTGATATCTCAGGAGATAAGGAGTTGTAACTGTTGACAATGAGTCAGAACATAAAAAATGATAATGCATGAAATCAGCTATAGATATTATGACTTGTAAGTTATCATTGTATGTTTTTTTCACTATTTTTAACAAGATAATTTGAAAAGAAGAGGAATATTAAGAATGCCATTTCATGATGTGACTATACCCATTTTGTCAAATTGTGCCTGCCCATCCCTGTCACCTGTGGTCAGGATGATAAATAGGTTTCTTACCTCCTGTCATCTCATCAGTGGTCAGTAACTGCTGGAAGTGCTCTGTTGGAAAATAATCTCAGGCCATATTTATGTTCAGCAAGTAAGTGTTCTGTGAGGACTTAAAGATTGCTGTCTGCCATGGATGAGGGAGAGGAGAATGGACTCAATATTCCATGAATCCACAGACCCTGGCCTGTGGTTCAGGCCACTCATCCATCTATCTTTGTTTGAATTTAAAAGCTGGCTGAGGAAGGGGTCCTTCACTTAGTTCCAGTCTTGATGCTAATGTCCTGTATCTCTTCCCAGGCATCTGGCTCCAATCCTAGTGTCCCAGACTCTTCTGGCACAAGTGATTAGACTGAATTCACTCAATCATCCATTCATTCATTTAACAAATTTTGATTGGGTGCTTATTATGTATCAGGAATTGTACTTAAATCTGGGGAATGTATCAATAAACAAGATAGATGGAGCCCCTGGAGTCCTGCTATCAGGAAGGAAGATATGCCTTCCATAAGCACACAAACTATTTAATACAGTTGCCTTATGTGCTGCAGAGGAGAGGAACTGTAGAGTTTATTTTGAATATTTAAAAATGGGGGAAATTGGCCTATTTTAGGAATCAGTGAAATTTTCATTGTGAAAGACACATAAAACCACATTGTGGATTTAAAATAACATCTTCACTATTTTCCAGGAAAACCTGTCTATGAGACATATGAGCATAAATATGAAGAAAGTGTATTTGAAATATAATATTGAAAAATGTGGCCATGTGTCTTCCATGGGCCAACATCTGAGAATATTTTTTACTTAAATTTACATTTTGAAAGCCTTGTGTGCTTTATCCTGAATGCCCAGTCTCTGTGCTCTGGCTTCCCAGAGACCAGGGAAGTTAACTTCTCCCTACACAAGACAGATGCAGGCATCCACCACAGTGCCTTCCCACTTGACTGGGAACTACAGGGCTTTAATGGACCTGGAGGGTTTTGACACTCAGCCATCACCTTCCCACGGGGAAGCTTACAAGCAGTGAGAGCTCATGGGACTCTGAACTTTATGAGAGGACATGACTTCCATTCCCCAGGCTGCCATGTCTGGCATTCACTGAGGTGATGGGGCCTGACGGAGTCCTCACTGCCCAACAGCCTGTGGAGGAAGAATGCACAGTCGCCTAGTGATTCTCTTGGGGATGAACACAGCAGCATCACAGGCCCCTCCCCAGATGAGGGGCCTGAACTTACCCACATCATTGCTCACTCTCCACTCACCTGCAGGAGTACACATACACTACGGCCAAGGTTATCGGCACTTTTTATATACTTGTTTTCATCAACACTACTTCTTTCTCTTCTGCCTCACTCGTCGTTAAGTTCTGATTCTTCTAGAACCCTTGCCAAGCTGCTCTAGCCCACTATTTTCCTTCCCTGATTTTCAGAATCACATACTTGCTAACTGTGCCAGTCCTATTTTCCCAACCACACTGTAAGGGCAAAGGGCCTCTCAGGTCTCCTAGCTCAGCCTACCCCCATCATGCGCAGCACAAGGTCAGCGGGAGATACATATATTAAAGCCTACTGGTAATGGACAGGGGCAACAGTGTGCTCTTGCTCTTCCCTTTCCAAGTTTGGATATTAATGTCACTATCCGAGGGCTAGTTCAAGGCTCGGTATTTTAATCCAGGCTTTAGAAAGAAAGCCATCACTGGGTAAATGATCAGCCAGTGGTGTGCTTCCCACAAGTATGTCATGAAGGGATATTGACATTTTGAGACATCCTGGATACTATTGCTGTCATCTGTCTGTGATTTAGCAGATGGGGGAGGTCTGGGTGAGCGCAGGATAGAGAATAGGGAGGACATGTAACACGCATATGTATATGTGCCTGACTATACAGGAGTGCATAGTGTGTGGATGCCTATTTATTCCCCATGTGGCTGTGAGTAGCACCAAGGCACAGGCTTTACACTTGGTTCAGTATCTGGTACATCTCTGTAGCCCTAGCCCCTGGGATCATGCCTGGTACATAATAGCTGCTTAATAAAAGTTTATTGGAGTAAACCCAACTGTAGTAAGAGAACAGAGGAGGGCCTTTCTCTAAGACTAAGTCCTCACTTATCTAAAGGAGAGGTCAGCTGTATTGAACTTCTTCCTAAACAGATTTTCTTTTTTATTTGTGCTTATATTTTATTAGGTTTATAGTTCTAGTTTGATGTTTATTGCAATTTTCCCTGTAACACTTGCTCCTACAGAATGTTAATTTTATCTTATATTAAAAAGTTCTCATTGCACAATAAATTTTGAAATATTAGAATTTTAAAATGCCGTGGTGTGTATTGCTGCAGGATTTGTCAGCCCTGAGTTGCACAGACGTGCAGGATGGCTCCCTAGGAAGCAGGACTGGGCAGCGTTCCCCAAGCTTTCGTCACCACAGACCCTCTTCCTTACAGAGTCTTCGTTTCTCAGGAGACACTTTGGGAAATAGTGATCTAGCTGTTTTGGTATGCATGCCATTTGTCTCCTAACTTGACAACCGTGTGTTACAAGGCTGTCAATGTTTTGTACTTGGCTTTTAGTCTTCAAGGCGGAGGGCATAGTAGGTATTCAAGGATTGCCTCTTGAATGATTAACTAGATAAAAGTAAGCTTGTGAGGAAGTCAAACAGACATAAATTGCAGGGTGAAACATATTCATTCAATTTAGTTCTAATCCAATGCAGTGAAATGTGCAGGTAACTGCTTCTATGCCTTGCACGGTGATAGGCATGGTGAATACAGAAGTGAAGGAAACTCAGCTGCATCTCCAGGAAGCTCAAATGCTTGAAGGAGATATGGGCATTTAAATGAAGAAATTACCCAGCTGTGGATAAGTGGAACAAATGGTGGATGTATGAGGCTTGGAGGTTTCAAAAGAAAAAGAGTGTTTGATCCTTTATCTACATGATGACTAGGTTTTGGAAAGATAACTGAGTGTTTACCATGTTACAAGGATAGGGGAGAACAATCCAGGGAGAGAGTCCAGCATGGTCAGTGGTTTCCAAACCTTGGTGGAAATACATTGCCATGTCCTAGAGACTGGTAATTTCCAAAAAGGAAAATGTAAAGACTGACAGATGTTGGAGTTGAGAATGTCTTTGTTACAATGCATACTTCTTGATTTCACTAGAGGCCATGAAGCTCTGTGGGGACAATATCTTGCTCTGATCCAGGAAGGTGCCACACTTACTGACTTCAGTGATCCATGATGGCTTTGGATAGTGGCCTCACCCTGTGAACTCACATGTAATTGCTGGTCTAGGAACCTGAGGGAGGCTGCCCTAAAGTGTGGGCCCTGCTCTAGCCAGCAGGGCTGGTGGCATCTACTGAGAGCATGTATAGCATTGAATCTCTCATTTTCTTCAAGTCTTCTTGTTATGCAGTATGGATATGTGTAGTTTTTTTTTTAAGCTTGCAATCAATAAACTGTGAATCTCAGTGACTGTAAATAAGACAACTTGTAAAAATGCATTTACGTTGATACTTTCAACTTAAAATTTATTTTGCTTTTACTTTAGTTTATTTATGAGCCGGGAATGACACTGATGGAGAATCTGTTTCCATACTAATAACACTAAAATAGATTTAGATGCATATCAGATGGAAGCTGAGTATCATTTTTAATTATGATTAAGGTGACGTTTTATTATTTTCCCCAGGAGAGTCATGAATTTTGACTCTGCATGAAATGTTAATTGAATGCACCTCCTGCCCCTTCAATCAGAGGATATCCTGGTTCATAATTGTGGTTCTGAGTGGGCAGTTGCTACCGGGGGAACTTTGAGTCCCAGGAATCATTCTGGATGCCTGTCCAAGCTAGGAGAAGGGATCAGACACAGGTGAATCTGAAACCCAGCAATACCACGTGGTAGCTGTGCACGCTTTGACGAGTTATCTCACCTTTCTAAGGCTGAGTTTCCTCAGTTGTATAATGGGCATGAAGGATGAGGATTGCATGAATCATGTAAAATGCACAGTGAAATGGCTGACATATAGTAAGTGCACTTACGTTGTTTTTGTTGTTGTTGTTGTTATTTTATTGAAGTCTAAGTAAAAATGAGAAATCTCAAACTAATAAACCGGACTGAGGAAGGGCTAGGCAGAGAAGGACAGGAGCACATCTGGGCAGGCTCCTTAGCAGCAGTCTGTGGGGCTGCTTTTGTCCTGGGGCATCCTCACTTGCTTCTGGGAGACAGCATAACATAGTAGAAAAGGCATGAGCTGCGAATTTAGATATACTTGGGGTCTAAACCTAGGATTATTAAAATGGAAATAGTAATGCTATCTTAGTTATTGTGAGGATTATGAATAATGGATGAAAGCATCATCCAAATTCCTGGTGCCAAATACCTGGAGGCCATGGCTATGAACTGATATCAGAAAACATAAAATGGACAGCACATCTATCGTGATGGTGTGTGAAGATTCCTCTTCAATTTGGAGATGAATTCCACTGTGGTTTTGGTTAATTTTCAGAAAAGTGAGATAAGGATCATGAAGGGGCATTGACTTAGACATTGGGGTCTTGACTTGGCTATTAGTGATATCTGTCCCATGAGGGGCCCATTCTTAACCCTGTGTTTCCTTCATGACCATGTCAAGAAATAAGCCATCCAGCAATTGTAGCATAATTCTTGGTAGAGTGACCAGCTTGTTAGGTTTTCTTGGGATTTTCCAGTTTTAGCACTAAGGGTCCTGTGTCCTAGGAAACTCTTACAGGAAGAACTAGATGGTTCATGCTTGTTACCTTACTTGTTACCCTAAGATGAAAGATGACCTTTGGAAAGCCCGGGCATCCTTAGAGTGCCCAGAACTACATTTTTGTTAAGACATTTTTTTCTGGGCGCCTGGGTGGCTCAGTGGGTTAAAGCCGCTGCCTTCGGCTCAGGTCATGATCTCAGCGTCCTGGGATCGAGGCCCGCATCGGGCTCTCTGCTCAGCGGGGAGCCTGCTTCCTCCTCTCTCCTCTCTCTCTGCCTGCCTCTCTGCCTACTTGTAATCTCTCTCTCTGTGTCAAATGAATAAATAAAATCTTTAAAAAAAAAAAAGACATTTTTTTCTTAAGTCTAAAAAAAGATCAGCCTCAAACAGGCATATTAGATTTCTTTCATTTAAAAAGCAAGCACGAGAACACAGAACACCTGGGTCTCTAAAGTAAAACAAAATTATGTGATTTATTTACTTTGCGGCAGTTCTCCCCTCATAATGCTTATTGATGTGCTTGTTTGTTTGCTTGAATGTGTATCATTTGAATGGGAAATGTGGGCATTTCCATGTGTGGAGGGGTGCAGGGCGCATGGACAGTGAGACGCTTCCACCCCTCAAACCCTCCCCACACAAAACCTTTGTCTCTTTATGCAGAAAGATATGAAGCCATAAAGCAGCTCGGGCACCCTGCAGGCTCCCCCACACCCTGTCCAGTTAGCACCCCGTAGGAGCCACTGTTCTTGCCTTGCAGAGCTTTTCAAGCATACTGATTCCTAGGTCACACCCTCTGAGACTCTGACTTAATTGATCCCAGATTGGGCCAGGTGTCAGGATTCCTTAAAAGCTCCCTGAGATGATTCTAATATGCTGCCAGAACTGAGATCACTTATGTAATCAAACAGGATGTATAAACAGTAGGTGGTTCCAGACGCCAGCACATTTCAGACCTGCTACTTCCCAGGCATCTGAGGGCACAAATTAATAGGCATGTGAGAAGGGAACTTCAAAGACCTGTCTGTGAGTATCTGAGGGGAGATGAGAAGCAATGATGTCATTCCCTGAGTAGAACAAAGCATTAGATTTGACATCCCACAGAACAATGGGGTACAGGTTAAGCTGAAGGGCCCATTTAGAAGTAGGAACACAAGCCATACCACTCAACGGCTTTGTTGGGGGGTATGCTACCCATCAGAACAAGGATCCTTGTCTTGAGCCCTGTAGGCAGTGACAGTAGGGTCTGCAGAGTGGCAGCAGCCCTAAGCACAGAGGAGAAAGTGGTGGTGGTCATTCGGGGTGGTAGTGGTCATTCAGGGCAGCAGTGGAAGAAGTTAAGGATCTTTCTCAAATACTGTGGGCAGCAGGCCTTAGCTGAGTCATAATGCATTAAGTGGACTTGCTCTTGAGCATGTGTGAAACTCACCCAGAGAACATCTAGTAGTACATCCCTGGGAAGACCTCCACTGGCAGTCAGAAGAGGGCCAGCTGAAACGCTGTGGATATGAAGATGGGGCTGAGAGAGTAGGGACATTCAAGTGTTAGCTCATTACAGATCCCCAGGGCTTAATGTCTGGCAACAACAATTTTACCAGTTCACCCTGGAGCTGTATCAGCATATGAACAAAAAGTCCTTACGGAACTCCTCCAATGGAGGGCTTCTGTAATACACTTGAAGGTTAGTTTATTATAAAATTTTACCTACCCACAAGAGCTAGAGGAAACTGCATTCCACAGTTTTGGAAATCAGGTTCCAACCTCAGTTTTCCTACTAAATAACTAAGCAACGCTGGACAAGGTACTTTCCCTCCTTGGGCTTCCAGTTTCCTGATATTGAAAGGAGAGAAATGGCTTAGGTGATCTCTAGGAGACCCCTTAGCATGGACACTTTAGGAATTTGTGGATTTTGAAAACTCAGTTTCTGTATAAGGGTTCTCCAGAGAAAGAGAACCAGCAGGCATATAACTATATCTATATATCTATATATCTATAAATATTTATTACAAGGAATTTCTTCATGTGATTGTAGAGGCTGAGAAGTCTCACAATGTATAGTTTGCAAGCAGAGAAGATTCCGAGAAGATGAGGTGAAATGTCCCAGCACAATCAGTGATGCAGGAAAGAAAAGGATGAGTTCCTCCTTTCTCTGCCTTTTGGTCTCTTCAGGTCCTAAAGGCTTGGATGATGCCCACCCACACTGGAGAGGGTGACCTCCTGTACTGAGTCCACCAATTCAAATGGCAATCCCATCGGGAATATGGGATTCACAGACACACCCAGAAATAATGTTTAATCTGGGCACCCTGTAGCCAGTCAAGATGACACAAATTTACCACAGTATCTGTGTAAAGTGAGAGAGGGTTTTCAGGAAGGGTTTACCCATGGATCTTTGATTCCTTGCTCCCAGCCACATTCCTCTACTCCCTCCCTGCATCTCCTAAGCATGTCCCTGCAGCTCCTGGAGACTCTGAGGGCCTGAGGTGCCAGCTGGCTTGGCGTAAGTCAAGCCCTGCCACCTCTGTTAAGATGTCATTCTAACAAACAGAGCCTGAGAGAAAGTATCCTGCCCCTAAAGTTATTTCCCTGTTCAAACAACTCCAGCTGCAAATCGGAACCTAGATGGAGGTGAATTGACACAGACAGATGTTCTAGCCAGAGCAATTTCCCTGAAGCTCACACAAGAATGTTCAGTCAACATGGCCAGCCTAGAGGGTCTGAGAAGTCTGAAAAGGCTGGGCTTTGAGCGAACTCTCTGCAGAGGGCTAAGCTGGCACACATGGCTTTGAGGGCTGGAACTCTTAGGAGGAAAGGATCACAGGGAGTTAAAGGTGTGGATTCTGGTCTAACTGGCTGACATGACCTGAGCTAGGGGGATAACAGCAATGGCTTCCATACTGGGCACCTACAATGTTCCATGTACAGTATAGGCACTTTGCACATTTTATCTAATTTAATTGTCTTCCAGACCCTAGGGCATTGTGATCTCTATTTTATAGATGAGAAAATTAAGGCTTAGAGATTCATAAGGAGGGAGTTAAATTGTGCCCCAGGCAGCCTGGCATGAAAGCCTATTTTCTTTCCTCCATTATATGTGCTAAATTCTGGCTATCCTTATTTCACCCACCATTCTTGGAAAACTGTTTTGCTCTAACTCATGGGTCCCAGCCAAGGGAACTTGGGAGTGCTGGTTAGAGATGTCATTGAGGGGTTGGAAAGGTAGAAGATTAGGATAGTCAGGGCAATGGGCTGGCAGCAGCCAACACAGCCATGCATCCTGGCTATGGCCTGCAGCCGGCAGGAAAAACCCAGAAAGACAGTAGTGTGGCCACAGATGCTAGCCAGGAATCATGTCAGTTTAAGAAAGAGCAACTGCCCCCCTTTTCAAGAGGTACCTGCTTCATTTTTTTTAACTTTATTTGTATTCATTTTATGCTGAATTGTGTCCTGGGCTGTAAGGTTGTGTTCTTCAGTTTCTTCTGGAAGGTCTTTTTCTTCTGTGCAGTTTCCTCTTGTAGTTGAGCAACCATCTGTTCTTCTTCCCTAGGGACCGTCTCAGTGTGGCAGGTGGATCTCACATGTGGTTATTCCAACCATGGGCTCTGTGAGCACAGAGACACATCTGGGGGGCTATGTTCACCTGGATGTGCTATCTGACTAGAGATTCTACATCTAAACTCTTAAGTTCAGCATTACTCTGTGCATTTTTAAACATGTGCAGCAAAAATGCAGCACGCATTTTGGGCCACCAATCCTGTGCCAGCCCCACTGTTTGCCCTGGGCCTTCTTCCCAGGTCTACCATGTTAGGGAACAGATTGGCACATACTGTCTCTGTAAGATGAGGTCTTTCTGATACCCAGTAGCTTCCCACTTAGGCACACTCTGATGGCCTGGGCAGTTTCATGGGTGGTCTTCAAGTGGACATGAGGATCTGAACCTCTTGATTTGCATTATTTCATGGGATTTTCTGGGTCAAGTGAGTAGAGATCCATCACCTCAGGCCACTTATGGAAAGACCTTGCTTAATTTTTTATGAGGAGCTTGGGAGCAATTTGTGCTATGGAGGAATCTTGCATCACGAGTCATACAGACAACGTCCTAGGAAGACGGACATCATTTAGCAGCCGGACAGTCAGTGCCAGCAGCAAGCATGTGTGAGGAATCATGCACGCACTCGGCTGGCGTTCTCTGCTGCCCACCCTGTGCCAGGTGCTGGACCAGGAAGCAGGAACCCTACGTGAGCCAGGTCGGGCCCTGCCTTCCCAGAAACACACACTCCTCCAGGGCCTCCCAAAGAATACACCAAACCCCGATGGTAGAATGGATGCGGATCCTTTGAAAATAAGCTGGGGAGGAGCTCCACGTCAGTCAGTTACAGCGGAGAGTCACAGCTATTTGGCTGGCCTCTTTGGGGGCGCGGGGCTAATGCTTCATGGAGTTTTCATAGGGAAGAAATGAGAAAATCTATTTCAATTACTTTTTAGAAGTCAAATTTACATAATCATTTGATGTAATGCTGTTCGTTATGGGCTTCCCTGGAGTGGCATTAGAGCCGCTGTCCCGCAAGTGCGGCAGCCCCTGGAGTTGCAGCCAGACATTCCTGCCCACCGGGAGAGCCTAGCTGTACTCAGCTGCAACTAGATGGGCCCCTGGCCAGGGATAATTAGGCCAAATGGGTGAGAAAACCCACCTCGGGGAGAAAAGAAAGGAAAGCATTCTCTTTAATTAATCACTCTTTTTCCAAACTTAAGAGTAAAACACTAAAATTAAAATTCATTTTCATAATATAGTCTTCATTAATGTGAAATATGGTTTTAGGCAGACTTTAATTCAAAGCCTGGTTTTTCCTTAGAAAAGAATATTGCTTCTTGTGTGACCTTTATTAAATCCCAAACTGACAATATGGAATTATAAAGGATTTCTTAAGCAGATGAATTTTGAGAAGAGCCTTTTCCCCACTGATTGGTTCTCCAAGTGGCAGATGCATTCATGCTGTGACATTGGTGCCAAGCATATATTGACTGTGACTCCTGCAGGTGCATGTGTGTGGGGAGCATGAGTGCATGAACCCTTCTGGGAGTGCCAGAAGCACATCTTCTCTCGCTGGCTTTCTCTGAGCCAGCCTGGTAGGCATTCAGGCACTATCTGGAAGAGTGGGAGGGAGGGAGGGAGGAAGAAGGAAGGAAGGAAAGGAAGGAAAGGAAGGAAGGAAGGAAAGGAAGGAATGAAAGGAAGGAAGGAAAGGAAAGGAAGGAAAGAAAGGAAAGGAAGGAAGGAAGGAAAAGAAGGAATGAAAGGAAGGAAGGAAGGGAAGGAAGGAATGAAAGGAAGGAAGGAAAGGAAAGGAAGGAAGGAAAGGAAAGGGAGGGAGGGAGGGAGGGAGGAAGGAAGGAAGGAAGGAAGGAAGGA
This sequence comes from Ailurus styani, assembly GCA_002007465.1. Lineage (NCBI taxonomy): Eukaryota > Metazoa > Chordata > Mammalia > Carnivora > Ailuridae > Ailurus > Ailurus styani. Next base: position 95,188 of record LNAC01000065.1, read on the forward strand.
AGGAAGGAAGGAAGGAAGGAAGGATGGAAGGATGGATATTACTAGAAGGTGATTCCACCTTCCACCGAAGGTGTTCTCAGTACCAAAATTTGGCATCTCCTCTGGGGCTAAGGCTGTTGAGTTTGCTCTTTGTAAAATTTTTTTGGAAAGAATAATCGTAAGTGTCTTCTTCCATTAAAATTTTCTCTGGCCTGCATGATTTATTCAGCATCTGTTTCTATACTTTGGTAGTCTGCCTAGTTATTAAATGAATGCTTTGTGACTAAAAGTCTGAAGAGCTCATTTACTTTCTTTGAAATTTTGGCAGGAAAAATTAAAAATGTTTCATAAAGTTTGGAGACAACATCTTTATTCTTGGCTGGTGATTGACGCCAGGTTCCTTGACCTGGGATGGCAAGGGAAAGGAAATCACTGAGGGTGGCTGCTGGGTCCCCTCCCTCTCTCCCTTCCCTCCCTTCTCAAAGGGAGCCCCATGCCCTGTGCTCTCAGCTGTCCTTGTGTGTGTGGTGGAGGGACATGGGGCTCCGCCCTCATGGAGCTCTGTAAGTGAGGGAAACAAAGAAGAAAGCAGACAACACAAAGGAATGGACCTAGTCCCCTTAGGCCATGGAATCTGGGTGTCCTGGATGGAGTAGGAGTTTGTCTGGTGGAGAAGGGGTAGCCTGGAAGGAGGTTTCAGAGCGCAGAGCACCACGCTCAAAGCGTGAATTGCAGGGTGCTTGCTCTGCCCCAGCTCAGGGTAAGAAGACAGCTGTGGGGGATCATGGGGCTCCAGTGGAGAGACAGGGTCTTGGTTATAAGGAGCTGCAGAGGCCATATTAAGAAGTTGGTTTTCTAAGCACAGTGGAGAGGCATTGAAGCATTTTAACCAAGGCAGTGACACAATGAGACATGGGCTTTATTTATAAAGAAAACTTTGGAAATGGAACTGAGGAAAGCAGTGATAGATGAGAGTAGACCTGAGACAAGGAAGCTGATTGAAGGGCAGGTGAGGTGGAGAGTTGGGGAAAAGAGGGAGCAGGTGCTAGAATGGGGCCCAACCCTTGAGCTTATACTACGTGGAAAGATATTTTTTGGTGGGGGGAAAATTGTTTTTAATTTTTTTTTTAACAAATACACCAAAGAATCATGCAATGTTGCCAGCATTGGATGCAGCCCTGGGGCACAAGTCTGCACACTCCTTTGAGACTGGTCCTATGATAGAAGAACATTTCATTTTGCCTTTATTGTTTACTATAACCCCCCCCCCGTTATCTTCAAAATAGAGAAACACGCCATCTTTTCTCCGGTATGACTTTCGTTGTCAAATTACCGCTGCTGGATGTACCTGGTATATCTGGTATATACCTGCTGGATATATAGCTCTGGTTTGCCTTTCTTCACTGTGATCATCACCATGGCACACACACCAGTCCACCCTTGTTGGAGATCCCAAACTAGCCCTCAGAGACACTCACTACTCAAAGCATGGCCCACAGACCAGGTGCACGGGCCTCTATCTGGGGTTCTATCTGGGGTTCGTTGGAAATGCAGAACCCACTCCAGCCCTACTGAATCAGAATCTGAATTTTAACAAGCTCTTTGGGTTATTCAGCAGTATGTGAAAGCTTGAGAACACATCTGTGGTAGGTTATGAGAAGGAGGAACACAAGTCTTTAAGGTGCAAGTGAGTTAGGACAGTGTGGTGCACAGGTGCATTTGGTGGGTTGTGTTTCTTGAAGAAGTAGCAGCTGTGGCTCAGAGACCAATCCCTGGGTCTCCCCCACCGCCAGCATAAACTATGTCACTGTCAACTAAATGTGCTTTTCTGCCCAAGACTCTTTGTTTGTACATGTCTGAGTCTGATTACCAGGATCTCTCTGACCACCTGTACAGTCCAGGCACATCAGACAAGGGACAGTGGGACCCCTACCCAAGGTCAAAGCAGAGGGATAGAAAACAGAAGACAGGTGGAGGTCACAAAGTTACCGTTGCAAAGACAGAGTCAGTAAGTCTTGGTCATGGGCAAGATGTAGGAGTAAGATGGGGACGAGTTAAGCTCAGCATTCAAACGGAGAGTTTGAATTGTCACTGCCAGGTTCTTCAGTGGCTGAGAGGGTGGATCGTGGGAGCTACCTCATCAGGGTACCTGCAGGAGCTGTCTCCCTAGCCAGGAAACCTGTTGTCAGCCTCTCTGAGCTCAAGGGCGCTGTGCATGTAGCACTCGAGCTGTTGATCTCCCTAATTAGTATTGGCAGCAGCTACATTTGCTTATGATGTTATGTAATCAGATTTGTATAATGGCTCTTTTATAACTCACTTTAAAAATTCAAAACAACACAGTTCAGGCAGGGAGAGTGTGAGCAGGGTCCCCCTGACAGGTTGGCTTTCCAGCTTCTTCCTCACAAGGGAGGGGTATGTGTGCTGAGAAAGAACATAACCAGAAACATTTAGTGGAAGAGCTGCTTCCAAATCTGCCAAAATCAGGGATGCCTCCCTTCTCTGGACAGCCCTGAGTTGGATATTTTCATTACAAGGAGAGACAAAGTTCAGGATCTCAGGAGGCAGAGATCCACTCAGAGTTTCAGTCTTATTTTTTTTTTCCTCCCCGGTAGAGCACCATCCAGACTTGACTGTTGCCTTTTCATCCTTCTGACAGGTGTGACCTTCTTTGATTGAGTGACACCCCTGGAATTGGCGCTCCCATGCTTGGTGATGGGGGTGGACTGTCAGCGTTCTGTCAAAGCCACAGGTTGCCCTTTGTTAGGGGCAGTTGGGTAACTTTCCCCAGTGGTCAGGGAGCTGTCTTCTGCTTCCTTTGGAACTTTCCTTGGGGCAGAAATTGTGAGTCCCTTAATTTGAGCATTTACTTAATTTCTCCCCATTCTTTTCTAGAAATCATAAAATAGGTAAGGAGGGACTCATTACAAGATATTTGCAGACTTGCCATGTTCTCCCTTCTTGTTGCAAATACATGACAAATCTGAGAGGAAATTCAGATCCTTACACACCTTATGTAAGAAAAGGAGGTAGTCAAATTACTAACTTTGGCTTTCTGCAAGACGGAAAAATCATCACATATAGAGGTGAGGAGGTCTTGAACTCTATGGAGGAACTTCTGTGAGAGTTTCCCATAACTAATGTACAAGTGAAGTTCTTAATCTGGGACTCATCATGGCTTTAGGGACTCCATGAGTCTGAAGTAGTTTTTTGTACAATTTTTATATGCATGCATTTGAACACTTTTACAGGAAGCAGAATTATATCATTCATAAAATTACAAAGGCCGCGTTTTTAAATAGCTTAAGAACTTGGAGAATTTTTAATGGTTTTAGGTTTGTTGAAGAGCCTTTAGATATATCCCATGTGGTCCTCCTGTTATCCTTGTGAATACAGCAGAGCAGAGAGCATTATCTCCTGTTTAGAGTGAGAAAACTGAGGTGTAGATGTGTTTAATGCTCATTGATCACATGACTATTGATTCTCAGGAACTGGACACATAACTAACGTCCTGACTTCCAATCTTTCCATTCCAGCACAAGCTTAGGAACAGAAATTACTGACTCCATCTACATAATCCAGAGCATTTGGGCCTTTGGAAACATTTAAGGGCGCCTGGTTGGCTCAGGGCATGATCCCAGGGTCCTGGGATCAAGGCCTGCATCAGGCTCTCCGCTCAGCGGGAAGCCTGCTTCCTCCTCTCTACCTGCCTCTCTGCCTACTTGTGATCTCTCTCTCTCGCTCTCTCTGTCAAATAAATAAATAAAATCTTTAAAAAAAGAGAAACATTTAAAATCCTTACATCCTGAATCTGGAGAACTGATTTCTAGGTGTGCAAGTCAGATTTCTGCCCACCCAAATATTCCCTTTCCCACATTTTTCAGATATGAGGGTCATGGATAATGTGAGATGGTAAAGCTATTTCTAGATCAACATTAGGCCTAGGTATGTCAGCTGAAGAAAAGGGACGTTTCTTCAAACATGTCCACAAGAACCCCCTCACCCCTTTCCTAGGCACTGGGATGCCTCCTTTCAAAATGCTAATGTCTACCCTCTTTTGATGAAGGTAAACCTTAAACTTGATTTTGAGGCATGCTGCTCCAAAAGCAATCTTAAGGAATGCTATGTTTTTAATTTTTATGATCAAACTAACTCCTAGAGGAAAATACATATTTGAATAGTTGCAACCTGCTTCAACATATGAACAGAAGTCTGATACTTCACCTCTCTGAGATCTATGAAATGGGTATCATCACATCAGCCTCATTGGGTTATTTGTGCAGATTGAATGGGATGAAATGAGAAAGTGTCATCACTATGCCTACCCCAGAGTGGGGCACAAAAGTGGTCATTTGCCCTGGAATCCTTCAGAAAGAGTTTCACGTTGGTATTTCCCTTCTCTGTCATCTCTGCTTTACACCCTTGAAGAACATTGCTGGACCAGCCATTCTAGGGAAGAAGTGTTTCTCTAGGCTTTGCAGTACTTCTCTTTTGAACTTGGCTGTCCCCAGGTTGAAAATTTCTGATTGTTTGAGACTTCTGTTTGATTCAGTCTAACAGCGAGACAGACAAATAGATATTATTAACTAAGATAGCATCAGAACCATTGCATGGTGTTTGTAAGGCATTGAGTTTTTGTTTTGTCTTGTTTGTTTTTAATTTGCATTCTGATTCAAGAAGCAGAAGTCTTTCCAAACAAGGACCAGGCGTGTGTTTGCTCTATGCCTAATTCTGTGCTACATGCTGGAAGTCGGACTTCTACTCTCAGTGTGCCTGGGGAGATAAGATTAATGCATGCAAAGATTTTGAGAGCAACATATGGGGTATAGAAAAACATATAGTGGGCACTTAATAAATATTTTTTTAATGAATGAAGGTATTTCATGAAACTGAATTCAGTGCTCACCTCAATGGTTGAAGAAGGGTATAGAGGATCAGTTTCAAACTTTTAAAGCAAATATGCTTCAAACTAATAAAAAGTTTTACAATGATTAAGCATATGCTCCCTAAATAGCCCTCAGTACACACTACAAATGAACCAGTCTCTGAGGATTTCTTAGGAGATTAAAATGACTTAATAAGGGAAAGTTACTTAGATGAGGAGGAGAAAACCATGATCCAGTGGATAAGATATAATCAACATATAACCAACAGTAACACAGTCTGTGGCTGGGCAATGAGGAAGGTCTCATATTACTTGAGAGAAATGATGGGAAAAACTTACAATAGATCATCTGTGTCATGATAATATCTTCTAGGACTTAAAATTCATTATTGCTCACTTGTTTATAAAAAAGAAAGTTAAAATCACTGGGAGTCTCACTGGTACAGAGTGACAAATATTGTCAGCATTCCAGCCTGTTCCTTTTCAGTGCTCTGTGTGGAGTGTGCACACGTGTGTGCATCTGGTGTGGGATCACATTCTGGGCACAACATTATTTTTCTATAAACCATTAGATATTCCCATGTCACTGAAAATGTCTTGAAAAAGTGTTTTTAAATGGCTGCAAAAACTGTGCTGACGTATAGATGTGTCGTACTTTAATTAACAATTCTCCTGCCGCTGGGTGTGAAGACTGTTTCCAAACCTTTGCAGATATATACAGAAATATTTTTAAAAGTATTACAATGATCTCTTTGGTGCCAAAATATCAGTCTCCACTTCAGATTCTCCCATTAAGATGAGGTTGCTGTAGACGAATTGCTGAGTCAAAGGATGTAAACATTTTTAAGACCCCTCACATAACATTCTTTTCAGATTTGTCACTTTGCTTTCTGACAATGTTCAGGTGCTCTCCCTTTTGTAGATTCTGCCAATGTTGAATATTATTATACATTTTTCCTACCTTGGTACAAAAATGATCTTTGTTGTAATTTGTTATTCTTTAATTATTGATTGAGCACTTTCCCCAATGCTTAATGGCATTTTTAATTTCCTCATTTACACATTTGCTCTTCGTAGCTTTTCAGCTTCCTTAATTGTGTTAGCTCCCTTTTGTAAAATTATTTAAACAGACCTTGAGATTAAGAAAAGAAGGCCCTGTGTGGAAACGTCTATCTACTAATTGGCTAATTCCACATGGGCAGTGACTTCCTCATAGACATTTGTAGCTGAAATTAATGCTTTGTGTTTAGGTCAAGTATTTATCCACAGGTTTTTCATTTGACAGCTAATCCATGGCCCAGCTTTGGGAAGGCATTGTTTCCTTCATGTGGCCATAGATAATGGATGAGGTCATCTCCAATTCATTTGTCTTTTCCTTTTTTCTTCTTCTGGCTCTCTTTAGTCAAATTCTTGGAAAAGCTATAAAGGCACCACAATGAGAATGAAAGTCATATTTCTGATGCAAAGTTTGTCATTCCCCATTTGCTGCTATGATATGTGTTCTTTACAAACCTGAAGCAACGATGCATTTTCTACTTGAGGTTAAATTTCATTACTTCCTCCTTATTCATCTTCCCTTTCCACACCCCACCCATCCTTTACTGTCTTTTGTAGCAACTTCCATCTTAATATCTTTGAACTGTTCTCTACGGGGCATAAGACCTTTCTGAATTTTAACAACATGTTGGAAATTTCCATTATTCTGACACTTGCCGTATGATTACTAGAAGCTGTCTGATGACAAGAAGTACTTAAAAAGGGTCTTCTGTGTAATTATCTTTATTTTCAAAACCTATTCACAATATTGGCTTTCTCACTGATGAAAATCATGATATGCATATGACATCATGACTGTTTATATAGAGGAGGCACAAACTAATACATAGATGTGTCCTTGGAGTAGTAAATGGATAACCTTGCAAATTTGGTGTGTCTGTACAATACTCTTGACTCACATTTGGGCCAGTCCCTTTGGTAATCGTATCTTAGCCTCCATGTATATTTTATGGCTTATCTTAACCATCAGAATGTCTTTAGAGCTTGCTGTGCTAGTTAGGGTAGATACTGAGGGTTATTTCAAGGTCAGTCATACAGCAACGCTAATTAGTATAATGCTATAGAAACTATAGATTTTATTTTATTTTATTTTATTTTTTTGAAAAGGGTATCTGCCTACTTCATTTTTTTAATTTTATTTTCAAAATTATGTTAGCCATCATACAGTACATCATTAGTTTTTGATGTAGTGTTCCATGATTCATCATTTGCATATAACACCCAATGCTCCATGCAATACGTGCCCTCCTTAATACCCATCATTTTAGAGTCACCCTATTCTGCCTGATACGCTATGGCACCTCCATAAGTTTTGTAACTTTTCTGAGACTCAGTTTCTTGATTTAGAAAATCGCAATTATAATAAAAACTGCAGGTTCATTGTGTATATGTAAACCCTGTTTACTTGCATGTCTATTTGCAGTTGGAAATGATCTAGTGGAATATGGAAAAAAATGTATACTCATGATGTACTATATGTTGGCTAATTGAATTTAAATAAATAAAAAAATTAAATTTAAATCAATAAAAAATTGAATTTATACAGTAAGAGGGGCTGATTGCTGGAGTGAAGGCAGGTGGTGATCAGACACAGCACATGAGTGGTGTGACCAGCCTTTGAGAGGAATAAAGACACATCTTTCTGTTCCTTATTAGAACAATATAACATTAATATTAACTACTCACCGATAATTCCAAGAGAGGAAAAAAATCCCCAAAAGGAAGTTTAAGGTGAGCTCTGAGTCTGAGAACATTTGAAGCTACAATTGTACAGGCATTCTTTACAAATGCCATTCTAAGTATGTTCCTTTCTTATTTCAAGTCATATATAGTTAACCCTCATTATTTGCCACTTCTGTATTTGCAAATTTTCCTACTTACTAGAAATTATTTGCAATTCCAATATCATGACTCATGATGCCTTCATGGTCATTGTGAGTATGTACTCACACAGTAAGTATGCACAGTGGCAAAAAATCTGAGCTGCCCAAGGTCCACATTTTCAGCTAAGGTTGCCTCCTTGTTTTAGCTTTCATACCATAAAGAAATGTCCTTTTCATAGTCTATTTAGTGCTTGTTTTTTGTTTTGTTTTTTGTTTTTTCATTTTTGTGCTTTTTTTTTACTTTTCTAAAAATTTGTATTTCTTTATTTAGAAAATATGTAAGTTGACTTTCATTATGTACTTACTGACCTCAAACATTCAAATTAGATCAAGCATAAAAAGAAAAAAAAAGTAACATTTCCCATGCAGCTTTTATCACAAAATTATTCACAAAATTATCACAAAAATTATTTTTTACTTTATCTTTTCAGTGATCCAAGATTCATTGTTTATGCACCACACCCAGTGCTCCATGCAATATGTGCCCTCCTTAATAACCACCACCAGGCTCATCCATCCCCCCCTCCCCTCTCCTCCATAACCCTCAGTGTTTCTCAGAGTCCACAGTCTCTCATGGTTTGTCTCCCCCTCCAATTTACCCCAATTTACTTTTCCTTTCCTTCCCCTAGAGCCCTCCATTTTATTCCTTATGTTCAACAAGTAAGTGAAACCATATGATAATTGACTTTCTCTCCTGACTTATTTCACTCAGCATAATCTCCTCCAGACCCGTCCATGTTGATACACAAGTTGGGTATTCATCCTTTCTAATGGCTGTGTAATATTCCATTGGATATATGAACCACATCTTCTTTATCCATTCATCTGTTGAAGGGCATCTCGGCTCTTTCTATAATTTAGTGATTGTGAACATTGCTGCTATGAACATTGGGGTACATATGGCCCTTCTTTTCATTACACCTGTATCTTTGGGATAAATACTCAGTAGTGCAATTGCAGGGTCATAGGGTAGCTCTATTTTTAATTTTTTGAGGAATCTCCACACTGTTTTCCACCAACTTGCATTCCCACTAACAGGGTAAGAGGGTTCCCCTTTCTCCACATCCTCTCCAACACTTGTTGTTTCCTGTCCTGTTGATTTTGGCCATTCTGACTGCTATAAGGTGGTATCTCATTTTTGTGCTTTTTGTTAGTGATTTTGCTGTTTATTTTTGTTTGTTTTGTTTTTTTTTAATTTTTTTATTATGTTATGTTAGTCACCATAGAGTACATCATTAGTTTTTGATGTAGTGTTCCATGATTCATTATTTGTGTCCAACACCGAGTGCTCCATGCAATCTGTGCCCTAAAATTGCTCCTAAGCATAGTGTTATCTAGTGTAAGAGGCTGTGGTGTGCCGTATGGAGGAAACATTTGTAAGATAAGTTCCATTCATGCATGAGCGATACTGCTATTGGCCATGAGTTCAGTGTTAATGGGTCAACAGTATTTATTAAAGAAGGCAACTTTAAACAGAAACACATATAAACCACATTATATATTCATCAGTTGATGCAAATGCTATGACCAGAAGCCTTCAGGAACCTAACCCTGTATTTCCCTTAGGGACAATGATTCAAAATTCACTAATCCAATGTTTGTAGCAACTTTATAGAGCATAACTACTGCAAATAACAAGAATTGACTACATTTAATGATGATTCCCCTTTGAGGATGCTTTCCTTGCATTGCCTTCTGTTGACCTATAGCAAGAGATAATCTGTAGCCTGTTAGGCAGGTGACCATTTGCTTTAAGTAGGTTGTTCTGCCTTAAATAGAGGCTGAATAAGTGAAAATGTGTTTGGATTTCCACTGCTGTGGTTTGGTTTCATCCATCTAGTCTGTACCAGGTATAAAGCTTGGACAGTTTAGTGTTGTTGGGCTAACCGCACAGGACGTTGTGCGTGGGTCACCGCACAGGACGTTGATGAGTCTAACACATGATCATCCTTCACTGTAAGTTTAAACAGACCCAGTTTATAAGCCCAATGGTTGTTCTACCTGGCCATGGATGTTAAGCAGTGAGTTGTCCTTAGCTGTATGGAAAGAGCCCTGTGGCATTTCATGTGCCAACTATGATTGTCAGTTATTGTCTGGAACATTGTATAGGAAAGAATTCCAAGGCTGAAATTGTCTCAGTAGGGAACAGTACCGTGATCAATTAGCAGTGTCTACTGTGAGTACAGGTAGAAAGAATTGGACAAGTGAGACCTGTCTTTCATTCCTGGATCAGAGCTACAACATTTGGAAACCAGATATACCTGGAAATCCTGGGTAGATGGAGAATGGACCACGTTCCTCCTAAGCTATCAAGTTGAATGTGTAGCTAAGGGAGATTCTGTATCTTCCTGTCTGTTCCAACACTTGGTTCTTCTAGTCAGTCCACCAAGGCTTTTCTGAGCACCTGTCACTCTCGAGAAGCCTCAGATCTTTCCTTAAGAAGAAGGAAGAGGAGAATGCAGCCTAATGACCAAATTGTAGATAAATGAGATTTTGGAGAAAACCTAGCTCTGTATTGTCTTCTAAGTTTTTTCTGATGTAGAGAGATTCTGTTCTGGCCTAACCACCTCAGTCCACAGGCCCAATCCCTGGGTCTGCTGCTTATTTCTGGGTTGCAGAGCAAGATGAAAGCCTATGTGTATTGAGGGAGCAATGAAGGTCAGGGGGAAAGCTGAACCTCACTGAAGCAGAGAGAGTCAAACACTAGCAGTTACCAAAGGAAGTGAAGGTGGGTGGGTGCCTATGCCAGATGGGGACTGTACCTCCAGCATGGGGCAGCCTGCTTAGAACCGCTCTGTTCCCTCCTTCAGGTAGAAGTCAGGCGGTTTACCGTGCCCTGGGCCAGCAGACGGGCAAAGCTTTGGAAGTACAAGGGAAAACTTCAATAATTTCTAGTTTGATTGGGCTGAGGAAGGGCTTTGCCATCTTTTTCCTACCTCATCTTTTCATTTGCACTAAGATTTGGAGGCACGGGAATTCTTGTATGGCTCAGAAGCCCAGCATAGGGACCAAACAGTGGGTGAGGGCCTCAGGAGAACACCCCAGAAGACTGCATTTTTAGAAGGTGTAGTGATCCCTGGACTCCAATTCTGTGAAATGACATTAGACCCACTTTGACATTCATTAGCTCCTATCACATAAGCATATAAATTGTGCTTAAGAGACCACATAAAAGTGGGGAATGAATTGGAGGCAGAGGAAAGGGAGGCAAATATTATTTAATGGCAAGCTTTGAGTTTGGTGGCCAGAAGGCTGCTCAGCCTGCCTCTGTGGCTGCCCTCACGTAGCTCATTCTCTAGTAGGAGTAGTCTAGTAAGTGGGCAACAACCCCAGATCCAGCAGGGAGGACCCAAAGGCTCTGAGTCCTCGGATCAGGGAAGGATCATCCAGCAGAAGTCTGGGCCAGAAATGTGTAGTGAGAAGAGTGCTGGACATGGCATTCATGCACGCATTCACTCAGCCCTTTGACCAACCTTTTATTCCGTGTTTATTAACCTCATGTTGGGCTCTGGGGACACACTGATATGCATGCCATGAACTTCCTCCGGGGAAGAATGGAGATGTACTCATCAGAAGCATTATGGATGCTGAGAAAGATTTGATGTGCAAGGAGATGAGCATGCAGGACTGGCTGCTGCAAGCCTCCCTGTGGACTTTGGGGTGCATTAATATATCTTCTCTTGGGTAAACTTACATCCTACTACCCCTTCTATTTTTTTTAAAGATTTATTTATTTGACAGAGAGAGAGAGATCACAAGTAGGCAGAGAGGCAGGCAGAGAGAGAGGGGGAAGCAGGCTCTCCACTGAGCAGAGAGCCGGATGTGTGGCTCGATCCTAGGACCCTGAGATCATGACCTGAGCTCAAGGCAGAGGCTTAACCCATTGGGCCACCCAGGTGCCCCTTCTATTTTTGCTTCTCTGTCTTCTTCTTTCTCCTTTTCTCTCCCCCTTCCCTGCTTTCTGTCCTTCTCTCACATTCACACCTACCTTCCACCATCAGCCCTGCCAATTCATAAGCTTACTCCCTCTGTGCTGAGAAACCCTCATATTTGTTTTCAGGATTTTAGTCAAGAGGCGGGTTTTCGATGGGGTTAGAATTGGACACAACTCAGAACCAGATGGTGTCCTTTAGGCCATACCTTGCTTAGTTTCTTGCAGAAAGTATTTTTCTTAAAAAGGACATAGCAAACAAACAGTCAAGAAGTGTTTGTCCCCAATAGCTTTATTGGAAAGCATTATTGGGCCAAATGAACCGAGCTGAGCATTTGCATTAATTAAATTGACCATAAACCCAGTGTAATGTTTCATTTCACCTTTCTCCTGGCATGAGGGTGCCTGAGTGTTTTGGAACTGAGATACATACCCGCTGGCAGAGATGGCTGAAGGATCAGCAACAATCAATGTTTGTAATCAAAGAAGATTAAACTCGGTATTAATTAACAGAAATCTAATGATCAACACTCATATGGGGCAGAGTGACTCAAGCCTGAGGTGCATGCACAGAAATGGAGGTAATTAAACACTGGACCCTTCTGGAAGGAAAATACTTCTGTTATTGCTGAGTGAAAATCTGCATGTACAGCCCAATTCTTTAACCAATGGGGGATCAAAGCAAGTCTTGTAGGCAATCGGGACAGTGTGAAATGCAGCTCTTGACCTGCATTTTCTGGGTGCTTCTGGCCCCATAGGGATTTAGAGTACTATTAAGAGAGGGGGCTTGCTCAACTCAAGGGTTACTGGGGGGTGAGAGGGTAGGGATAGAGTGGATGGGTTATGGACATTGGGGAGGGTTTGTGCTATGGTGAATGCTGTGAAAGGTGTAAGCCTGATGATTCACAGACCTGTACCCCTGGGGCAAATAATAATAAAAAAGGGGGGGGGCTCGCTCTTGGGTTCAAAGCCTAACCCTATCACTAACTTTCCCTGTGACCCTGGGAAAGTTACCTAACCTCCTGGAGTCTCCATTTCCTTTTTAGGTGTTAATGATAATTGTACATATCTCAGAGAGGTCGTGTGAGGATTTGGTGATGTCTGAAGTGGTGAAGATAGAGAAGCAGAAGACAAGGGGGAGGAAAAGCAGGATGGTTTCTTGAGCAAATGCTCCTTACTGGGCCCCCATCTTTACAGACAGGAATACGTTTAAGCCTTAGAGCCAACATCTGAGGTACACAATGATAAGCCTTTAAAGATGAACGTGGCAAGAAAATTAGAAAAGAGGAAATACTGGAACTGCATAAATGTCCCAGTGAGGATTTCATGGCTCTCATTTATTGAGAGGACTAACTATATGGCCTCTACTACGTGCTGCTCATTCATTGCCTCCTCCATTCTCCTGTGATCTTCCAAACCTCCCACACACATGAGGAAAGAGAAGCTCAGAGAGGTCAAGTGTAAAAGTCCATGCTGGAGGGTGCCTGGGTGGCTCAGTGGGTTTAAGCCTCTGCCTTCAGCTTAGGTCATGATCTCAGGGTCCTGGGATTGAGGCCCACATTGGGCTCTGCTCAGCAGGGAGCCTGCTTCTTCCTTTCTCTCTCTGCCTGCCTCTCTGCCTACTCGTGATCTCTATCTGTCAAATAAATAAATAAAATCTTTAAAAAAAAAAAAAGTCTATGCTGGAGCTGGACTCACACCCAGATGCACTAGGCTCCAGAGCCCAGACTTTGTCCCACTCTGCCTGGTGGTGTCCGGAGGAGGGAGGATGCTAAACAGAAGATGGCAGGCACCTACTTTCTGTGTCAACCACCTTTGTGACAAAATGAGACAAACTTCTTGTTTGGGTGGTGCCTGCCATCTGGTCCTCAGGACAGAGTTCATAGGGAATGGAAGAACATATGCAACCACTGTCAACCCAATGTAAGCCCAGTGTTCCCCACCAGAGCAATTCAGTGCTGGGCCAGTAAAGAACACGATCCTCTAGTTCGAGGCCAGGTTATATGTACACAGGACAGTGATGCGGGGATCCACCCTGTCTACCTTGTGGCTTTGAGGACCTATGATGGGAAACCCTGGTCCTGGAGATGACAAGTGCCACAGAAACACTCAGCATTTCCAAATGATTTCATTAAAGCCCACAGAATGGTTGAAAAGCACATCCATTATCATCTGGCTGCTGATAGCAGATTCTGAAAACTGCGGTCCAGAGTGGTCCTGAGGGAGGGCTTGGCCTGTAGCTCCCTTTCCATCATCACTCCTCTCCAACAGACCCAGTAAGATGTCTGCATCTGACCTCTCAGCCTAGCATGGAGACAATTTAGCACCATTGGATAGTCTTGCAACAAAGTAATAATTTAAGAGGAATTACTCCCTAACATCCTCATTGCCAGATAATTCTTTACCAGCGTCTCTGGGTGATTTCCTTCCCAGGGAGCAGCATAATCACTTCGTACTGGCTCACCAAACAGCTGATGGCTCGGTGCATCATTGCCCCCAATCGAATGGATTTAGAGCGCCATTGCATTCTGAGATCATTTATTCCCGAATCTCTCAGAGGTCACCTCTGCTCATCAGGGCCCCAGATACACAAGAGGGCAGAAACCCCAATGCCAGTTCATGTCCATGCAGGAAAGGGCGAGTGGCGGGTTATTCAGAGTGCTTTTGTCTGCTTGCCGCCCCCTCCAGGCTAATTGTTTTATTTCATGGAAAGTTCTCTGTGTTTCATAGCATGTGAAGCTGTTTACCAGGCTTGATTAGTGTCAAAAGAAGGAAAGCTTTTGAAATTCAAACTAAGTGTGCTTGTGTCATGCAGACACACATATGTGTGAGGGTTCCTAGCCGAGGCAAACTGTGTTTACTTTAGCTTCTAGAATAAGAAGTAAAAACAGAAACCAACTCTGTATTCTCCAACCTCCTTCTTAATATTTCTTGCTACTCATGATAATAGTGCTGTGTTTAAAGCTGCTGCTGGGGGTATTTTTCAAAGTGAAGCTGTTAACTCTTTGCTCTTCTAGAATGGAGGGAGTGGGCAAAGGAGAAGCTGGTTAAAGGACCACCTTCCCTGTTTTGGTTTTGCTCACACATGAATTCATAAAAGTGTCTGGAGTGATGGGGGAAAAGAAAACTTAAGACTTTTTTGAACAAGTTAGATCTAGGTTCACATTCCAAATTTTCCAAGCTGAGTGTCCTAGGCAAAGTTACTTAATGTTGCTGGTCTCAGTTTCTTCTCCTCTGACAGAACAACAATTTAATCATGGCGCATAGGATATGAAAAACAAGGTCAGCAGCTAATTCCTCATGAGGGAAGTATGAAAAGAAGTAAAATCCTATACAGAAAGGGGTATTCACAGTGCTCAGAACGTAGTAGTCAGTCAGTGAGATTATAATAATTAGAAAGACTGATTATTAAAATCTAATATTCTGTATTTTACATCTCATCATATTGATTACTACATGGGAAAATCATAAAGTGTTTAAGGAGGGTTGGCAATGTCCTCTTCAGTCTTGGTTCAGTTTTGAAAACCTCAAAGGAAATAGCTCTCATACACATGGCCCCAGTTCTTTGGGGGTTCAGACCTCCACCTCCATGTCCTCCTTGGCTCTCTCATTCCCTGTCATGTGTGATATAGTCAGAAGAAGACCCAAGAGGGCACCTGGGTGGCTCAGTGGGTTGAAGCCTCTGCTTTCGGCTCAGGTCATGATCTCAGCGTCCTGGGATCGAGGCCCGCATCGGGCTCTCTGCTCAGCGGGGAGCCTGCTTCCTCCTCTCCCTGTCTCTCTGCCTGCCTCTCTGCCTACTTGTAATCTCTCTCTCTGTGTGTCAAATAAATAAATAAAATCTTTAAAAAAAAAAAAAAAAAAAAGAAGAAGACCCAAGATGTGGGGGTTAAATTGTGAGGATTATCTCACAATTTAAGGGCAAAATTCCTAAAGAAAGACATTGCCCTTGAAATCAGACTCACCATCTTTGAATTCTTGTTGGTTGGAAAATATACTTACTTCCCTCTTTTTCTTAAAAGTACTGATCACCCAAGGGGCATCTGGGTGGCTCAGTGTGTTAGCTGTCCAACTTTTGATTTCCGCTCAGGTCATGAGATCAGGGTTGCAAGATCAAACCCCTTGTGGAGCTCTATGCTCAGCACACAGACTGCTTAAGAATCTCTCCCTCTCCCTCTGCCTTTCCCCTCACCTCACATACACATGTGCGTTCTCTCTAAAAACAATCAAAACAAAACAAAACAAAAAAAAGTAACAATATACCAATCACCCAAGATGCCGTAAAATACTTCATTTGTGGTAATTCAGTTACTCTGTACCATAGTGTTATGATGAAACTAAAACCTCATAGCCATTTGTGGCCTTAGCATGACTCCGAAATTTGTAATTTTTTTCTATGTCACGTATGAGTTGGGATAATAATATTAAAGTGCAGAGCAAATCTCTATACAAAGTGTTGTGAGACAATCAGTGAGCTGCCCTGTCAGAGCCCTGGGGCCTCATATCATGTTGGGGCCTCATATCATGTTAGTGCCTGATGGCTGCTTGCTTCTGTTTTCCTCTCCTCATGCCCAGCCAGGGCTTTCTCAGAAAGCCCACCAGACCAGTCCCTTGAAGTAGCTTACCCTGTTGACTCATGGTGTGGGTGTCAGAGCACTGGAGAAGCCTTCCAACAGTTTGCTCCTGGCTGCTTAATTGTACAAAGGTGCTTTGTAGTTGATAAGTTCACATGAACAGGAAGGGCATCCTTACCCCCCTCTCTCCCTGTCAGCACATGTGACTCTTTGCAGGTCTGGATTAATTCCAAAAAGAGACAGGAATGGAGAGGCTCACAAAACCTCAGAGGATGTTCGTTGGTTGAAATTACTTGGGGAAGCAGCAGAGCCATGAGCCACACTGAGTTCCTACGATGTGGGACAGAAGCCTTGGAAAGATGGAGGTTGGTGTGACCATTCAGGCAGGGTTCCCTGGGTCATATGGGTTCACTCGTGGTCAGGTCGGGTTTGAGAGGCCAAGCAGGATGGAATCGGGGGGCACAAGAGCAAAGACACAGAGGCAGCAGCTAGCACTGAGGCCTAGAGACCAGAGACAGGGGAGGCCTGGCTGCCTGGGCTCTGACGTGGCTTGCGTCGAGAACCTGGATACCAACTGAAGACCTGCCTTCCATATTCCTCCCAGAGAACAAAGAATGTACCTTTTCTTTCCCACCCAATGTAGCTCTGTGGGTGTGGAAACTGTGGGGAATGTCCCAAGTATAAGCAGAAAGAGTCAAGTGTCCCCAGAAAAAGGTAAGATGACACATAGCTTTTGGACACAAGAGAAGTCAGTTTAGGCCCCCAGCTGTCTTCCATGATCTGTGCCCTACCATCTGTACTCACCCAAGCACAGTTCCTGTGAGGTGTCAGAATTACGAAGAAATGCAAAAACCTTAGTAGTTAAGGGATTTTAAGGGGACAAAGGGAATACAAAAGCGAACACTCTCTACCAGGCCTCAAAATAACCATACCTTATCAGAGACAATAAATCAGTGGTAAAAACTCCCAGTGGTATTTCATAAGTAAGTAAGGCCCTGCATTCCTTTCCGGAGATCCATCCAGCCTACTGGGCTCTGAAAGCCTGCCCACACCCCCTCCCCCTTGCCCCAAAGTTACCTCTGCTTCATTAGAATCCTAATACCTCCACCAGAGGAGGAAGACAAACCTCATTTAAATAATAGACTGTGTATGTAAGGTCATGCTTCCTTAAGGCACATGCAGGACCTCTGTCTGTCTCTACTGTATGGTGACAAAGCTCCCCTTTCTGAATATTAATCCTAACCCTAAAAAGGAGCCCAGTCACCCCTGCTGGGGGAGACAGGGGCTTTGGAAGTTATTCCCTGTGATCTCTTTATTTGCTGCAAATGAAATTTCCTTTGTGTGACAATCCTATGTGGTATATTGTCTACCTGTAGCTCACAAGAGCGAGCTCACATTAGTTTGGTGACACGAGGTAGCTCCTAGCTCTGGTGTCTAGAGAGTGAGCCAGCTGATGGCACCGTAACCATTCACCGGTAAGGGAGGATGCTATGGGGTGCTCGTTCCCTCAGCTCATCCACTGTGAAGTCTCCTGACTTCCAGGAGGCAGTCTTTGCTGTGTGGTTTTATTACCATGCCCCTCCACCCCTTAGCCCACACTCAAGGCCACTGTGAGGAAGGGTGTGGAGAGGAGGCAAGAGCTAGGGCAGGGGAGGGAACCAATTTGCGGCCAGGGGCTCTCAGTCTTTTTTCCTCTGACACATGGACTCCAGTGTGGGGGTGACCCCAGCAAGCTCAGGTATGAGAGTGGAGAACATGAGACCAGGGGGTGGGGGGGGCGGCGAGGAAAACCAACAAACAGTGTAGTAATACACAGGTTACTGCTGTGGGCATGGGGGCACCATCCCCGGGGGCCTTCTGAGATGTAATTAGGGTGGCCAGCCATCATCCCACTCTGTGCAGACTGACCCAGCATTAGCCCTGAAAGTCCCACGTGCCAGGAATCCCCTCAGCCCCTTGCATATGAGGATGGTCACTGGCGTCATGTAGGATGGTCACTGGCGTCATGTAGAATGGGCACCAAAGGATGGGGACATTGGAGTATTTGACGACACACGTCCCTCCTTGGTTGAGTGTTGCCTCCCAGCATGGGCACTTCTGGGACGCTGAGCAAGGGGGCCTGCACCAGCAGCTGAGCAAGTGACGGTGACGCAGGGAAAGAAGGCCTTCTGGCAGGGACGCGGGGCGGTGCAGGCTGTTGAGGTAAGAAGTTGTCAGCGTACACAGAGCAGAGCACGGAGCTGCGGGTGAGCTCAACGTGGGCCACGGGGATATGGGAAGCATTGGTAAGGCCAGCTTCCAGTAGCTGGGATCTCAGCTGTTTATGTTAAACCATTTCATTGTTCTGGAATTCTGCTAGGCAGGGATGAGGAGATAAGTTGCAGTTCTGAGGAGTTAAGTCGCTTCCCTCAAGGTCACTGGCTTTGTTTCCTCCAGGTGGTACGGCCAGCCTCAAAGTCCCCGCTCCTTTCCTTTCCCACGAGGCCTCCAGTTATCTGTTTTTCCCCCAGCCATCTCCGATTGCATGGAGGCCAAGACAGATTCCTTATGAATAGTTCCGCAGATACTGAGCAAAGAGAGACCATTGAGAAGCATCCTAGAATTTAGTTTATAATAGCTCACCTTGAAAAATAACAAGGTTAAGGGGAAAGAATGTTCTATTCAATTCTATTGTAATTAAGAAAACTTTTCTGCTTTGCATGCTGCATAATTGAATTATACCACCAATTAATTTTTTAAATAATTATTTGTAGATTTGTTTCTCCTACAGGTGTACTTTTTAAAAAAAAAATAATACACTCCGCCACTTAATAAAGTGGAGAGATGCTGAGGGAGAGACGGTGGAGGAGATATTGTTTGTGCTCAGTGGTTCCATCATTACTATTGATTGCATAGTCTTATTATTCACCTCGAAGACACTGCAATTAATAGAAATGGAAATGAAGAAATATCCGTGTTCTGTGAGGCTTTATTGAAGGAGGAAATAAACAATACATGTAGACAAGTAATAATTCTTTGTTGACCATGACAGTGTGCTCTCAAAGGAAGGATTACCCTGCATGTTAAGCAAGCAGCTGAGGCTCTCCCTGCAGGGCTAGGCCCCTGTGTAGGCCGGCTGGTGGGTCCGCAGGCGGCTCTGCTGCACAGCCAGCCCCGCGGACCTGTCTGCAGTCCACTGAGTAAGGCGGCAGGTGTGATCAGGATGGTCTAACCCTTCCCCGACCTCCTCCAGCTACATGGTATTCAAGACTGAGGACCCTAAATTCAATTATGTTGAGTCACTCTCCAGACCCCTGCATGGTTGGGGCCTGAATCATGAGGTGAGCAAGTGGGAGCAGACGCTGGTGCTCACAAGTGTTATTCTCATGGGATGTGGTCCCCCCACCAGTCAGGCCTGCTTGCTGTCAAGCCTTGGAACCCCAGACTACTCAGTTTCCCCCACCACCCCAGCCCCCTTCTCTCAGGGTACCTCCTTGTCTGCAAAGCCCTGCCTCTCTTCCTTCTCAGGCCGTTGGCTGCTCACGCTTTAGGACTTGGCCAGCTGTCTCCTGCCCTCAGGCGGCCTCCTATCCTGGTTCAGAATACGTGGTCGTCTCCTGGTCAGACCTTGAATTCTGCAGGAAGGAGTACTGTGTTTCTTTGTTTCTGTCCCAGGCGCAGCAGACAGTATGTCCCAGAGTCGTGCTAGGAAGTATCTGCTACTCAAGTGAACTTATCTTTGCACATTGGCAATGACCTCTTTGCGCCTGCCCCTAGGGGGTTGGGGTTTTTTTTTTAATAAATGAGGTATAATTTGTACATAGTTAAGTTCAATAATCTTACAGGTATAAAAGGGTTATTGTTTACAGATATATAGAAGCGCGTAGCTATGGTACAGATAAAGGTATGGAACATTGCCAGCACCCCCAGAAAGCCCCCACTTTGCTCCTTCCAGCCCTCCTGCCTCCCACCCAAGGTAACCAGTCTTCTGATTGTAACCAGTCTATCACCACTGATCAACCTTGTCTGTTGAAAGCCTTTGTATAAATAGAATCATATAGCAGGGACATTTGTGTCTCACATCTTTCCCTACACATGCTGTCTTTGGGGTTTATCCCAGTGGCATTGTATGTGCCCTGAGCTCTTCCCCTGGCAGCCTTCCCTATTCAGATGCCTACTGGGGAGCCCAGACAGAGGAAAGACGGGGACAAGCCCAGGGCTGCAGACAGAGCTTCCACCAGTGGCTGTAGGCTCAGCATCAGAGTTCCCGCACTTGGATGGCAGTCAGGTGGCCTCTGAGTGACCAGGCTTGAGTCTAGAAGCTGAAGTTCATTGAGAAGAAGCAGCCAGAGTGTCTTCCCAGGAGATGAGCAAGGAATACATGGAAAAGGAAGACACTATCAGTGATGGGTAGGGCAGATGGCTGTCCTCTCAGGAAACCCCTGATTTGCTCTGCCAAAGTCCCGCCTCTGAGGTGACCTGCCTTCTTGCTCACTGTAGCAATGCAGCTGTCTCTGCTCAGGCCCTAATTAGGTGAGTTCAGGCAATCAGATGGTGACATCTGCTTAACTGCAGTGGACATGAGCCTCTCAAGGCCAGTGGCCCACTTTATTTGTCCCCAGTACCCAGCAGATGCCTGGTACATAGTACGTGTTCAGTAAAATAGCTGTCCAGTGAACAAGGGAGGCGGGGGAATGAGCTAATTGTCTCATCTTTTGCTCCTTCGAATACCTTTAAGATGATCATCAGGCCTTCTTCCTCACTCTTCCCTAAGGAAGCTCCACCCCTCAGTGCTCCCTTAGTCTGCCCCAGAGATAAGCAGGACCTTGCAGGAGCACAGTAGGCCCTTACCTGGTACTTAACCCAGCCCCCACCTTGGTGNCTCAGTGCTCCCTTAGTCTGCCCCAGAGATAAGCAGGACCTTGCAGGAGCACAGTAGGCCCTCACCTGGTACTTAACCCAGCCCCCACCTTGGTGCACTCTTTTTTTTTTTTTTTAAAGATTTTATTTATTTATTTGACAGAGAGAGAGAGAGAGAGATCACAAGTAGGCAGAGAGGCAGGCAGAGAGAGAGAAGGAAGCAGGCTCCCTGCTCAGCAGAGAGCCCGATGTGGGGCTCGATCCCAGGACCCTGAGATCATGACCTGAGCTGAAGGCAGAGGATTAACCCACTGAGCCACCCAGGTGCCCCACCTTGGTGCACTCTTTTGTCAGGCCCTACTCAGTCTGTTCCTGCCCAGAGCCGGACCCTACTTTGTTCCCTTCTGTGGGTACAGCCCTCACACAGGGCCTGGGCCAGAGAAGGGAGCTTGGTGAATTGTGCAGGCATCAAACCAAAATATTCATGTCCTCCCTTAAGTAAAGTTTTAGCGAGAGAGAAGAAATGTCCAAGGTAGTTTACATCCTGAAATTCCAGACTCTTACATAATTATATGTGTGTAAACAGAAGTAAATATTACCATTTCAGTGTCCACATCCCCTCCCCTCCTTTGCCCCACCAGTGGCTGCTGGCTCTGTCCTATTAGATCCCATGCCCTCTTGGTGCAGAATCAGGGCAATGGATACGCGGGGAAATCGAGGAGGAAGAACGTCAGGCTGGATTTATTTGCACTGAAAAAGGCATAACGCTTCTGTTGGGAGAGGGTAGACTGGAGCTATGTGGAAGGTACAAGGAGAAAGGATGGTGTGAGGCAAGGAGGGCCAGTTTGAGGAGAATTTGGAGCTAGCTGCGTGAGGACAGTAACGGAGAAGCAGCTGCCATCAGCTCTCATGCCTGTGAGGGCCTGAGAAAGAAAAAGAGGGTGTGCAGGAGGTTTTGCTGTACGTAATGGATGAACTCTCCCCAGATTCTGAGACAGCTCAGTAGACACTTGCATCTCTGCTCTGTCATTTTGGATATTGATCAGGAGAGTCTTCCAGAGTGCCATGCCACACCTACAGCCAGGGACAAGCCAGCCTCCTGCACACTTTGCATGCAATGACCCTGGAATTTTTAGGGGAGGCTCTTGGGGCCTGGGGGCAGAAAGGCCAGGCCTGGAGCAAAGGAACTTGAGAACTGGTACAAATAACCAGGAAGTCTGCAAAGTCTGCGGCCAGCCCTAGCCTTTGTACAGTGAGGACTTTGGAACACTCAGCTTATCTGGGATAGTAAGTAGCTCTCATTCATCCAAAAGCCAATTCTGATGGATTGGCAGAGGCTTCCCGGGACCAAGATGGATTCTGAGTCAGGATGGAGGTTCAGGAAAAAAAAGTGACATGATTGACGTAATTGACCAGCAATGTCTCTCCTACACACCATGGAGAGCACAGTGGCTGTGGTTTAGAGTCTCCCTAAAGCTCCTTTCAGGGCTCAAGATCCAAGTGTAAGTGTGAGACTGTGCGCGTCCATGAGTAGGGCAGAGAGCCTCATGAGACGTAGGTGGTATCATGAAACATTTGAAATCTCATTCAAAGAATACTTCGTACAGGGTAGGAAGTCTGTAAAATGTGATCGAGTGAGTTCTTATATAAATGCATATGGGTGCCTTGATTACTGGAATATAATATGAACAAATTCTTTTTATTTTAACAAATATTTATTGCCCATAATGTTGGAGGCATAGGGACAACCACCAGGAAGGAGAGTGCGCCTGTCCTCAGTGAGCTCGTGGACTTTGAGAAACTTCCAGAAATGAAACAAAACAAAGAAAACAAAATAAAACAGAAAACAACCAACCAAAACAAACAAAACAAAAACCAAAAACTTCCGTTAAGCTCCTCCTAATCCCATAGGCCTCAGGGCCACTGGTGCCTGAGAAAGTGTATATTGGTGAGCTTCTCACTTTAGGTAGAACAGGGTACAGAGTTGTGTAATCCCCGTTATTTTGCCCACATCTCTTAATCCAGAAACATGGGCGGTTGGGACATGTCCAGCCGCCTCATTAATTTACTCTGAGAGAGGCTCCAGGCCCCATTCACAGGCCACTCGCTGAGGTTTTCTGGAACCAAGGTCTTTGATTTAAAAAGCTTTATAGCCTGATTCCTCAACACGCAGCTGATTAGAAGTGGGAAATTTTGAGATGGGGGGTAGACGTGGTGAATCCCAGAGGGAGCCCTCTGATGGAGATTAGAAAAGACACCACCAAAGAGACAGTGAGAGATGAGCCTGAAACACGAGAAGGAGGAAAGCGGGCACAAAACCAATGAAAGCCCAGCCTTAGGGGTACTGCCCACTCTTCTCAACTGCTGATCCTCCAGGTACAAGCTGCTCGGCCCAAAGAGAACAGGCACGGGACAGAGATGCTTCCTGGAGGGGGCAGGCAATTGGCCATGCCCGTCCCAGAGAAGCAAAACCCGTCTACAGGATTCTCTTAGATACTAAGCACCCCAGCCAGACACCACATATCCTGCTTGCCGAAGGATGGTGAGGGTGCACAGTTGAACTAGGTCCTCCTCACATACTCCCTTAAACGTCACAAACAGCAGCTAGACCCTCAGGTGCTCCGGGGTGTAGACAGGCGGCACAGTGATTGCAGTTGGCCTGGAGAGGCTTGGGGGGGCGGGTGTGGAGAGCACGCGTTGCTCACAGAACCGCAGCATATGGGAATGAAGGCCAGGTGAGGCTGGACTGCTTGATTCTCCAAGAAGCTGGAAATTAAGGCTGCCTAGGGAAATCTCCCAAATATAAAATAGTGACAACAAATTCAATTTTTTAGAACACTTTATAGACCAAAGAAACTTGTCCATTACATTTGGGGGGGGACCCCAAAATTCCTTCCTTTCTTCCCTTCTCCCATGTGTGATCTCTGTCTGCTTGGTGCAGTATTATCCTGTGGACTCAAAGGAAGCTACCTCACAGAGTGGTGTGGTCATCTGCCAAAGTTCCCAGAGCCAGTGGTCAGAGGAACGGAGTTTTGCAATGAGGTCGGAGTTCAAACGAGACTCATATTTCTCTAGTTCACACTGTCTTACAGTGTGTGTATTACTTTAGAATTTTGAGCATGCCAACTTTTGCCATTTGCAACCCATCCTGGCAAAGCCAAACAAGTCTCTGAGCTTGTTTCCAGAAAGGAAGTGATGATCACCTCTCAAATGGCTTTCTCTCCTAAAACTGAACTGTCATCAACCCCCAAAATGATACGCAGAGATGTATAGCGGAGCTGGGAATGAGGTACAATTTAGAGATTGTCACGGTGTTCAGACCTCACATTTTCCTACTGCAACCAAAGGTTTACCGCTCTGTTCTTTAGATAGGCAGGTAGGTAAGTAGGTAGATGGCTGGGTGGTTGGATGGATGAATAGATAGATGGATGGATGGACTGGTAGCTTTCATAATACAGAAGGTCCTAAAGACTAATACAGCAAAGCATTGTCTTCCCACTCCCCTACTTAAGAAATAAAGCATCACCATCTTCAGTGAGTTTGTGAGGTCGGTGGGGCTGACTGTATTGCCCTCATTTTTTGGAGGAGGAATAAGGACTTCAAGAGGGGTTAGGAGATGGGCACAAGTCACCCAGCCGGTGGCAGAGCCAGACTTGCACCCTGGGCCTCCTCTGCCTAGCTCTGGGGCACAACCCCCTCCCAGGCACCACACTGTCTCCTCTTGGCTCTGGGCCACTCAGTTAGAAGCAAAGAGTAATGAGTCCAAACAGAAAAGTCGTTCCTCATCAGACTGAAAATAACAAGCCTCAGTTGAAATTTGTTTTTCCAATTTATTTATGCATTCTTTTTCCCTTTTAACTTATCTCATTAATTGACAATGTTCCCTCCCAATCAGTGTCTTTGATTGTTTCTCCCTTTAAAGCTTTAGGCTGAGAGTGGGTGGGTGGCATTTAAGTTATGACTTGTTTAGAAAATCGATATTGGCATTTTCTGCATGACTTGCCTTTCTTCAGCGAGTTACTTTGCTCCAGTTCCTCATCAGAAGCTCCAACTCTAAAGGAGATACAGGCTAATTAAGAACTAGAAGCTGGTAAATTTCACCTTGGGCAGCTAGTCTGTGCTTTTGGCAGGAATTGATGCAATTATTGATCAAATAAAATTGTCATCCAAAAGAACATCTCCTTCTTTTTTTAAGAGAAAGCAGCAAAGTATTTATTATTGAAATCAAGCCTTTACTTCAAAGAGGCAGTAATGACATACAAAACCAGGTAGGTTTTTGTCCCAATGAAGAATTATATATATTTTTACATACATAAATGCTATTACATTTTTTTAATGAAAGAACAAACTGAGCCTACCATTTATTGCTGAGCTTAAAAAGCTCCATACTAGGCTCACCATAATTACTCAATAAACGCTTGTCAGATTGAACTGAATCGAAAAGTTGTCAAGAGACCATCGCCCTTAATCAGTCTTTAAGGTAAAAAAGCCAATTGTAGGGCTGTTCCACATATATAATATTGATGGAGTCCTAAAGAAAATGTAAGAGTAATTTTTTTCTCAAAGAAAATAGCATTACTCACAATCCGCAGGGGATTGTGGGAATCAAGTTTTCAAATGAAGGCTATGTGCTGCGTTGTGGATTTCCTAGCTCAGGACTCACTCTGTCCAGACGTGCCCTGCTGTGGGGGCCAATTATGTGTGGAAAGAAAAGCTCAAACAGCACAAATCTTTTCTCAAAGTAGATGCAAACCTCTGTCCAAAACTGCTCATTCTGAAGGCTTTCCTTTCCCATCATGTTCGGGTCCCACTGCTCAACATCACGACTCCCTCTGTCAACAGCCTGTGCTTGCTGGGCTGGTGGCAGAGCCTCTGCCTGCAATGGCCTGCCCGGCCTAACACCAGCGGCAGGGGGATGGTCGGAGCCGGGGCCACTGACAGGGCTAGAGTGGGGATGGGCTCTGGGTCCTGCCACCGTCACCTCCCGCGCCTGCCCCAGGAAAGCCAAGCTGAGACAGTCTGGCATGGGTCCGGGGGCCAAGACTGGGGCCCTGGGCAGGGTACAAGAGGGGAAGGAAGAAAAGCCCACACGAAACAATGTGCTCCAGTTGGCCACCACTGTGAGGGCCCCTGGAGAGTAAGAGCTGTCTCGGAGAGCTTTCTGTGATGCGGAGAGCGCTGTGTTTCCTGGTACTGCGCTCACTAGCCACATGTGGGCGACTGAAATGTGACTCGTGAGATGGAGGACTGAATTTTTTATTTATTTCCTTTTAAGTAATTTTTATTATGGATTATGCACAGACTGCATTTTCAAGTTGCAGGTCGAAAGGGTGGAAGATGTATCATTTACCCACTAGCTCTGTCTCCTGTCGCCTCAGGGGGGTTACTCCCCACAGTCCCATTAGCCTTTATGGGTGCAGGCAGTTTCTACAGGCACCATCCCAGCTTCCCTGGCCACTGCTGCATCAGATTAGCCACAGGGACAAACCAGGAGCTCTTGGGGGTATAACAGAGGCAGGAGCTGGTTAGAGACTGGTGTGTGAGGCTGTTTGCAACAGTCGTGGTTCTCCAAGCTGAGTGGGCACCAGGAGCTCCTGGACAGCTCCTTAAAACACAGATTGCTGATGGCCACCCCTAGGGCTTGTGTCATGCCCTGTGCATGCATGCCATATATCCGATGGTCATGATGCCCCTGCTGCTGGTCAGATGATCACATCTCTAGAGTCCTTGGCTAAAGTAAAATGTGGGCTCGAGGATGTGAGGTAGAGCTCAGGTGGCCCACCATCCCTGTCTGCCTGGGACTGCAGGCAGGGGGTGCCCTGAAACATGAGACTTTCAAGGGTCAAAACCAGCACAGTCCTGGAGTAATGGGGACAAGTCAGTCTGATCACCCTTGCTGGAGGCATCCTAGCAAACCCCCACCTGTGCCTCAGTGACTTCACCTGCTAAATGGGAAGTTTAGACACAGTCCTTCTCGCCTCCCAGGGTGTTTGTGGAGAATCAGGGTGGTGGTATAGCGCCTGAGAAATTTTAGTGTCGGGCTTGAAGGTGAGCTGCTTCTCCAACATCAAAGGGTCTAAATGGCCTCTTGGAGTGAGAGATCCCCAACTTTGAACAACATCCAGAACTGCAGGCCCAGTGAAGACAGCAGCCTCTCTGTCCAGGTCCTGATTCTACCAGAGATGATGCTGGCAGTCGGCAGAATGATGAGTAGGAAATCTGCCACAGGGCCTCGGATTCATACCTGGATGTGGGTTCTGTTGTTAGCTGTGACGTTTTCAAGGAGAGCTGGGGAGACTCTTTGGACCATTTCTCCTTCACAAATCAATTAACTATTAATTGATTTTTTGGAAAATTGTTCATGTCTTCTGCCCATTTTTTGACTGGATTTTTTGTTTTTAGGTGTTGAGTTTGATAAGTGCTTTATAGATTTTTTGGATACTAGCCCTTTATCTGATATGTCATTAACACATATCTTCTCCCATTCCCTAGGTTGCCTTTTAGTTTGGTTGATTGTTTCCTTTGCTGTGCAAAAGCTTTTTATCTTGATGAAGTCCCAATAGTTCATTTTTGCCTTTGTTTCCCTTGCCTTTGGAGACATGTCTAGGAAGAAGTTGCTGTAGCTGAGGTCATAGAGGTTTCTGGTTAGCCCGGTGATGGGTATTAAGGAGGGCATGGATTGCATGGAGCACTGGGTGTTATGTGCAGACAATGAATCATGAAACACTACATCAAAAACTGATTATGTACTGTATGGTGACTACCATAACATAATAATAATAATTAAAAAAAAAGTTTCTGCCTGTGTTCTCTTCTAGGATTGTGATGGTTTCCTGTCTCACATTTAGGTCTTTCATCCATTTTGGGTCTAATTTTGTGAGTGGTGTAAGGAAATGGTCCAGTTTCGTTCTTCTGCATGTGGCTCTCCAATTTTCCCAACACCATTTGTTAAAGAGACTTTTATCCATCGGACATGCTTTCCTGCTTTGTTGAAGATTAGTTGACCATAGAGTTGTAGGTCTATTTCTGGGCTCTCTATTGTGTTCCATTGATCTATCCCAGGATGGCTAAAATTAAAAATACAAGAAACAACAGATGTTGGTGAGGATGTGGAGAAAGGGGAACCCTCTTGTACTATTGGTGGGAATGCAAATTGATGCAACCCTTCTGGAGAACATATGGAGGTTCTTCAAAATGTTAAAAATAGAGCTACCCTATGATCCAGCAATTGTACTATTAGGAATTTACTCAAAGGATACAAAAATATAGATTCAAAGGGATACATGTACCCTGATGTTTTTAACAGCATTATCAACAGAAGCCAAATTGGAGAGAGCCCAAATGTCCATTGACTGATGAATGGATAGAGAAGAAGTGGTATATATATATACAATGGAATATTACTCAGACACCAAAAAGAATGAAATCTCCCCATTTGCAATGATGTGGTTAAAGCTAGAGTCTATTATGCTAACTGAAATAAGTTAGTCAGAGAAAGACAAATACCATATGATCTCACTCATATGTAGAATTTAAGAAAGAAAACAGATGAACATATGGGAAGGGAGAAAAGAAAAAAAAAGAGAGAGGTAAACAAGCCATGAGAGACTCTTAACAATAGAAAACAAACTGAGGGTGATGGAGGGAGGTGGGTGGGGGATGGGCTGAGTGGAGATGGGGATTAAGGAGGGCACTTGTGATGATGAGCGTGGGGTGTTGTATGTAAGTGATGAATCCCTGAATTCTACTCCAGAAACCAATATTACACTGTATGTTAACTATCTAAAATTTAAACAAATAAGATAAAAATAAAAGTTGAAAATCCATTAAAAAATAAATAATAAATATTTATTGATTATTTTCTCTGTTTAGCCCTGTATACATAGGAACAAACAGGAGGTATATAAAGCTTGTTCCTTGCTCCAGTCATGTCCCTGACAAATAGGGGGAGAAGAACAGCTTGACGAGGCACATCCCCAATTCTCCATTGCAGACAGGCAGACCTATGTACGGCCTCTTCCTTTCCCTCTGTTTTCTGTCTACCCACGGGCATGACAGTGTGTCTGGCTGCCCACCCGCCCAGCCTTAGACCATGAGCACCCTGAGAGCAGGGACCACGTCTTGCCTCTCTCCCAAGTCCCACACTCAGCTCAGAGCCTGGCATGGAGCTGCCAACTAGGGCTAGTTTTCTGAAGGGAAGAGGGGCCTGCTTGGTTGTGCTTGCTGACTTGTGAGACATATGTGCAGAGAAAGGGGCTGAAGGGCAGCTGGAGAAGGAGCAGGGCCTGAAGAAGGTAAGGCAGGTACTGGGCTATCTGGATGGGCTGGCGTTTTAGAGGCAAGGAGGTAAGAGACTGTGTGCCTGGCCATGGACCAGCAATAGGCAAGGCTCAGATGCTGAAGAGATCCTGGAAAGTGTTGGTGACAGGGAGCCCAGCCAGGCTGGAATGAAGAATCAGGCTGGTCAACGGAGGGGAAAGAGACTGGCTCAGTCCAGGGAGCAGATGAATGAAGGGCCTCCATAGCCCAGCTGAGGGGTAGGCATCATGCATCAGAGAAGAACATGACAGTAAGCAGAGGTTTCTGAGAATGAGAGAAGACAAGATGTTTCAGGCTTCCAGGATGTTGTATGATATGTTAGGGCACGACTTAACAGCTTAAAAAGTACAGTTAATAAAATACTACTCAGCAACCCAAAGCAATAGATTATTATGTAACCATCCCATGGGTGAATCTCAAAATCATTCTAAGTGAAAGAATTTAGGCCAAACAGTCGAACAAAAGGACACACTGTGCGATTCCATTTATGTACAATTCTAAAAAATGAAAACTAATCTCTGAAGACAGAATGCAGATCAGTGGTTGCCTGGAGAAGGGGGCAGAGGGAGAAGTGGATTGTAAAGGGGCTTTGTGGAAATATTTGGGGGTGATAAAAATGCTTGTGGTCCTGACTGTAGTAATGGTTTCACGGTATATACATATGTCCACAATGGACAAAACATAACACTTCAATGTGTGCAGTATCTTGTAAAGAGAAACCATAACATTAGCAGAAGTTGAAAAAACAGTTTACTTTCTTTTTTTTTAAGATTTTATTTATTTATTTGACGGAGTGAGAGAACACAAGCAAGGAAGCAACAGAGGGAGAGGGAGAAGCACGCACCCTGCTAAGCAGGGAGCCTGATGCGGGGCTCAATCCCAGGATCCTGGGATCATGACCTGAGCCAAAGGCAGACATTTAACTGACTGAACCAGCCAGGCACCCCAACAGTTTATGTTCTTTAAAAAAAAGGCAATGCTTTATATGTCAGTTCATGTAATTCTCTCAAGCAGCCAAGAATGTAGATATTAAATTCCCATTTTACAAACTCTGAACTGGAGCTCAGAAATGTCCAGTGACTTACCCAGGGTCACACAGCTTGTGAGTGATGGGTGGAGCCAGAATTCAAACACGGGTCTGTCCAGTCTCTAAATCAGTGTGTTTACTGTATTTGTGCCTCTCAAAATTGAATCTCCTTCTGAAAGCAAGTCCCGGTGCTCTGGAGGAGAGAGAAATGAACTGATGTGCCACATAACACTTCCAAAACTTCAGAGGATTCCCTCTCATCTTCCCAAATGGGTTTGGATCAGGAGAGGGTTCTACCTTGTGATTATCAGGGTGATTCTGGCTCAAATTTGTAACCCAACCAAGTAATCTTTAATCATGTCCTCTTCTCAATTGACAAGGTGTAACCTTAATTTGGAAAACAATCAGCTCTTATTTGTGGAACATAAGGAATAGTGTGGAGGACATTAGGAGAATGAAGGGAAAAATAAAGGGGGGGGGAATCAGAGGGGGAAATGAACCATGAGACAGTGTGGATTCTGGGAATCAAACTGAGGGTTTTAGAGGGGAAGGGGGTAGGGGAATGTGAAGCCCAGTAATGGGTATTAAGGAGGGCACATATTGCATGGAGCACTGGGTGTTACACGCAAATAATGAATCATGGAACACTACATCAAAAACTAATGATGTGCTGTATGGTGACTAACATAACCTAATAAAAAATATTAAAAAATAAAATAAAATATTGGGGACTTAAGAAAATAAAAAAATAAAAATTTAAATACTTACAAATAAAACAAACAAACAAAAAGCAATCAGCAGAATAGGAAATAAGAGAGTCATAGATGAATGTGGACAACTCATATATATCTCATTAGATATATACCTATTGTAATGTTTGAATGTTTAATCATTAACACACATCAGATAAATAAAAATAGAAGTAAAATTTTGAGGAAAGTAAGAAAAGAGGGTTGGAAGAAAGAAAGAAGGAAGGAAGGAGGGAGAGAGAGAAAGGAAGGAAGAGATGAAGGGAAAAGATCTCTGCTTTGGGTCATATGCCAAGTGCACAGCCAGGTCATTCTCCTGGCCCCTCCCCCTCTCCAGCCAAGACCCTTTGCAGTAAGAGTGAGCATCTCACCAACCTCCTGGGATCCTCCCAGATACCCAGCTCTTTTGAGAGAGATTCTATTGCATTCACAGAATACCATTTCCTGGAATTTTTGGAAACATTTCTCAGTGCTAGCTAAAAAAAATTCGCAGTGGATTGGGGCACTTTGATTCCCTGAACTTTTTGGACATAATTTCTGAGGTTTGTATATTGGATTCAGGAATGCTGATCGATTGTTTTGATTTTCCTTCTTCTCACCATGTTCCAGTTAGCATCTCCTACTTCCCACCAACACCACTGATACTAATTATCATTTGCAATGCCAGCACTGATGTGGAAGGTCCCATTAACACTTTCCAAGGGATTTGTATAAAAACAACTGCGAACCAGGCTTGGACACTAATGAATTCATCTATGAATTGGGAAAATCCAGCTGCTTCTGAGCTGACACTCTCCACAGCCTCTGAGTGAGCTGGATTCTTTCTATCCATCTTTACGCCTACCCCTGCAGATCTCAGCAGCCTCCCCAGATAGCTCTCCTCCCCCACCCTGGTGCCCTGTTTCTCCGCACTAGACTCATGCTGCTGCTGTTGTATTATTGCCCTCATAACACTGTGTTGAAATCCTCTGGGATTTTTACTGATTTCTCCCTGAGAAGAGGGACCCGTGATTTTTCTCCTTTGTGTCCACAGGACCAAACACAAAGTAGCCCCAATAGCCAATATGAATTATTACTGTGTGCCAGGCATCATTCCAAGAGCTTTAACTTGTATGCAATCTTTCGTTCTCCAGACCTATGTGAGACGAGCTGTGGTATCATGTCCATTATATAGATGGGGAAACTTGTCCAAGGTCACACAGCTCAGAAACCAAAGTGCTAGGATTTAAACCCAGACGGCTTGTTTCAAGAGTCCAATTTCAAAGTTTGTTGGCATCCAGTGAGTTGTATTTTCAGAAACTGAGGTCTTTTTTCAGGTACCTAGTTCATCTCTGCAACTGGCCAAAAACTGAAGCTGAAGGAATAGCCCATGCCAGGGACCACAGCCTAATTCCGTGGCACTCTTCCATCTGTGGCACAATGCCAACCAGACCTCTACCCTATTTCAGGCCCCTTCATGCCTCCTCATTGACTTCAGAATCAAGGCCAAACACTTGACCAAATCTTTACTCCCTTCCTTCTTTAACAAACAATGACTGGCAAATGACTTTAATAACAAACAATCATAGGTGAAATAATTAACATTTGTCGAATGAATGAATGAATGAATGAATGAATACACTAGAAGGTACACCCATATGATGACAAGGTTTAGCAATTGTTGCCTTTCTAAAATCACATGCCTGACAACTTGGTCATGAACTAAAAATATAACCCCATCAATAGTCTCCTATATAAGTTTCTTAGACATCAGTTAAGATTTAAAAGCCCAAAAACAGAGGATTTTTATCAGGATACTCGTATATGCTAATGATGACAAATTTTCATATTGAGTCAGGCAAAATTGTGTTTTCGGGTTAGAAACAGGGCTTGTGAGGCATGTAAAATAGTCTCGGAAGCCTCTTTGACCAGTCTGCTAGATGCTGAACAGGCATTTTTCAGGCTTTTAAAACCAGACTTTATGTAAAAGGTGGAGAAATAAAGATCAAAAGTCCCTTTAGTGCTCTAATTTTGCTAGCAGGCATCAGAAAAGATTTTCATTATCTTTTTGCATGTTTAAGATAACGATAGATTCTGGAATTGTCTTGGAGCTCCTATTTTATGAATGTTTTTGAGCTTGGTTTGCAATGTGTTTGAGTTCATCTTGCATTCATACTGAGTCCCTCTCATGAGTTAAAGACTGGGGTCAGCCCCAGGTTGGGCTTTAGGGGTGATGGTCATACAGGGAGCTCCAGAGGTGACTAAGAGGTCAGAATTCTGCCTTCAGGGAGCTTCCCATTACTGGGAGCACTAATAGGCAGGTGGCAGAGGACTGTAGGACATCCCTCAGGAAGGAATGCATTGATTGAGACTACAGAAGACCAATTCAGGTCTGTTGGAGGGGCGGCCTTTGAGGTAGGGTTGAGGGAGAGGGGAGAGATTGCTGCAAATGAAGAGAAGGACAAGGTGGGGAAGAAAAGGGCATCCCCGTGTCTTGTTGTGAGGAGCTCATAGACCATGGAATGGGCAGAACCCAAACATAGTGTAGCCTACAGGTGAACCAGAAAGGACTCTTCCCTGGTTGAGGTCCTCACAGGGTCCTGGCTCACCGTCCAGTTTGGAGTACGACATGAATAACAAAGAAGTAGGCACAGGTATTCTGATTCACACTTCATCTTCTGTCCTCAGACACCTCTTCTGCTTAAGCTGGTGACCCCACCCTTTCTGAGACACCTCTCCCTTGGATTCTGTGATTCCATTGTCTCACTGAGCATTCCTTGTCTGTCCCTTTGCTGCCTCCCTCCTCTTCTTCCACCAAATAGCCAGATACTGGGGGTCTTTTATTTGCTTTCCACCCTCTACAGGCTGGACCTCTCATGAACTCCAGGCCGCCATATTGCCCTGTCTACTGGGTATCTCTCTTTTTATTTTATTTTATTTTATTTTATTTTATTTTATTTTATTTTATTTTATTTTATTTTATTTATTTGACAGAGAGAGAGAGATCACAAGTAGGCAGAGAGGCAGACAGAGGGAGAGGGGGAAGCAGGCTCCCGGATGAGCAGAGAGTCCGATGCGGGGCTTGATCCCAGGACCCTGAGATCATGACCTGAGCTGAAGGCAGAGGCTTAACCCACTGAGCCACCCAGGCGCCTCCTACTGGGTATCTCTAATCCACTGTTCACACGCACCTTGAATCCAATGTCAAAAGCAGAGCTCCATTCCCTCCTCCCACCTTAAATGGCTGCCCCTCAGTCCTCTCCATCTAAAACCAAGCCACAATCATCCTTGACTCATCCCTGCCCACCTCCACTACAAGACCCGTCTTACCAGGGCAGCTGCAACTTTAAAACCTCCCCTAGATCAGTGCACCTTCCCGCCTCCACAGCCACATTATCTCTCACCTGGAGGACCTTATGAGCCTCCCGACTGTCTTCCTGCTCCAACTCTTGCCCCTCCTCAGTGCCTTCTCCATTCAAAGACGGAGGGTCTTTTTAAAGCGAATTCCAGATCCTATTTCTCCCTTGTTTAATTCAATTCAAAGAACTCCCAATGTCCCAAAGATAAAAAACAACTCCTCATTCCCTGGCCTACCAAGCCCCATGGCCAGGCTGAGGCCTGCCTCCCACACTCTACCCTCACTGCTCTTCCCCTTGCTCCAGGACATGCACACTGTGTGGCTTCTCTCTGTTCCTCCGGCGGGCTGGACCTTTGTACATGCTGCTCCCTCTCTGGGTTGCTGTTGCTCCATTCTTCCCATGGCTGGTATGAATGGGACACTGTGACTACCTTAGCCCAAATAGCTCCCCCTTAATTAGACCTTTTCTGACTCACCCAGTTAGCTGTGTCCTGGATACTTTTTTCTTTTCTAACTGCCCCACTAAAATCAAGACTCCCCCACCCGCCCCCACACACAAGGCCATTATCCGCCTTGAACGCAGCTGTGTCCCAAGCTGGCCAAGCGTGAACTCCTTAGCAAGTCCTTGTTGAAGAATGAACCGATCGATACTCTTACCCACAGGCTGCGACAATCCTCTGTATCCACCCCAACACTTCTGGGTGCCTGTTAGACCAGCCACTACGCAGAGAAGAGAGTCGTGCAGGACGCAGGGTCAAAAGACTTGGATGTAAACCCGCATTCCAATCTTTCTTAGTCAAGTGACATTAAACAAGCGACTTACCCTCTCTCTGGCTCAGTTCCCTCATTTGCCAAATGACCGTGGGGGTAACAGTATAGCCCGGCAGCGTTGCTGGGAGGGCTGCACAAGGTCATGTCTGTGATTGTGCTGTGTAGGCTCAAGAGCACTTGTCACGTCATATACTTGAAGTAGCTTGAGGGTAGCCAGTGTCAAGCTCAATTTTAGCCAATGGGAAGGCAGGGACTCCATGCGGCGGGGGGATGAATTTTCCTCCCCACCGATGACAGCGTGTGAGTGTATCAACCCCTGCCCTCAGGGAGCATTCATTTTCTCTCTCCTTCCCTCCCTTCATTCTAAAGTTCTGTAGCTCTATTTAGTTTCATACGTATTGTTTTGCCAATTTTCTAGGAAAAAATGATACCCTGTTTGTCTTTATATTCATTCTATTTTAAGCTGGATGATCATAGGATCATACTTTCATACGTTGATTGACTGTTTATATTTTGTCTGTAGATTGCCCGTTTCTTTCCATTGAGGGGATGATAACAACTTTTACTTAGGACTCTGAAGTCAGTTTGGGTGTTAGGGATTTTAGCCTTTCATACCTGTGTAAGTTAAAATATTTCCCCTAGGTTTTGACTTTTCCTTTCAACCTTGTTTATCATAGTTTTTCCTTTACAGAAACGATTATTAAAAGTTTTAAAAGGATTTATCTACCTTTTTGTTCAACATTAATGTACTTGCATTATTTACATATGAATCCTTAATCTTTCCGAAAGAATATTTTGGTTTAAAAAGCAATGTAAAGCTCTATTTTTTTTCCCTGAAGAGTGATACAACTACCCCATCTTTTCTCTGTTAAATAGTCATCCCAGCTCCCCCCCCACTCTGATTTCCGTTCCAACCCTAACACCTGGATTTATTTATGCATTCTCCATGATAATGTCCTGATTCATTTCTCTTTTCTTGTGCCTTCAACTCGCAGCTTCCTACCTGCATCTGTCTTAGGATCTAGAAGGATCTTCTGTTCTGAAGACCTTGACAGTCCTCACATATTTGTTGTTGAAGATGATCTTTAGGATTTTTAGAATCACTGTGTCAGTTCCCTAAGAACCATCCGGTTGGAAAGTTCATGGGGACAAGGTGTACAGATATTAGATGCTGACCCATATTGGCAAGTGGAGCTCTGAGAAGTTTGAACTAATTGACGTTCTCCCTATCTCCTTACAACTCATCCACGTCAGGCCTTCACCCCTTGCCTCCATTGCTGTGGTGGACCTTGATATCCCATTGTCCTCTCACTTTGCATTTCTTTGATTCCTAGTAAGGGTGAGCATCTTTTCAGATGTTTACAGCTCACTTGTCATATTTTTTATGGACTCACCCTTTTATACTTTAATTGGGTTGCTCTTTCCTTCCCGGTTCTTTGTCATATATAACACAAACATTTTTAAAATTTGTTTGACATTTAAGTTTATTTTCCCTATAGAAATTTTTGAATTTTTTATTGTGCCTAACACATAATAAGAGTTTAATAAATATTAGTTGAATGTTGAATTAATGAAGCGAAATCTACCAGTATTTTCTTAATGGTTTCTGGAACGGATCATCTCCCCTGTGAGGCCTGTGCTTTATTATTTCTAATCATAGCAAAGGCTCTCCTGTCACATCTATTTTTCTATTAGTCCCTCATAACCACCATGTTAGGTAGAAAGAAAAGGTGTAATGTGAGTTAATTCTCAGCGGGAGTGGCCAGTCCAGCCCTGCCAGGAGCTTCTGCCCCCCCTGCCGGATGGACAGATGGATGGACAGACAAAGACTGAACGTCAGGAGTTATCTCCTGGGTATATCCAGTTTCCTTCAGGTGAGAAGCACGCCTTCCAGCTACTCCTCTGCGAGAAGCTCTCTGGGCATCACTTAAAGTGATTAACTTCTTACTAATATTTTGACTAATTAGGAAACATTTGGACTCAATCTGATTTGTTTGTTTTCCAAGTATTTCGGCCAGTTTGGTGTTTAGTCAGCCAGCTTCAGTCCTTGAAGTGATCGCTGCATCGCCTGTGAGAATTGATCCTGTATAGGAATCACACAGCCTCTGTGAGGGCTGGAGGGGGTAGGACCTCATGCCCACTGTTTTTAAACACATGCAGAGGGCTCTGAGAAACACAGCCACCTCGGGCATCCACTCACAATGAATATTAATAGTTATTATTCATATGAATGCCTTTGCTACTACATCTTCCTTTTCAGAAGATTTCCCCAAACAACCTTCACTGGATTCTCACGATAAACCTGCAAAGTAATGACTACATAGTGTGGGCTCAGCAAACCTTTTTTAGTAAAGGGCCAGATAGTATATATTTTACTTTGGCTTTGTTGGCCAATGGGAAGAATCAAACAACCATTTTCTTGGAAGGTTAAAGTCTTTTCTACATCTTGCATTTAAAAATATGGAAACCATGCTTAGGTTGTAGATTATACAAAAATGGGTACAGAACCAGGTTTGGCCTGGAGGCCATCATGTGGCTAATTCCCAGCATATACTATTCTATCTAGTGAACAGATAATGAAACTGGGGCTCAGAGAAGCTCTCTGACTCCCCATGAGTCATCTCTTTCTGAGCATGTGGGCAAATACATAGGGCTCTGGAGTTCCACAATGATGGCTCAACCTAACAGTCATCCATCCATTCATTCATTACCAACAATTTACCGAGCATCTACTCTATGCTAGGCATCATGCTAAGAGGTGGGACGGTGTAAAGAATAGTCATTTAATGATCTAGCTTTCCTTTAGACAGGCCTGCACACAGTTTCTGGCCTGGCTACATACATGCTACATGACCTTGAGCAAGTCACTTAACATTTCTGAGCCTCAGTTTTCTCATCTGTAAAATGGGCACAATACAGTTCATCTGTGAAATATAATGTAATAGCACATTGCACTGCTGTAAATATAGAAAGAAATTATCTATGGAAAGTCTTCAAAATAGTGCCTGGAATACAGCATCTATTAAATAGAAGCTAATAACAATAGTAATGATAACAATAACTATAATTTACACCAACCTGTGAACCTTCAAGGAGCTCATAGTCTAGAGAAAGGGAAAAGCATAGAAACACATAGCTGCAGTACTGTGATATAAAATGCTGAGGACACAGAGGGGCTGTGAAGAGGTCAGCGGGGAGTAGCTGCTTCTGGTGTGTCTGGCGGGGTGAGGAAGGTTTGCGCCAGGAACAGAGTGTGAAAGGATCAGGAAGCACTGAGGAACTAAGCTCTGGCCGGGGGCTCACATACCTCACAATGGGGAGGCCACAGTCAAAGGCCAGTTTCCATCGATGGGAAAGACAAAGCCCAGGGATCACACAAGGAGACTCATTCAGCAGTTCATTCATTCGTCCATAAAACCTTCACTGGACAGGCAAAGACAATGTACTTTTTTAAAAAGTTCATTGTCCCCTGTGGGTGGGAGTGGGAGTGATGAGCACGCAGGGACTAGAATAAAAATGAAGGGGAATAAGGGAAATGCGTACAAGTTGCCATGGGAGTGAAGAGGCAAGAGGGCAGAACCCAACCTGGGCAGCATGGGGACGGCAGGAGCACTGGAGCTGACTAAGGATGAGAGAGGGATTTGAGGAGACAGGGAAGGTGCTTCAGGCCTGAGCAAAGGCTGGAGTGGAGGATCCAAGGCCTGACATGGGCTGAGCAGAAGTGTCTGTAGCCCCTTTACAATAAAGAGACTCTGAATAGTGCCTCACCAGGTGGTAGGCATACAGTAAGCATCAAATATAAGGCTGGCCCTCAGCCTTATCTCCTTCTTGCTTCAGCCCCTCACTACCCCCTGAATTCTCCATAGAATGAGGTACTGCCTATTTTCCCTCCACTCAGCCTGATACTACTGGTTCCTAACAACTCAGTGCTGAGTGCTCCCTCCTCCAGGAAGCCCTCCCAAATTACTCCAGGACACAGTTTTCAGTAATTGTAGTATGTGGCCCAACTGAGTGGGAATAGGCCCTGTCCTAGCAGCAGCCTTATGGGACAGCAACTTGCCTCTGGACAGCCACTTGCTCCCCACACCCTTCTTGCATGATTATGTGGGCTCCTCTGCTTCCCATCCCTCTTCCTAACCAAAACAGGAGTCCTTAATCCAAAAAATTGTTTGAAAGATTACTTTTGAATGAACATTATATAGTACATTCTATTCATTACTAAACCCCTATTTCAGTCATAACATGCATACACTGTATGTCCATATCTGTACACAAACTCACAGGGAGAATTCATTCCCACGGTCCTTGCCATCAGGGAAGAGATAAAACCCTCAGCCAGGAATAAGGAAGTATATGTCAGTCCACACCCTGTCTAGATCCCCTTCTTTATCTTCTCTGTGTCTTTGTGTCACCCACTGATCTTCATCTGTGCCCAAGCTGCCCCACATGGACTTTGCTGGGTCATGAAGAGTCCTGCTGGTACAGGGTGGGAACAGAACTTGCAGAGAAGTCTGGCTTGATGGGCCATGGCTGGGCTCTGTCGCACTAGTGGGTTTCCCCCTGATTTGGTCTGCAGGCACATGTGTGGTTCCAGCACCTGGTGGGTGTTCCATTACACAAACTTGCCTGCAGTCCCTCTCAGTGAAAGGTCTCTTCCTCCTCTCCTGGGATAGCACTGTTTCTGTGTGTGGCTGGGAGAATGCCATGTGGGATGATGGTTTTGTGTACAGCCTCACCTTTGGAGGGAAGAGAGCAACTTCCATATTGTGAACAACCTGGAAGGGTCTCCTCTTGTTGCTCAGAAGACTACAGCTTGACTTCCTCACTTGGAGCTACTGTCCAGAGAGCAGCCTGCCCTCCACCTCTACACCCTCCCACCAGCTCAATAGGATTTGCTGTGTAATTATCCCCAGGGGTAGGGTCCCCAAATCTACAGTTTAGCAAGTACCTCAAGGTAGCTTTATGCATCATGTCTCAGAAATCCACACGCAGGCCAGACCAGAATTAGGCCCTCTGTGAATAATTGCATTTGGGAGTTTATAAGCCTCACTGGGTCTGTGTTACTGATTCATATCTTTGAGACCCAAGCCCCTACAAGGCCCTCCTCTCTCACCTGCCTCCCTTCCTTCTTGCCTTTCTTCCTTCCTTCAGCACGTGCAAAACCTTACAGCTTACAGTCCTCACAGTAAATTCTTCCTGGGCACCAAGCCCTCTCTTTGGCATCCAGAAATCAGGACTGAAAATCTCCCAGCTCTGCTGCAGATGCTCGACATTGGGAAGTACAGACAAGGAAAGCTAGGGATGCAAACCTGGGTGGTCAGGGCAATCATGGAAACCACCCAGGGTTCCCCTGGGGCTGGGGCTCTGAGACAGATTTCCAGAGGCATGCTGGAGATACAAAGAAGGACAAAGAGGGGCCAGGAGGGCCATGAGGAGCTGAGGAATATCCTCGGACAGAGTACTCGTGCCCTTTGCTCTTGGGACCTCCTTACAATCCTAACAATGATTGAGGACCACAAAGAGCTTATTCGCGTAGGTTTTATCTATTGATACTTATTAAAATTAAAAGCAAAATGTTTTAGAAACTTCTTTTTTTTGTTTTAGAAAGTTCCTAATTCAATAATAATCAACCTATCACATGTCAACATTAACATTCTTCTGAAAAATAACTGTTTGCCCAAACCAAGTGAATCCAACAGAAGAGTGGCATTGCTTTACATTACAGCCAATCTCTTTAATAGCTGACTTAAAAGATGACAGCATATTCTCATTGCTATTTTTTCACTTGATCTGTTGCAATATTATAACTGGTGAAGCTATGTGTAGTTTGGAAAACTCACTGTACATTCATGAGTTAATAAAATTGAAAAAGACAGAAATGTCTTCAGGAAATTATGAAAATAGGTTTGAGCTCATGGGCTCTCCTCCAAAAGGGTCACTAAGAATGCCAGGGGTGCCTGGACTGCACTTGGAGAATCTCTGTTTTGGGAACAGGAAGCCCAAGGATTTATAATGGGCTAATCTGCTAGGCTTTGGGCTTCTGCTGTGTAGGCAGGGGGCCGAGTGCCTTTCCTGGAAGCTCTGAGTCTGTCAGGCAACACCTCCCCACTCTCACCTCTCACCCAGCAGGGCCAATGGGAAATGTAGAGCAGTAAATGCAGCACAGAGTGGGAATTTCCTCCAACTCTTAGTCATTGTTTTGGAGAAGAGTCCTTGCAATTCAGGTGCTCAGATTTCTGCAAAAGTTCTAGACCTGTTCTTAAAGCACATGTATTTTTAAGAAGGCAGGTAGAGATCTATCCTGTGTGTGGACTGGCCTTTGTTTTCCAACAATGACATGGTCTGTATGCCATTACAGAACAGCATTAACATTCTTTTATTAAAAAGTCGCTAGACCCAGCATCTTAATATTTGGAACGTTGTGATCATTTGAGGCTTGGATGAGACTTGTCAGTTTTTGTTGTTGTTGTTTTCTCAGGGGGAAAAAAAAAGCCAATCCCAGAACCAGAGGCATGACTCTGTTATTGCAAGGCTGGGTGAGCTGTCAGAAGGCCTGTGACATTGCAGACCACTTGTTAGCTGTGCTGACATACAGGGGCCATATTTATGAGCTACATAATTGAATAAAGATGGGTTTATAGATGAAAAAAAAAGGATGCGAGAGGAAATGGTGAATAACTGTTCATTCGGCTCCCTTGGGATTGGGCCTGTTTTCTGCTTCCTTGCTATTAATGAAAAGAAATCCAATTTGTTCTACATGGTGAGATTTGTAATTTAGATGCTTATTAATTCTGGGTTCGTGTAGGAGCTCTTTGAAAAATATGGTCTTCAAAGCATTTACTTTCAAAGGCCAGCAAACCTTGGCTGAAAACAAGCCAAACACCAAAACACGTGTGGCTAAAATATTTTCTGTGTTTAGCAGAAGCTTATTGCATCCCTACCACGTGAAAAACCTTGATCTAGATGTTGGGATCATTGAGGTTATAGAAAAAGTGCCTTCACTGTGGCTCACCACCCAGATGGAGGAGTGAGGCAGGTGCACAGAGCAGAGAGGGGCCACGTAGATTGGCCAGGTGGTGAGGTGGGCATGGGAATGATGGCTTCTATCCAGAATGGTGTGGACCCCCATGTGGACCTAGGTGGGCTCAGGGTTCCAAACAAGGACCCAGATACCCAGGTGTGGGCCAAGGGTGTGCTAGCCTTCCAGAGACTGTCAGCCCCAGTGATGGAGTAGGACTGTCCATCTGAGTCCCCAGCCTCTGTCTAGCTCTGTGATGCACACAGCATGGGAGGCAAGAGCAAGGTCAAGTTCTCCACCCTTGAGGTATATGCAGTCTCATTAAGAGTGCAGATGAATAGAGGGGTGATGATGACGGGAAAGCGGAAGCATTCTTGGATGAAGGCAGACCTCAAGCAGGTAGTTTAGCTTCTGAACATTCACAAGAGGGAACAGGAGTATGAACATCCATGAATTCAGTCACTTAATGCATTTAGCAGATATTTCTCAAGAGTTATTTGGCACCAAGTATACCATGTAGGCTTGGGGGACCAGAGAAGACCAAGATGTGGTTCCTCTCAATCAGGACCTTGCATCTTCTCCTTCTCCCCTGTGCCTGGCAAGATGTTAAGTATACAGAAGGTGCTCAATTAGTAGTTCACTGACTTGAATCCAAAAGAAAGTTCAGGCTTTGGTCTCAGCTTTGCCACTGCCTACCCCTGTAGTCTTTGACAAGTCATTCAGCCTCTCTGGGCAGTTTTTTACTTATAAAAGAGTAAATAATTGAAATAACCCTTCCAGAACTTTTTCCAAGTATAATTGTAATATGTTATTATTTATTAATAACCCCAACCCCACCACTAATTATAACATCTTATAATTACACTTCCAAGTACAGAGCTCCTTACAGTTTAC
Source organism: Ailurus styani (assembly GCA_002007465.1). Lineage (NCBI taxonomy): Eukaryota > Metazoa > Chordata > Mammalia > Carnivora > Ailuridae > Ailurus > Ailurus styani. Next base: position 138,450 of record LNAC01000065.1, read on the forward strand.
AAAACCCTTGAATTTCCAAAATTTAAAAATGAATCCAGCTAAAGCTCAACTGGGGCAAAGGAGGTGGGTTTCTAGGAATGTCTTCAAAAAGTGTAAGAACGAATTTGAGCCTGAAGGGACAGTTTGGTGGCCAGCCTGACCCCTGGCCTTCATGACCTGGTTCCAGAACCCAGAGGCCCTAGAGGAGACAGAAGGAGCCCAACATGCAAGGAGCGGTCAGCCTGCTCTGGCCAGAAGTGGGAGAAGACCAGCCCCAACCAAGACCCCCTGTCTTATCTTCCAAGGGGTCACCATTCCCAGGGTGGGCCTTATGGCCTTGACACCTTAAGAATCCAGAAGCTTGGGAAAATGAAGTCTGCTGTAGGACCGTGCCACTTTTTCCTCGATGATTTTAAGCAAGTTACTTCTTTCTCTGAGTCTCCTATTGTGTGTCTTTGAAATAGTGATCAGAAACCATGCTCATTAGGGGAATTGTGTGGATTAAATGGACAATGTGTGTAAAATGCCGAAGAGGATGTGTGAGCTGGGTGGTTACCTCGGAAACTGACAGGAGGGAGATTAAATGCCTCCAGACTGTAACTGCATGGAACTTCGTGTCTTTGAATTTTCTCTAACTGTGGCCAACCTAAAAGCCCTTCATGTTTCTTTCCTCATCCCTGATAATCTTCCAAAATGCTGGGTTCTGCTCTGACTGGAATCCTTTGCTGACGGCGGGACTCTGACCTGAGCCCCGCTTGAGTTTGGCAGCGGCCTCTGGTTCTCCAGGGCTGGGCCTGGAAGGAGATGGGGAAGAGGCGTCTGCTCTCACTGAACCAGTGAAGGGGGCGGGGCTGTGCAGTGGGAAGAAGCTGGACTTGGATCCAGGCTGGTGTGAGTCCCCGCCCCGACCCCAACCCCACCACTGAGTAGGTGTGTCATCTTGGGCAAGGGGCTCAACCTCTCCACCTCATCAGGTTAAGAAAAGCTAACGGTTGTTCTTTCTTTACCTACTGTTATAAACCCAAAGAAAAATAATCTGTATCAAGTGCCTTGTGCCCTGCCTGTCAAGCTTACGCATGGTAGTTTCTTCTCCCCAGAGGACAGAATCATGTGAGCTGTCAGACAGACAGACAGACAGACAGACACACACACACACACACACACACACACACAGTGTGTGACAGCCCCTCCCTCCCCACCTTCAGCACTCATCACTAGGAGGGGAAACCTTTGTTCTATGCCGAGGATCCTATAAATGGATTCAAGCTGTCACCGTATAAGACAGGGTCAGAAAGGGTTGCATTTGTATATTAATAGCCAGATAGGCTGATTTCCAACAGAAGTTGAATTAGAAATTGCATCTCTTAATACTTCCAGAAACCTGAAAGAGATTCCTTTAAACACCATTATCTCTAGATAACACCTCCTAAAATCCTTTATTTGCTTTGTCTTTAAGTTAGGGGAACAGGGGGAGGCATTTCAGGTCCCTTGCCTCCAGAGAGAAAGCAGACTCATCCTTCTGTTGCCTACGTATCACCCCTAGCATGGCCAGACACCACGGGCGGAAAGAAGTGGGGAGCGTGGTCAGGCAGCTATGAGAGGGTGACCTTGCCTTCTGGAAGTACCCCAAGAGAGGCCCAAGAAGGCCGTGGTGAACTAGCCTCTCCAGCCCAAAGAGCCGTGTCCTCATCAGCCAACACGTTCAATATGCTTGCAGGGCCCCAAAATAACTTGGGAAGCTCAAAACAGAGTACCATGCAGCTATGGAAACCCAGATCCTTGAAAATACTTTAGCAGAACAAAATGCTTCCAGTATATGTTAAGTTAAACAAAAAGTTAATCCATGGGATTGTATACACAGTCTTGTGGTGAACTCGTTTTTGGTGTTTGTTTGCTTGTTTTAAAGTACACAGAACAAAGCCTGGCAGGATAGACAGCAAAAACTGGTGGACGACTCTTGAGTTTTTTCCCTATACCTCTGTCTTTCCAAGGAGTTTTGCGGTGAACATACATTACTTTTACAATCAGGGAGGGAATGCTATTTCGAAGTGTCCGTCTCTCTACTTTGACTCTCTGTCTTCCCCATCCTCGGTCAGCCGCTCACGCAGAGCCCTTCTCCCCCCACAGAAAGTTCTCCTCCTTTCTGCATAAATCCAGATCCTATTCATCTTCCGAGGCCCAGCGTCCTCCAGACTTCCCTTGCCAAATACACTCCAGTGTGCGTTTTGTGCACCATCGGGGCTCCTGCCAGGCTCCTGCCACGTTCGTGCTGGGCCAGAGTGCCAAGGACAGTTCTGTGCACACAGACAGCACTCATCAGTGCTCTCCGAGTCCATGAAGCCGGTGCCATGGAGAACCCCGGCCCCCACCCCTGTCCTTATTGTTTCTCTTTGCTACCATCACTCACCGTGACCTCTCCCAGCAGAAGAAATCATTCCTCCCCACAGTGTTGAACTTCTGAGAGGCCGATAATACATTCAGGGGAAAGAGCCATCGTCTTTACAGGTGACCAATCCTGGCTCGACCACCGACTGATCCTAACTCCACATCTCACGACTCCAGACTCAGCCATCACCGAAACCCTGAGTCTCAGTTTCCACCTCTGTCCAGTGGAAGCAAAACTCAGGGTCTGATCCACAGGACTTGGGAAAGAGTGAAAACAACTGTAACAGGAACAGCATGGCCTCACTCCCCTCTGCCCCCGCTTGGCTTCCTCTTTGTGCACCTCTTGCCGTACTGAGAGCCGGGCTTCCCTGGCTCACTCCGTGTGTTCTGGACCCCCGGTCCTGTGACTGCTCTGAGCCCCTGGGCTTGGCACCCACAGAATGTGGCTTTTCCAGAAGATTTGCATCTCGGTTGTCAAAATGGCTTTCTACTTACCCAGGGCAGTTTGATTCATCCCCGTTAGGTTTCCAGTGTTCAGGGATCCATTTTTGTTTATATATTTTTAATTTATTTTTTCAGTTTTGCTGTTTCTACTGAACAGCACTGAATAGCACAGAATCCCTCAAGATGCAAGACATCTCCCCTGGCCTTTCTTACCAGCCAATGGCAACCTACCCCACAGGATCCACCCTCCTTCTCTTCCTTGTGGGGACTCCTGGCCTGACCCCTCTGGCAGGGTGTAAACTGTGCCACTGACAATTCCATGTCTGTGCTCACTTCCCCACGCTGCACAAGCAGGAAAGGTGAGGCCGATCTTCTGGAAGAGTTCCCTCAGGTTCGGGCATAAGGTATGAGGTATACAAGGAGCGCTCAGCCAGCTTAGTCACACACATGGGACTATGCCTAACCCAGGGCAGGGACTTAGTGTCCACTAAATGTTTGTTGGCTGACCGTTTGGTTTTTATATTGATCCATTGTCTTGCCCTTTTATGCTCCCCAATGTTTCCTCTATCTTGTCGAAATCAACTTCCCTAAAATAGCCAGAACCCAGTTAGGGAATTTTACATTTTCCTCCATGTTTTTCATGGGAGAAGAAGGGTGTCTACGATTTCCCCTTTGGGGGACTTCTGGTATATTAAAGAACAGAGCTGTGCCAAATAGTCAGCACCAGTATGGTGCACCTAAATGTTGACACGGAACAATTAGACTCATAAAGGGCTTCCTTTGACATCTGTCGGGGTACCCCCTTAGCAGGGTCTGCATGTATAACCCCTACACCACACCCACTAGCAAGTCTCAATACAAGGCTCTCCTTAAAGGTGAAGGATGGTCCAGAACCATCCCCAACCCCCATGATAGACACCACCAGCATTTGCTGACCTTGGAGTCTGTCATTGCCATCTTGAACCTTTTGGGAAAGGGCACCCAGGGGGTGGCCATTTACTGTGACGTTGGCTCTTGGCATAGATGGAAGGCCACAGATCCTAGAATGCTGACAGTACCAATATGAACCTATCAGTCAGACAAAATGGAACCTGAGAATAAACACAGTCTTCAAGGCCAGAGGACCTCGGGAGCTCAGGCCTGCTCCACTCCTGTCAGATGTTGGGACTCAGGCAAGTCACTCAACCGTGATGTAGATGCAAGGGTCACCCATTCAGAGAACATCGTTCAGCACTGAGGGAGGTAATGGGGAAGGATCTGCACAGGGCCAGTCCGTAGTAGGCTCTCCATAAGTGGTCCCAGTTGTTATAAATCCTTTGCAGTCCCTCATGGAATTCATGCTACCCTCCGATCAAGAAATGTGGTGTTTATGGAGGACTCGGCATCTCCCTGGGTAGTATACCTAGTTAATTCCAGCAAGCACATGTTTGAAGTGAATGAATGTAATTCTAAAGCATTGTGTGAGGTGTTAAAATCAGATTAGTTGGCCTTCCCCAAGAGAACTGGTGAATTTTTCAAAACCACCCTGCTCATTTCTCAGCCAGCTGGAGCGCTGCATGTTCGATGTTGACAGAAACCCTTCATTGTATGGTGCCAAATTATTAAACAACATTTAACATTTCAGAAGCACAGTCTCTCTTCAGTTTTATGTGAATCCATCTAGTATTCTCAGAAAACTGACGATCGTTGGCATGTTAGATCCCTTCCCTCCCTACACCATCCCCCTGCTTTCCTGAGGGCCACCCTAATGTAGATCGAAGAGCAAATTCTCCACTAAAACTCATTTTCTGACTGGGCTGGCCTGAAGCCTATGCAGACTAGGGGCTTTGCCTCTTGAATCAACATTTCACCAGCTGTGTGATCTCTGAGTAGTGGTTGCATGGGTTATTCACTCTGTTCATTTAACACGTATTTATTGAGCACATGCTATGTGCTTGGTTCTATTTTAAGTGCCAGGAACATAATGGTGAATAAGGCCAGCTCAGTCCCTGCCCTCATAGACAGTCAGACACTAAGCACATGATTAAGTAACTAATTATTTGAATTACAATCTTGACAAGTGAGACAAAGCAAAATTACAGCATACTGAGACATAAGAGGGGGTCCAAAGGAAAGTTTCTCCAAGGAAGTTCCAAGTAGGCTAAAACTGAAGACTGAGTAGGAGGTGGGGGGAGGGGGTAATGAACATGCCTGTGAAGGGCCTTGGGTGGCAAGATGCTCAGGACATGATGGTAATAGGCAGATGTAGGGTCTCCCTGCTGCTCCCACAGAAGGGTGGTCCCAGGTAAGGCTGGTGAGAGGTAGCAGCTGGGCATGCAAGCCTGGCAGGCCCTGATCAGGACTGTGGTCTACACTGGGGAATCGGCTCTAGGCTGCCCAAGACAAGAGAAGGAAAAAAAGACCCTGGACCCTGGATGTCTGAAGGGGGCAAGAAGACGGGTGCCCCAAGGAGTTCAGGGTCTGGAGCAGGGAGAAGGGAAACTCTGGGAACTTGTATTACTGTAGATGTGGCAGTATTGTGGTGGTATGGTCTTGTCCGCATCAGAGCATAGCTAGTGGCAAGGTGGGCAGGCCAGAGGGCACACAACCTGGGGATCTCAGCAAATCTGCTGAGCCTCTTGGGCACTAGGGCATTCAGGCAAGGGTTTCAGGTCACAGCTGCAATGGCCAGGCAGCCACAAGAGTCACCCCAGGTGCCCTACCAGGAGTTATTCCCCAGTGACTCAGTGTCTCCTTTGCCTCTCTGCTCCTTCCTCACACTGCGGAGCCTCCGTATCCTGAATGTCTGTGTCCGGTTTTGGCATCTGGCCTTTCCATTTTCTCAGGCTTGCCTTCTTCCCCTTTCCTCAGCTCCTCCGTTGTCATACAGACACACATCCCTGGTTCTTCCAGGGCAGAAGATTGGGGGTTTGCACAGGATTGATGCTTCTGACTCTGGTTGCCTGTGGCATGGTCATCCTGCCAGGGTCTTCTGCCCTGACCTCTTTCTTTCCCCTTCTGGGAAGATCTGGTCTTAGGGTTCTAGCCTTCCATGTCCTCTCTCCCTCTCTCTCTCCCCCACCTGCTCCATCTCCGTTTCATTCTTCTAACTTGGCTTCCTCCCCTACTGCTACTGCTCAGGTCTGAGCATCTGTCCCTTGAGTTACTAGACCAGTATCCCACCTTTTCTCCTTTTCTCCTGAGTGACCCATGCTGTCTAGACTCAGTGCTGCAGCCAGAGATATATTTATGAACCATACTTCTGGATATCCACTCTAAAGCCTTTGGGGAATACTCAGGCTGGCCCATGGGTCCTCCCTGGTCTGGCTGCCCCCCATTTCCCTAGCCCCTTTCCCACCACTCCTGGAAATCTACCTCAGCCTGGTTTCATACTCTGGTTCAATTTCCAGGTTCTTGTGGGCCTTCATGCTTTTATAGCTGCTATTCCTTTTCCTGAAAGGACTCCCCCCCCCCTTATAGACAATCCTTCAACCCTCATAGACTTGGTTGCTCTGTGAGACCCTCCTCAGTGTCCACAAACAGTGGGGATGCCATTTCTGGGCTGCTGGTGTTCTCTCTGCTCTCCTTTGTCTTAATTTTTTTTTTTTTGACAGAGAGAGAGATCACAAGTAGGCAGAGAGGCAGGCATAGAGCGAGGGGGAGCCGAGCAGAGAGCCCAATGCGGGCCTCGATCCCAGGACCCTGAGATCATGACCTGAGCCAAAGGCAGAGGCTTAACCCACTGAGCCACCCAGGTGCCCCCTCTGTCTTAATGTTAACTCACTAATTATAGTGGTCTGTCCTGCTGCATAGACTTAGGTTAGGCTCTCCTACCCTCTCCTGTCCTATCCTATCCTGCCCTATTCTGTTCCAGTGCATGGCACTCCAGTTCCCCTCCACTCCATTCTATTCCATTTCTTTCCTTTCAAGGTGGAATGGTTTTGGGATAATACAAGAAAAGTGCTTAGAATAGTGCTTGTCACAGAGCAAGCACTAAATAAATGTTAGCTGTTATTACCATGCCTCAGCACTGTCTTGTTATTCTTAATCTTTAATTCATTTATTTATTCCTTAGTTCAATACATTTTAATCGAGTACCTAGTACAAACCAGCTTCTAGGTTGGGTGCTGTGGATTCAAGAACAAATAAATACACATACAGACTCTGCCCTCCTGGAGCATCCCAGGCGGAGGGAGTAGCCTGTGCCAAGGCCCTGTGGACAGGGAGCAGGACAGTCAGAGAGCCGGGAGGAAGACCAGTGCCACCAGAGCAGAGAGAGGAAGGAAGAAGTGAGCAGGATGTGGCTGGGAGTCCATAGAGTCTTCATTTTAAAAATAGTGGGAAGACATTGAATTGCGGTTAATATGATCAGATTTGCATAACCTAGAATTGGGAACATTGAAAATACCTAATGCTGTTTGAATAAACAGATGGTGGATGGGTATGTGAATTAATAACAACAGCTAACATTTATGAATACATACTATGTTCCAGGCACTATAATAAGGGTTGTATACGTAATAACTCATAGAATCCCCATGAGGACCCTATGAAGTAAGTGCTGTTTTAATCATCTGCACACAGCTGATGAGGACAGACAGACACAGAGTCAAGGAACTTGCCCGAATCACACGGCTAGTGAGTGTGGGCTTGGATTTCTACCCAGGGCCTGGGCTCCAGATCCTGGGCTCTGGGAGGATGGAAAGCTGGAGGAACAAGTTTGTACTAACAAACCACCCCGGAATGAAAAGCCTTATCTGCAGCCGCATCTCTAATTATGAAGATTATTCCAGTCACTTCTCTACACATGTGTTGTCAATGTTCTTCAATTCTCATTAGAGTCACTAATTAGAAGTAATCCAATTAAGCTCGGTTCTGCTTTCTGTGGTTCATTCGGACTCACGGCGCTTTCCCTTTCTCCCCTGCAGTCTGTGACTGTCTTCCCCAAATGCTTGGAAGCAATGTAGACATTTATTTTTAATGAGAAGGCCAAGTGTTTCATTAGGATGTGAGTCTGAGATCTCCTCCCGGTAGCTGTTTGCTCTGTGCTAGTTTTTCTAACAAGTAATTGGTTTCAGATCGCTAGGTGGGCATTATTTTACAAATCAGGATCCCAGTTACACAAAAATAAACGATTTCCTCCCTTTTCAGTGTGTATGGCTTTTGCACAGTGCTGTCTTCTTCAGGGGGCCCGGCTCCGGAGCTGTCACCTGGCCACTCTGCTCAGCTCAGGGCCCCTTGACCTGCTCTGTCATCCTTGCATGTGAGGAGTCTTTCTTTCTCTTTATTTTTCTTTCAAGTAGTTTGTCCCTGAGGGGAAATAAGCAAACTGTTTTGACAGGATGGTTATCACTCTCATTCTACAACTCTTTCTGTGGAGTTTAAACCATGAGCTTGTTTGAAGCAATCGTTCTGTATTAGGAGAGTGCAAGAAAAATTTAAGCCCCCTTCCAAAATAATGAGAAATACAGAAGTTGAACACCTTCCGGATCTTCACTTCTGTGATGTTTTAGCATCGTCAAGTGCCAGGATTAGCCAGTGGGTTCCAATCAGCAGTGAAGTGAACTCTGTAAGACTACAATGAAATTATAATTAATTGAGGTCAAGGGAAAAATTGGGGGTGTTCAGAAGAACACAGTTTGGCTTGCCTTGGTTTTAGAGTCTGACAACCGGTACCGAGAAACAGAGAAGAGAATTTGCATTTGTTTTGAAAATTGAGAGCAAAAGCTTTTAAGGCTTGACATTTGCAGCAATTGGATTATTTGTTAGCTTGTCTCTGAGGGTCTGCACCCGAATCCTGGGCAATTTCCATTTTGTGGTATTGGTATTATTTGTTAATTTCTTTTCAAACATAAAGAAAACATGTTTTTAAACCTATGCAAAGACTGTGGGGATAAAAAAGTTCCGGCCGCTACATTTTGTGAATCAAGGAATGTGCTATCCATGGTGCTGGGTCCTGGGGTTGTAAAGGTGGGTGAATCAGGCACAGTCACCATCATCCAAACACTTACACTCTAGCAGAGGGGATGGAGAAACAAGTGCAACAAAGCATTTCATAGCTCTTCTTTGAATCTCTCTCCAGGTCAGATGTTGTGCATTTCATGGTGCTTAATCTTCACAAGAACCCTGAAAATCAGGGACTAATTAGTTCCTTTTACAGATGAGGAAACCAAGGCTCAGGGAGGTTGGGCAGGGATTCACAGCAAGGTGGTGGGGTTGCAGAGCTTGCTAACTCTGAAGTCCATGGCCCATCCCACTCCCCAGGGCAGCCCCTGTATCCAAGGGGAGGCCGAGAGGGGAGGAATCCTTTCTGTCTGGGGAGAGGCCCCATGACGGCTCCGGAAAAGAGCTGGCAGGTCAGTGGAGCGCACTGTCATTTTGGATTATATGACAAATGACCGCTGAGAGAGGCTGAGAGCCGAGGCGAGCAGAGAGCGCCTAGAGGAGGTAGCAGCTGTGTTCGGTGCTTTGGAAGAAACACAAATGGGTTATGAAGTCGTAGTGGAGGGCCATAATGATTCCAGGAGTGAGATGCTGTGGAGATGGACTGGGAGGCTGTCACAGCATTCAAGTGCATCTGTAGCAGCTACTCAGAAGCTATTTCTATACTCCCAAAGTGAAGTGCGTCATGGCAAAACGTCTATACATCATAATGGCTTTGTGACACAAAGCACAGTGCACTGATCTCCAGATCACAGCAGGTGCCCCAGCAACTCTGCCTACTATTGGTCCTTAGGCCTTTGGGGAGTTGACCACCTACCAGGTTGGGAATATCGAGAACAGCTCTAAGTGAAAAGAACATGGATAGGCCCTCCCTTCTGGTGTTTCCCCTTTGCAGTTTGACCTACCCCAGTCCCAGTCCTTGGGTGGCCACGGGGCCAAGGGACATCTAGTTCAAGAAAAGGGTGTGCTTTGGACCACTGGGACTTTTGACAGCAACAAACACTGCACCTTGGAAGGCACACATCAGCAGGCCTTGTACATTTCCCACTGTGGCCTCATGGATTCTCCACTACATCCCATGAGATGGTTTGTGTTATCTCCATCTTTTTTTTAAAAAAAGATTTACTTATTTTAGAAGGAGGCAGGGCAGAGGGAGAGAGAGAATCTCAAGTAGATTCCCTGCTGAGCGCAGAGCCCCTCACAGGGCTCCATCTCACTATCCTGAGATCACAACCTGAGTTGAACCCAAGAGTTGGTTGCTGAGCCACCCAAGTGCCCCTAGTCTCCGTCTTTCATTTAAGAAATGAAATAGCCATCCTGAAACCCAAGCTCCTAGGAAAGAGTTGGGTAAAGATGAAATCTCCTGAGTTTAATTCAAAACCAGGCTCTGGCTCACGGTCCAGGATGACTCCTGGGTGTCCTGCCATGAAGCATCCCTTAGCTGTGGCCCTGGAGTTGTCCCTGGGATCATTGTCTACACGCCAGACCTCTGGGTGGGAGAAGGCATCCGTTTGTCTCTGTGAGCCCATGAATTGCATGTGTTTTGTTTTAAGTCTCCCACCATCCTTCCCTTCTTACTCTGGAGAAGAGCTGTTTGATGTTGAGACTTAATCCCCTGGAGACCTGGGGGACTACTCACAGGAGACGGGTGGATGCTCTTCTTACCTCCATTTACCCCAAGCAGCCCATGTTTCATGGTCCAGTGTTTTCATGTTTGTCTTTTAAAAACCAATCTTACAAAATGAAACAAACAACAGAAATAGGAGTTTTTGCAGAAGTATCTGGATCTCTAGCCATTGAGTAAACCCAGACATCCAGGAACTAGAGTTCATGTTCCTGATAGGAAGCCCTCATTGTGAGTTAGTAGTGGCTACCCCTCAGGAAGAGCCTGTCTCCTCTCATGTGCCGGCCCTCCCTGCGTTTCCTGCTCTAGGCCTACTGCTAGGTTTATGCCTGGCCTGGCCCGTGGGGCACTGGAGTACCTACGTAGATATTTGTCTCCCTAAGGGAAACACACCTTTGCTCCTCAGAGCAGAGTCTCTGCTCTCACTCATGGCCACCTTCTAGCACAAAGCAAGAACTGAAAAATGTCCTCGATGGAACCGTGATTGAACTAGGTTTCTATTTATCTCAGTTCGATGTGGGAGGTCGCTTTTCAGCCTATGCCAAGGAAATATTAGATTGGCCCAAAATTGTAGATACTTCCTGGTGAGGGCAGCGTGCACAGGACAAGAAGAAAACACTGCTGAGGAGAGAAAGGTGAAGGCCCACGGAGGACCTCCTTCGCTGACATTCCAGGATCCTGCCTCAGACCCTGAAACCACCACATGCACCAACCAGGTCTGGAAGCTTCATAAGCACCGTGCCCCTGGACTAAGTAAAATGACAGAAATCCTCGAACTAGGTCCTTGCAAAAGTCCAGTTCTGAAGAACACCTGTGATTTCTCAGCCGATCATGAATCTCGTAATTGGGAAAGGTGCATGCCAAGAGGCTTTGCGTGGAAGAAATCATGTCAGGCCTAATTAATGACTCCAGAGCAATCAACCGGGCTCCTCTGATTTAAAGCCCCACAGACCAATCCACGTTAATTGGATTTGATTGTATTTGCTATTTTAATTAGTAGGCAAATTATGAAAATGTTTATTTGTTCCCGTGAATGGTATTCTCCTCTCATAGTGTGGCTTTTTGCTTCTTCTCCTTGTGCCTCATGTGAGCCCCTTCACTCTCCCCTTGCTTGGCTCCTTCAGCTAGGAAACTTGGTTTCAGTTAGCAAAGGGCAATTAAAAGTTGCATATGTCCAGGTGAGAGGTTCCATGGAATGGTTGTTTCCTGAACATGGGGACCTCCCATAGCAATTTTCCTTCCAGGGTCACTCAGCTAACACTACCAGCTGAGTAAAAATCCCAAGTCCGAGCTGATGTCTTTTAGCAAGGTTATGACCCACCTGTTCTAATCAGTTTCTGGAGCCTGTGCTATGGGGTCAGCGTGATACAGGGTCTAGAGTAGAGGGTGGGGGAGGATAGAAAGTGGAGAGTGTTGGGTCACTGCCTCCAAGGTGATTTCTGTCTCACTGAGGCAGTGGACTCAGGAGAAGGGGAGCTCTGAGGATGGAGACAGAGTCAGGTCGGGCTTGCCAAGGTGCATGCGTTCTCCCCAGCTCTGGGGGAACTGTAAGCCTTTAGACTCCCTCCCTCATACAGTGGGCATTTGCTGGGTACCAGCTCTGGGGCTGGCTCTGTGTCAGGCACCAGTGGTATGGGGAGAAATGAAACCCAGCCTTGGCCCTCACAACCACATCTGGGGACAGACAGATTCACATATGACCTCAGGGCAGTGTGAGCAGTGGTGTGAAGGAAAGAAGACCCTTCTAGAGAGCAGCACAAGGAATAGGATCTCATCTGGCCCAATTCCTGAGCCCAAAACTCAAGTCCTGCAGGAAAACCCAGGGTGAGCCTCAAGCTTGTGTCGTAGAGTTAGTCGTCTCAAGTCTGAGTTCAGGGGCGTAGGTCAAGTGCCGGGCATGCTGCTGGCATAAGTAGTATTTGCTACATCTTTTCCATGAACCCCCTTCTTTAACACACACCATCTTCTTTCCTTAACATCTCCTGGCATCTGTGCCACCCATTTTGCCTCTCGATCGGGTACCGTTTTAATCATCAGTTAATTCTGATGGCGTGTCGGCTCCCTAAGGCCAGGGATGGTGTCTTGGGTCTCCCAGAGCAGTGTGGTCCCCAGGCAGGTGTTCAGTGAATGCCTGTTGGGGAGTGATTGACAGAGGGGCTCGTACGTTTCCCAGGGGTGGCAGCGATGTGTGATCAGAAGCTGTAATTGCCTTGGAGGCAAATGATATTCTAATCTGTCACCATGTTTGTGAAGTTAATATTTCATTTCACATAGTTAGTGGAGTCATTACTAAATTGTTATACCACTCAACTTTTGAAGAGACACCTCACATTAATCTCATCAAACTACTCCAAGTTTTAAACTCACTGTGAATGCAAATACAGCCTGGCATAGAATAATGCAGGGTAGGCTGTCAGCATGCTGATGGGAAAATTGTCTCACTTTAGAGACAATTCGAGGAAATCAAGAAAATAAGTTCTTAGTGCTAGGCGGAGTCATAATAAAGTGAATTATTAGAGGCATTTCCATCTACGAGTTTCCGTGATTTCCCCGATTAGTGGATCCTCTGGGAGCAAGGCTTCTTTATAATGAAGCGGAGCCTTTTTAGAAAACAAACAAGGAAAGGAAACAATCTTCGTGAATTATACTGAGGAAGTGATGAGTGGACCAGATGGCTCAATTATAAACAGTATTGCTCTTTGCATCATCCTTTGGAAGTGCAGGTGGTAAAGTTTGGAGAATCTCCTGGGAGGGCACATCTAATAAGTTGCCTCGGACGGCTGGAAGCCTCAGTTTACTGATGCAACCAAAACTAAGGAGTGAGGCTTGAGCAGCCAAAGACCTCCCACCCAGGCCTGTCTCCTCCCTGGAGTGTTCTCACTCAGCCCCCATCCTCGTGGGCCCCAGCTCTCATGTCAGAGCGCCAGTGAGCAGCTGTGTCACAGGTCACCGCCTCTCCAGACTTTCTATTCCTCAACGGCAGGACAGGAAATCTGTCTGCCTGGACTTTCACTCATGGCCGCCAAGGCTCAGATGAGACTGTGTCTGTGAAACTTGGAAACCTAATGACTTACTCTTCCAATACTATGTGGGCTCGTTACTGTCTGACTCCATGGTCAAGTGTAAGGGAAATGGGAAGTGCTGAAATTCACATGAAAGGTACAGCTCAGTCCTCCTTCACTTCTCACGCCAGGTTTTTTGGTTCTTTAGGAAGCCCCACAGTTTCATGCCTCTTATAACCAAGGCTCCTAAAAACCACATGCCCTGGGTTTATTAAGATCCATGCCAAACCCAGCCCTGAGAGGCTCTTGCCAGCTCTCTCCCCTCCTGCAGGGACATAGCATCTGGGGGCCAGCAGGGAGGATGTGAATGGCAGGGAGGATCCAGGGAATTAGTCCATAAAAGTAATAACAATAACAATAACAATAATAATACCTAATCCAAAATGTGTTGACTGCTTGCTCCATACAAGTCAAGACCACCTTGTGCTGATGGCAGGCTGGGCACCACACTGCTGGCATGCTCTAGAGCTGTGCAGTTCATTGCTTTGTGACCCTGCACCAACACACATTAGCCCTGTGGGGGCAGGGATGGTTACAGCTCCCATGTCAGATGAGGATGGCGAGGCATCTGGAAATGAATTGACCTATCCACAGTTGCTCACCTTGTGAGTGATGGGGTCTTGTGGACTAGCTATGTCGTCCTTTGGGCAGTCTCCTGGAATGATGCTACCTGGGCAAGTCCAGGCACCTTGGGCAGAGACAGACATGGGATCCGGTGACCAACCAAGGCTAGGCAACAGGGAGAAGGGGCAAGAAGGAGGCTTGGATGGCTAAGTGGGTGTGATGGATTCCACGGATTGTGGGGAGAGCAGAAGGTGTGGTCAGGGTCAGCAGAGAGAGAGCAGGTGTGTCAGGAACCAGGTCTTCCAATGAAGGTGGTATCAGGATGCTGGGTTTCTGTAGAAGATGGCTCGTGGTAACTAAAGGAGTAGAGCAGTTTCTGGAGGGCCCCTCTGAGACCCCCCATCCTTAGGAGATTGTCAAGGGGTCCTCGGGTCTCAAGGTGTGACCTAATACATTAGAGATTCATTGCAAAAACTTTGCTACTGTGGAAAGATTTTTATTGCCTTCCTGCTGTTGAATAAGCAGACCTCAGCATCAATGTCTCCACATGCTGGAGATCCAGGGAATTAGTGTATTGCAGAAAAGGGTCCAGGTACCTGAGGGCCCTCCTCAGAGCCACCATTCCCTGCTAGGGACCTGTAGGTGGGTCATTTAATAACACCCATCTATTGCCTGCTTTGTAACAAGCTGAGGAGGAAACTGCAGAAAGAGTAAAGCAAAAGATTTGAGTTCTAAAGTAGTTTTTAAAAATAACCCATTCTGCAAAACAACCTATGCTCTGAATTCTTGGGGGACGATATTGATTTAATGTATTTTTCTTCAGTTCAATAAAGGCAACTTGTTCATATTTCCACATGTTATTATTATAAGAACCTACATGTAGCAGTAATTTAGAGTTTAAGCTTTGGAGTCAAATTAGTCTTGAATTTTCACTGTTTACCAACTCTATAACCTTAGGTGTATTAATTGGTCCCTTAAACTTCAGTTTCTTCTTCAGTAAAATAAGAATGGTAATAGTCCTAGATCAGTTAAGACTTCTCCAGGTACAGGAGTGATTCCATTTTACCATAAATTAGAAATTAGGGAAATGTCTTGTTTCACACTGTAAGGAAGGGTACATGGGGCGCCTTCTGGCAGGACGCACAGATCTGGGAGCTCCCTGATGGCTGCAGGGACCTGCGTCTTCCTGTCCCTCTGCTCCGGTGTCCTCAGTGTGGGTTCCATGCTGGGGGTGGTTCCCTGAGATCAAGGTGGCCAGCAGCGGTCCTTGGGTCTGTGCCACTCTGTTGTCAGCCGGCAGGAGAGCAAGAGAGAGAGAGAGAGAATATCAGTTTCTCCAAGCACGGCGCATGTGTCGCTATGCTCGGTCTGTCTGGGCCATAGTCACAGGCCACTTTCAGTCAAGTGATGGTAGCCAGGGAAATGACGGGCACTTACTTGCCTCTTAAGTAATCAGGCAACTCCTGGAGGGCTGGGGCTGGGCTGGCGGCAGAACAAATCAGGATGCAGTTAGGAAGGCTGGCTAGGACATGAATGCCGGGAAGGCTGCCGACAGTAGAGCCCACCGCAAGTGCCGTGATAGAGGTTTGTCATAAAGAATAAAGAGACAACACGTGGAAAGTTCCGAGCATGGGCCTTACATGATTATAGTTCGCTTTAGTAATAAGCAGAGGGCAAAGCCTTCTAGGAATTTTTCTGTCCCTGTTTCAAATAATGATCACGGTGCTCTTTTGAAACATGCCCCAGGCCCAGCAACTCCGCTGCCTCCCTTCAGAGAAAAAGGCCACTCTTGCTGCAAACACTTCACTGCTGCTTTATGGCCTTCCCATTTTCTTGCAAGTGCACTCCTAACAGTCTCTGAACACTGTGTTCCGGTGTCCTAAACAAACATCCTTGTTCGGCCGCGAAATGTGTTCGTGTCTGAGTGTCATCTCAGAACGTGACGTTTGTCCAGGTCTGACCTGCTCCCTCAGCCCAGCTCTCTGACGGCCCTTGGGGTTAGGTTCTCATAGGGGCCCTGCAGGGTGCCAGCCAGCCAGGGGACCCCGAGTAGGCGGAAGCACAGGATTGCCGGGACAACCTTCCACCTGGAGAGTATTCCCAGATCAGGTACTGAGGGTCCTTATTCACTCCCATTTGTAGTTTCTGGATAGCAATGGGGGAACCAGGTAAGAGGAAAGAGAGGGAGAGGAGTCCCAGCAGTGGATCCCAAATGAAAGTAATAGCCTTCTCACCTCCTGTTAAAAGAAAGGGGCTGTGATAGGGTTGATAAGGGAAGATGGTGGAGCAGTAGAAGGCATGGTCCTAACGGGATGATTTCCAGATGCAGCTGTCACAGGCTCCGGGCCACACTGTTGGCTCTTAGTGCTCCTGCAATGGGGACCCCGGAGCCTCAAGGACCAAGTTAGATGGGATCTGACCCAGGACCCTCCGTAGCCTTAAGCCCAGGGTAAGTCCAGACTCATGCTCATGCCCCTTCAGCCTGCCTGGCTCTTCTCTGATAACACCTCCAAGCCCTCCTGCCCAGGGAAAGTGATCTCCTACTCCACTACCTGCTAGGTGAGGTCAGCCCAGCCAGATGGCCAGTGTGGACCCCTCAGGCCTAAACCTGTCTCCTCCTCCTTCTTTGGGACTTTCTGAGATCCTGGCAGTGGCCTGTGTCATCCAGTGTTGGCACTCCATCCTTCTCCACTTGCTCCCTAAACCCTTAGGTCTGGATCCCTGCTGAGGCCCACCACCCTCCCTCCCCAGGGCCAGAGAGACACTGCTGGAGACCCTCAAAGCTAATAACTTAGCAGTCCCTCATGCTGATTGTCCTTAAAATGTTGCTGCTCGTTGACTTAGAACCAAGGCTGAAGGCAAGGATGGAGAGCCTCTGGGGAGGGTATATACCCCACTGAGAAACCAGAGCCCTCAGATACCCAGAGCCCCCTCCTGAGAAGGCACGGATGGTTTCCAGCCCCACGTCACCTCCAGAGATGATCAGACTGTTCTCCTTGAAAAGAGTTCTGGGGAATACATGTTTTTCCCATTTCTGCTATTTTTGTGTCCAATACAAACTGGTATTCAGGGGCCATGACTGCTCCCAGCTTCTGGGGGAATCCAGGCTCTCAGAGAAGGAGGGCCATATGGCCATAGCTTGTCCAGTGCAAGACTGGCACTTGGAGCAGACTGGCTTGACTAGTGTCTCATTCTAGGGCAGGCACCTGGGTCCTCACTGTCACCCTCTATCCTCCTCTGTGGCTCCATTTGTCCAGACTGTAGTCCCCAAGGAGAAGGGCAGCCCTGGGGCGGGGACTGTTCCTGAGGGCAGAGCCTTACTCATAGCTAAGTTCTTAGAACAAGGAGACCTTGTCAATGAAGATGTCAGTAAAGAATATCAGTGCTTAGGAGAGGTAGGAGCTTCCCCTAGACTGCCTTACACTTTACTGGTCTCCACTGGGCCAAGATAACCTGGCTACAAGTTCCCCACCTGAACACTGAGTCATTTTCCTGCTTAGTAGTCATTGAAGAAATAATGTATTGTGTACCTATCACCATGGCAAGCTCCATGCTCAGAGCTGGGGATACAGGCCCAAGTATGACAGTTTCTGCAGATAGGTCATCAGAGTCAAATGGAGGAAGACAAGAAAACAGCCCAGTGGAATGCAGAATAACAGAAGCCAAGTGAGGATTATCTCCAGGGATTATAGGAATGTGGGGGAAGATCCCCAACCCGAGCAACCTTAGGGCAGAGGTGGCCAGTGACATTTTCTAGAGCAGATGGCAAGGAGCTGAGTCTTTTAGAATGAACCCCCTTGTTGCCAATTCTTGTTGAACCATAAAAAATAAATTAACAAAGAAGATTTGCCCAGATGCAGGTAGTAAAAGACACAGAGTGAATGAGAGAGAAGGGCCCGTGTGTCTCAGACTCACACATCCATCAGGGACACTATCGCTCCTGGAATCTCTGAGGCCCACTGGAAAGCCTCCGAGGGATTTCTGGGTTACAACGTTCTGATGGAATCAGTGAATCAAAAAATAAATTCCCTATTTACAAATGATCATCCCTGTCATGCAAAATCCTGTTTCCCTAAACAGAAGTTTCTCACTCCCAGAAAACCGTGTACATTCTCTGAATTAAAATCTAAGGGAGAAATAAAAAGCATACCTCATGCTGGGTTGATTTTCTCTAATGATCTGATCCATGCCCCTGTTTTGGGTGGGAAGTTATTACAGCCATAAATATTTGTAATTCTTTCTCTGATGTATTATATTTGTTAACAGCGCCACAGGGTAGATGCCGCACTAGAGAAAATAAAAACATTGAATGGTGGGCACTGAGGGGAGAAAACCAGGAGAGGGAGGGGATTCTCTCCTGGAGCAGACTTCCTCGGCAGTGGGGTCCGGTGGTGGGAGGTCTGGACCACTGCCCAGGGAACCTGGCTTCCCCTTTAGTCTCTGACACTAGTTAGCATTGTGCCTCAGGACAACTTCTCGAACCTGTCTTCTACAGGGCACCTAGGGAAAGATAAAATAAATAGATGTAAAAAGGTTTTATAAAGCAATGAGCTCCACACATGTACAGCTAAACCAAGGGCGCAGAAACAAAGGAAGCTACCTGCTTCCTCTTCACCCCCATAGACAGTATCCTAGACCCTCTTCACTTCTCTAATCGACCTATCAGTGAGGTTCCAGACTCACACACCTATGGATTGAGGGCAAGTTGTGTAGCTTCTCTGATATTCAGTCTCTTCATTTGTTCAATGAGGGGAATTGCTGCTCAATTAAAGATAAGATCTGTAACAGCTTCGTAAATGGTTGCCATTTTTACGATACATGTTGGTTTGACTTTATCAGTTAGGATGCTTTCAGCCACAATGAGTAAAAAGTCCACCTCAACCAGAAGACACAAGAGGAAAATGGTTTTCTCAGGTTGTAAGAATAGCAAGATGATATTGATAGCAAGATGGCAGCGGGGTGAGCTGGATGGCAGTGCAATGACTCTACCAAGGACCCTGGTGCCAGCGTTGGTTTCTGTCCTAAGACTGGTCCCTTGCTTTTCTCACAAGGTCCAGCCTCACATCCCCACCTAACAGTGTTCACAAGCCATGCCCAGGAAGTGGTGCCTTCCCGATATCAAACATAGGAAATTCAACCAGTAAGGAAAAATGGATAGATCTCAGAGGGGCAGCCAGAAGGAAGCATCTGCCATACCTATTCAAATAAGGCTCAAGGAGGAGGCCAGGATCTTATATTATCAGATGTCCCCCATACCACCTTGAAAAGTGCGTGCACCCATTAGGCCTCATGAAAGAGTTGCTACTAACTAAAAACAGTTCACGAAGCACTCAGTTATTAAAAATGATCATGTTTAGCAATATTTATCTTTATGTAGAAAGGTTTCTGTGGTGTAATTTCTAAAAGCAAGAAAGAAAAAGAAACAATTGTCTAACAGTAGAAGCATGGTCAAATAATAATGTACTCCTCTAATTATGCAGTATTAAAAATGTGTTTCAGATGATGTATGAAAATCCTACTATAAAATGTGGAGTGAGTAAAATAAAAATACATATGCAGCACATTATTTCCACTGCAGAAACCCAACATATGTACAAAACAAAATTATGCATGGGGGAAAAAATGTACTAGAAGAAATCAGACCAAAATATTGACAGTGATTTTTCTAGGGTTAGGCGAGCCCGATTGATTGGTTCTGTTTTTCTTTTCCTACCATGTTTCAAAATTTCTATGATTCTCAAGTGCTTAGTCTTTTAACAGGGAGAAAAACAATTAAAAAACATAATGGTGGTTAGCCCTACCACAGAGAATGCCCTCTTGGCATGGATCTGCATGTATGTTTCTATCATTCTGTTTTATCCAAATCAACGTGAAAAAGCAACTCGACCGTGTGGGGAGAGCATCTGCATCTCATGCATTTTTAACAGGTTTATTGAAACAAATGAGAGATGAGGGAGAGGACCTCTGTCCCTGAGAACAGGTTATATGTGGCGGTGACCACAGAAATAGAAGTTAGGGGACCCTTCTGGGATTGCAAATGTATCAAGAAAATGCTAAAAACTGGGGAAGCCACAGTTAATGTCTGTGACAAATTAAAGGGGATTGGCATGCATCCTTATGAAGAGATTTATTTTGATTACAAAGAGATTAGAGCCAAAGCTGCCTCTAAGACAAGAAGTTTGTTGAGGTAGATCAGAAAGCCTGAGATGAGGTTACCGAGGGCCAGTTGTGTAAGTGGACAATGCAGTTCGCTTCACCGTGGGTGGATGGCTGGTAAGAAACCGCCTTCTCTAAACGCCTCACCCATAACTTATCACAGGGTTTTTTCATTTTGTTTTTGTTTTTTTAAGATTTTATTTACTTATTTGAGAGAGATAAAGGAAAAGAGTGAGCATGAGCCAGGGGGAAGAGGGGGAGGAGTAGAGGGAGAGCTGGATGCCAGGATGCTGGGACCATGATCTGAGCTAAAGACAGATGCTTAACTGACTGAGCCACCCAGGCGCCCCTGGATCAAAGTTTTAGGAAACCAAATTGTGTACCTTTTTCTCCTCACAGTCCTACCCCACAACAAAGTGTTAGCCACAAGCAAAAACTACTATTTTAAGTCATTGTAATAATCACCAGGTGTGTCCAATTTCTGTCCCTCTCACACATCATACCCAAACTCTCCCCGCTGCTAGGCGCTGTACCTGAAATGCCACCACCATGGCTTTACTCCTTTAAGCTTTAAATAGTCCCTAGTTTCTTAAGGGTTCCCAAACAATACTTTCTCCCTGGGGGATAAAGCTTTACATGGATGTCAGAGTGTCTTGTGGCTTAGTAACTGACCACCGGTAGGGAAGGCTTCTGGGCGTGAAGTCAGGGAGGCAAAGCAAGAGGTAGCCCCTAACAGGCAAGATCTTCACAACACTACAAGTGCTGTGCCTGAAATTTCCAGAGACCACGTTCCTGGTGGTTGTTGTAGTCACCCAAGGTTGTGAACCACCTGATTCTTACATGAGATTGAGGAACCAGGAGCGTAGAATGTGTTGAGTATTTCCCATCCCTGGTATCATTTCATTGTCTTGGCTCTTCCTCGTTTTCAGAAGAAAATCAGCTCTGATTAGTTCAGCAAGTGGGAAGTTCGCATGTTAATACAGAGCAGATGAGAGATTTGATGTCATAGTTTACTCCTCCAATCCAGATCCCTCTTGAGGACTCAAGAGCCTGAGAGACAGAATTCTCCAAAACTACCACGCTTTCTGCCCAAATGACCCCTTCCTGCAGGCAGCACTTGCCACGGTGCTGCCCCAGGTACTAAACACTGTGACATTGTACCAATTATGAGGGACCAAAAGAAGGAAAGCTGAGGGCCTCATTAGAATCTCCCTCTGCACCTTCAGACAAAACTCTCTCATTGACCTGTGCAATTTGGTGTGACATTTTCCCAAAGTGCTTTCTACAACCGTATTTGCTTTAGACATCAATTTTAAGAGTGAAAGGTCGACTTTCTGGATGTGAAATATTTTATACATGACCTTTTATCCGTCATTGCTAAGATTAATGCAAAGTGTTTGCCCTGAAGAATAACTAAAAATGCAATCAAATAAGATTATCTATTGCATAGAAAAAAAATAACACCTCATTAAAGTGATTGGGTGTGCAGCTCTTGGCCAACAGGTCAGTGTCATTAAAGCAGTGCCAGGAAGCACACAGAAGACAAAGAGGATGAGTCTATCTTATCTCAACCCTGAATGAGCCGGGGTTCATTTCTATGGGGAAAACCAAATCATTAGACTGGAAGTCAGGCTTACTAGTAGCGATTCAGAGTCTGATGCTCTACCAGGCACTGTGGTGACAATTGCTCCTACTACTCTTCACAACATAGCTGTCATCCTGTTCTGCAGAGGGACAACGACAGGGAGAATAACCTGTTGTCCCAGCAACAGGTCCAGTTTTGAAGTGCCTTCACACACATGAGGGACCCAAAGCCTCCTTGTATGCACATAAACATCCACACGCTGCTGGTCTCAAGTTTGGGGTTAGGTCTCCCAAGTCCTACTGTCCTACTCATACCTGTCCTTAAACTTTAGGAAATGGAGTGGGGGAAAATCTCTGGGCATGCTGCCTGCTGGACTCAAGAGAATATAACCTGTCAGGTCAGACACCTCTCTGCTCAGTACTGAGTCCACTGACAAACAGCTATGCCATCTTGAGCAAGTCACTTCACCTTCAGGAACCTCAGCTTCCTCATCTAGGAAGCGGGCATATCTGTAAAATGTATCTTCTAGGGATTTGGGAGGAATTAATTGTAATTAGTACCATGCACTCGATAAATGTCGGCTTACTGGCCAATCCATAGAATCCTGTGGCATCTGAAGAATGTAGTGTAGCCAGTTAATTTCATACTCTGGTTTTCAGACATATTTAGTCACAGACCCATTTGCTTAATGAAATTATATGTAGAAACACAACTTGTAAACTAGTTGAAAGCTAACCTGTGGGGCTGGGATACCTGGAGTCCCAGCCCCTCAGGCCAATTGTACTCCAATCCCTGTACCCTGAGGTGTCCCAGAAGCCCTTGGGAATCACAGGAGGATGGTTTACCAGTTGTTCTGGGTACTTACTCCACCTGCATGAGCCTTCCTTTTGTTGTAGCTTCTTCAGAAAGAAACTAGGGGTCTTCTCTAGCCCAAGCTGGAAAGTTTCAGGAGCTGGGTCCTATTCCCAACCTAACTGGTGTAGACAGACATTTCTCGGTACCATGGAAAGTAAATAAATGGTATGTGTGCTTTCATCTTCCCCACTGTCGCCAGGATGGGACTGTACACCAGGTAATCAGCACATGGGCCATGCCCTTTAGCCAAGCCCTGCTCATTCTGCAAAACTCAAGGCAGACACACCCTTTGCAGAGAAGGTTCACCAAGCTTTCCTGTCCATGCAGAGCACTTCCTTCTTATTGGACTATAAATATCTGGAATTTGGGGGGGATCAGAGGTTAGCCATCTTCTCATGGTTCTCGCTGCTCTGTTTTTCCCAACATTGCCTAAGCCAGAAACTCCCCAGAGCTCAGCACACGCACAATGGATAGAAGAGAACTCAGGTATTTCCTCACAGTGCAGTTCTTAAGGCTGTTTGTGGGGGGAAGGCTCCCTTGAAACATGGGATATTGAGAATCCTGATGAGAAGCAGTAGCAGAGTAGTTAAGACAATGGACTCTGGAGTCAAGCAGTCTAACTTCAAATTCTAGCTCTGCGAGTAGGTGACTTTGTGCAAATTGTATAACTGCTCCCTGCCTCAGTTTCCACATATGTAAAATTAAAATAAGAGTAGTTCTTTCCTCACAGGGTTGTTGTGAGAGTTCAGTAAGCTAATACATGGAAAGGCCTTAGAACAGTGCCTGGTGTATATTATTGCATGAATTTCTTGTTGACACTTTGCCTGTGTGTTGTAATGAAGTGAGTTAATATAGATTGTCAAAAGAGCACTGGACAGAGAGTCAGGGCCTAACTTCTAGTCTTGGTTCCTCCATTGATTTAGTGTGTGATTTAACCAAGTGACTTTTGCTCTTTGGGCCTCAGTTTCCCCCATTTGTTTATCCGTGGGTTGGAGCAGATGATCTCTGAGATCTCCTATCTTCTGTATCTGTTTTACAATTTTTTAACTGTGGTAAAAGATAGCTAACATAATATTTACCATCTTAACCATTTTCCAGCATACATACAGTTCAGTGGTACAAAGTATGTTCTCACTGTTGCACAACCATCACGACACCATCCCTCTGCAGAAATTTCCCATCACTCCAAACTGAAACTGTACCCACCAAACAGTAACTGTGCCCCTCCCCCAGCCCCTGGCAACCATGATTTTACTTTCTGTCTCTATGAATTGGACTACTCTAAGTTCCACATATAGATGGAATAATACAATTTGTTTTCCCGTGACTGGCTTCTTTCACTTAGCCTAATGTCCCAAAGTATATTTATGTTGTAGCGTGTGTCAGAATTTCCTTCTTTTTTAAGGGTGAATACTGTTCCACTGTATATATATAGAACACTTTTTTATCCATCCATGTATTGATAAATACTTGGGTTACTTGTACCTTTTGGCTCTTGTGAATAATGCAGCAGTGGACATGAATATACAAATATCTCTTCCGAGTCTCTGCTTCCGATTCTTTTTGGTATTTACCCAGAAGTGGAATTACTGGATCATATGGTTATTCTATTTTTAATTTTCTGAGGAGCCTTCATACTGTTTTCATTAGCAACTGCACCATTTTACATTCCCACCAGCAGTGCATAAGGGTTCCAATTTCTCCACATCCTCACAGCACTTGTGATTTTCTGGGTTGGGGACCAGTGTTGGTCGTGGCCATCTAATGGATGTGAGGTGTCTTCTCTATCCTTTGACTTTATGACTTGGTGCTTGATAGGTCCAGGATGGCTGGTCCTGGGGTCTGCTGCCCAGCCCCCTGCTAGGGGCCCCCTTCCCGTGTCTGTTTCCTGTGCTAAGCACTTGGTATTTACAGAGCAATCTCCAATCCTTTCCTGAAAGCATTGTGATCTGGCTTATAAATACATGTGACATACCTTGAATTAAAAAAGAAATTCTGCCCAACCTCATAAAAAATCAGCCCCTTCCCTTTGATTTTATAGACGTAAGCACTTCAGGTCATATTTATGGGGTTAAGATCCAAAATCTGATCGATAGCCTCTCCTCCGCTTCCTGTATTCACAGCATGGCCCCAGCAAAGTAGGCATGGAAATCTATGGCCGGGTGCCACCGAAATATAAATGTTCCTTCATTTCTAATGGATGCTGAAGAATGCAGCTTATATCATTACGCCTGCCATAAAATATTAAATGTAAGTAATTCAATGTTACCCAAGAGCCAGAGCCAAGCTGGTGCCTTTTTCTTCCCCTGTTCAGGAGGGAATGACCCAGAGTACCCAGCCAGGCCCCCGCATACTATGGGGTGCAATGCCTACACCTTTATCGCTCATGACTGGGGGCTGCCTTCCTTAGGGTCCCGTGGTGTGAACTCCTCCATGGAATGAATGGCAGAGAGTCAAGTCTCCACCCAACATTTTTGATCTCTCCAGGGAGAAAGAGAGCCAGAAGGGCTCCTCGTCTTCCTGAACCCCTTCAAGTGAAGAGAGGATTCTCAGTGTGAGATTTGACCTCAGGAGAGGCTGTGGCAGATACATTCTGTGCCCCATGTCCTGCCCACTCAGCCCATCTGCTTTTACTGTAGTCACACTGGACAGTTTATGCCTGAGGTCAGAGTCCCACATCCCCCAGAGTCCACTCGCCTCATACGCACGTGCTGCCCGGAAGTGGGAGAAACCACATGTCCCCAGTGACACCTCCTAGCTAATGGGAGACAGGGGATGGTGGTGGTGGTCAACAATGTCCCAGCTACTCATCCTTTGCAGACACAAAAGAAGTCCATTTTGATGTGCATCTTACATGTTTCTTCAAAGGGTCTCCAGATGGATCAAGCTGCAGTTTGTCCACAGCAGTAACTAGCCCAATTCCGCACCGTTCCGTAGTTCCCCATCTTGTTTTCCATGCCCCCTTCCTCTGCCTTCCTGAGGCACCTCCCATGTAAATTACCTGGGCGAAGTGCTTGTATTAGTCTCTGCTTTCAGGGGGACTCATGTCAAGACACAGGCTCACAGGATGAGGAGGATTTCTGGAAGGGGAAGTGAACTTTGAGGCTTGGGGACTGACAAAAAGCCCCAATACCGCTGCAAGTCAGGTTCTATGAAAAGAATTTGGTTTCACCCGTGCTTCTTGTTCCCTGTACATCTTATCTGGATGGTCACAGTGAGGCTACAGGATACAGTTAGGCAAGGCAGGTACTGCACAAAGGTGCCTAATGCACGAATTTGGCATTTGGCACACATTCTGCTGACCAGGCCACACCCTTTAGTTCTGGGCTGCATCCACCAAAATAAAAGCCTCCTGTTTCTTAACACAACGTTACTGACCATTCATTCTCTGGGCCAAGTGGCTTCAGGCTGGCATCTGCACAGAAGGGGTAACTTTTTCCCCTTCTTCTAAGGGGAAACTCATCTTCTAAGCTAGCTGTGGTCCTCAGACCCCTCAGTGAGGCGGTCTGTCCTGTGTTTGGTTACTTTTATCCACAAACCTAAAACCGTGGTCAGGCAGTCTCACTCTCATGCCCCATGTGACATTGTCACTTCTGCATGTACCCTTGGTTACTGCTGACTCCCCACTTCCCTCTTCTCCCAGAGGTACAACTATTATCTCCAGCATTTGTTCTTCAGGTCGCCACTCATTCTAGTAAGCTTCCAGGCTCACTTGTGCCACTGCAGTGCTTACTGGGGTTTGTCCATTTGTTTATTCATTCATACATTTGTTCTTCAAGAATGCATTCTGTGTTTTCTAATGTACTTGGCTCTGGGTCTGCAGACATGAATCAGTCCAACCCCTGTCCCAAGGAGTGACAAAAAAGCAGAGAGACAGAGACAGAACTGTGGTGAGTGCAATGATAGAGGACAGCTCACGGGCTCTGGGGGCAGAGGCAGCGACAGGAAACCTGAGCTGTCTTAACACTAGGTAGAGGTAGGAGACATGGAGGGCATCCCAAGACAGAACAATGAGTTCAAGGACAGGGAGACAAGAAATGTCCATAGGGGACACTAGACTATTCTGTGATGTGGAAGTAGAAAAGGGAGAGAGGAGACTGGGCTGGATGGGTCGGGCGTAAGCAAGGCCCCCTGCCCTACAGGATAAGCCCATCAAGGTGCTTATACTCAACCCTATAAAAAGCAGAGACAGGTGCTCAGCAAAGGATTTTTTTCTTGCTTATATTCTGCAAATGGTAGAAATTCAATTGATTTTCCCCCAAAACCTATCTGTATTTCTGAATGGAACGCCACCTAGAGTGGAGGGTCCATTGGGCTGAGATGAATATTTGGCTGTAAAGAATGGATGAGAAATGTCATGGGTGTGGACTTGATCTTCTCAACATGGAAGGTGCTGAGTCAGTAAAGAAATCAGAGGCTGTGATTACTTCTGCCAGTCCACATCCCTCTCACACCATGGACACTGGATTTTCTGGTCTCCATATTTCCCAGGAGAATTTTCTTGTCTTTTCCAGTGAGACAGTCTGTAGGAAGGATCTATTTGCCCTTCTCTGGGCACAGACATGAGAAAGGAGCAATAAAAGGAGAAGCAGGCAGTGAGTTGGCAATGGGCTGGATGCAGGGTTTCCATCCCTGTTTGTTTGCTCAAGATCTTAGCATGACCTCGTAAAATTTAGGGAGGCACAGTTGAATAGAAAGAGCTTGGGATCTTTGCATCTTACTGACCTGAATTCAAAGCCAGGTTTGGGCTCAGACAAGTTATTAAACTTCTCTGACCCTCAAATTTCCTTCTCAAGAGGGTTCGTTTACTCACTGGGCTGTTAGGACAAGTAAAGGGGACAATACAGAGTGCCTGGCACTGAGCCTGACTCTGAAGGTGACCCCAGATGGAGCTCATTGGATATTGGCTCATTCCTCTCCACTGGCTCTTCCTTGAGGGGCCTGTTTCCATGTCTCTTTGCCTCCCTCTCTGTAAACACATGAGCTCTGTGCTAACGTGTGTCAGCATCATCCACCCCATCCATCTCTCCACAGATTAATCCGCTTCTACACCTCCACCAGTGATGACCTTCTGAGTCAAAGATCTAACAGTGCACTTTCTTTGCCAGTAATTCACCACATGACTGTTGGCAAGTCACATTCCCTTTCTGGGCCTCAGTGTGCTCATCTATAAAATGGATGGATGGACTGGATCATTTGTGAGGCTCCTCTCGGCTCTAACATTATGTGATTCTATGAATCCGGGGCACCCAACTGTCTAGAAAATAGACAAATGCCTTGGCATGGCACACAAGCTCTCCCCAGAGTCCCTATCCCCGTGGTCTGACTATAATTTTACCATCATCATCCCTGAGTCCTCTTCCCCACTCTCTACGCCCTTGTCTTCCCATCCCGGTGGAATTCTCTGCCACTGCCCTGGACTCCCACCACACTGTGTCTTATCTCATCCCCACTCCCCAGGTCCTCACAGCAGCTAGCAGTATCGGGCAGAGAAGAGACAGGCAATCCTGTTTTGGCTGAGTTAACTTGCAATTCCATTATAAGTGGGTATTACTGAAGAAAACAGAAAGAGAGCCTGAACTTAGAGTCAGGGGTATGACTGGTGAGTTCAGCAGACCAGGCCATCTAGATGGTTGTTAGGGCAGAAACCTGGGCCCCAGAAGTACTTGCAGCTCCACATTCAGCCTACTGTGGAGACTGTAATGCACAGACCAGATAAAAAATGACATGTGGGTTTTATGTCTGGATCTGTCACCTTGATTGGGGAGGGGCTGCCCTTCGCTGTGGGAAATATAACAGAAGAAGGCAGGGGTAGAAACCTTGGTTCGTTTTCATCTTAGCTCACCACATGACCTCAGTCCAACTGCTTAACTTCTTGGGCCTCAGTTTCCTCATCTGCAGAATGAAGGTGCTCTTATCCCTGGAGGGGTATCCTACCCTGATTGAGACACTGCATGTAAAAGTGCACTGGGGAAAACATGCAAGTGTTGTCCCAAAGGGAGGGAACATTATCGGGAAGTCATTGCTTATCATCCATTACAGAAAGGCTTTCTAGAATGAACTAAACCAGTCACTCACCCCAGCCACTGAGAAATGACTCATTCTGTGGATGTGACCTGAATAAATAGAGGAAGCATGGCAACCCTAAAACATTAAAATGAAAAAACAGCCTGCTGGTCTCGTTCATCACTGCCCGGCTGAAAGTTTCGGCTCTGTGTTACGTATGCATTTACTGTTCCAGGCTCACGTGCTGCACACGCAACATTTGCTAAAGACCAGCTCCAGACCAAGCCCTGCCCTAGGCTGTGGAGACACAAAGGGAAGGGTAGGGTCCCTGCCTTAGACCACCTCAGAGCGACATAGAGAAGAAAACAGTTGCGGTATGTTCTAATCTGCAACAGAATGAAGGGATATTCCACGTGAGGCTAAGAAAAGGATCACTGAATCATCTAGAGAAATCCAGAAAGGTTCCCAGAGGAGATAGCTTTAAAGAGTCTTGCAAGATGAGTAAGGCATTTGCAGAAGGGGAAGATGGAGCCAGAGGGGAAGGGGGGAGGAGCCTCAAGTCTGTGTTGAATGTCAATTGGCAGAAGGTTCAGGAAAGGACCTGTAAGCAAGCTTCAAGCCAAGCCAGCAGTCTGGGAAGTAGAGCCTGGAAATCGAGCTTTTCTTTGCCCCAGAGCCTCAGGAACATGTTGTCCTTGTCACTCCCTGTAGCTACTTGCAGGCACAGGGCTGAGTCTCCAGGGAGCTGCTTATGTCCAGGAAGCTTTAGATGCCACCAGGGGAGTGGCAAGAGGGGCTTCTTAAAGGAGTGACTGGTCCTTTACCCCAACCAGATATTTGTTTGGCTGAAGTTGACCTTGGGGGGACTTGATGGCTGAGGATTATTTACCCTCTATTGGGGAAAACGTTGCTCTATCCTCCTCTGTAGTAAGTTCCATCCTGGTCTTGATTGAAACCCAAATGTGGGACAGACAGTCTGCCTCTGGCCACCCAGGACCTTTGGACCCGGTGACCCGTTTGGTGGCTATGGTGGGAAACGGAGCAAGAGACAAGGTGTACTCATCTTTTAGGGATCATATACTATTCGATTGTAGTAGTTAAAGAAATATACACTTCAGTACAACCTTCTAACTCTTACAAAAGACCAATTATGGCAGACAGTAGGTGGGGGAGAAGTTGTCAAGGGAACTTGAGCTGCGTGCCCTTGCTCAGAAGCTATGGAAGGGGGAAAAAAAAAGCCCCATTGAGACTCAAAGTGGCTTTTCTCTGACATGAGTTGAAGGGCTCGGTGCATCCCTGGTTCTGAAGCCCTCCCTTCCTCCTCAGGCCCGGGGCCACGGTGCTCGCAGGAACCACCCTACAGTCTGGGTGCCCCTGACTGAGATAGCTAGAATCTTGAAGACACAGACAGGATAATTCAGATCAGAAGACTTAGAGACGGCCTTTCTGACTGATTACAGTTGTTTTATATTACATTATTATAATAAAGGCAGAAGGGAGAATACGATTACTCACAGAGGTCTTTCAGGTGGCTGCTGATTCCTACAATGCTGGAATTAATCCAATCATGCACCTGTAATTTGGGGGCCATGTGCTCCAGCAAGTCAGCTCTCTCAAGAGGAGGAGGAAAATGAACTTGCAAGACACTTGAATAGGACTCTGTGTGCGTGCACATATGTGTGTGTGTTATATGTGTGTCAGGGGGTGAGTGCGGGCTGGGGATGCCAGGAATGGCCTCTCTCCTCTGACCTTCTCTGCTATCAGAACTCCTCCCCCGCTCAGAACAGTTGCAGGCCACACCAGAGTCTAAGTTAACTGGATAATAGATACCAGAAAACTGCTTTTTACGCTTCTACAGGGTCAGTATAAGCAACTGTGAAGCTAGGTTGAATAAGTCAATGACTGTTTTACTGAATTTGCTATTCTGTCCTCCATCAGCAGAGTTATTTACAGATTGACTACTACTGAATTCAGTTATTGACGAGTGAACTAATGATGATCAATAATAGCCATGGAGTGCTGACTGTGCATTGGACACTGCAAAGGCCCTTTGAACATTTTATCTCAAGTCTCCCATTTTATAGAGGTGGAAACTGAGGCTCAGGGTCATATCCAAGCACACAGAGCAGGTACATGGTGGAGACAGGATTTGAACTCAGGAACAACCCATTGTCCTGCATTTCTGGAGCCTAAGGTGTGAGAGAGGAAGAGGAGATGGAACTGGAGTGGGAGGTAAACCAGGAAGGGTCTGGAGTACCATTCTAGGTGGCTTGGTCTTTTTCTGGTTTTTCAGGCTCTGCCTGTGGATGGGCTTCTCCTCAGCATCCCCCGAAGGATGGACAAGCCCCATGGAATGGCACAGCTCCCCCACTTGCTCGGCACCTAGATTCTGAGGATGGGTGTGGCACGAAGCCCCTCGCCTAGCTGAGGAAGGGATGAGACCTGACCCTCTGCCATGCTCACAGCCCGTCAGAGCCAGTCTAGATATGCCAAGACTTTCCTGAAAGCCAGCTACTTTCAGCATATTAAACGCTGAAGTCCTGGGGCAGGGAGCTTTTGCGTTTTCTTTCATGCAGCCCCTGGCTGCTGCCTGTGTGAATAGTGCTGCAGAAAACCAACTGCCAAAGGCTTCAGTTATCAGTATTCACCAGACAGCAAGCTAATGGGGCCGCTGAGAACACCCCAGGCAGCACGAACCACATTGCACAGCTACATAGGTGGGTAAGGGGCTACGGGTCCTTACAACACTCGCCCCCCCCCCAGAAGATCAACAGCTGAGGGAGGAACTGGGAACCACCTCTTTCCCATCAGTAGCAACGTCACTATCTCCAGAAGGGCTTTCCCCTCCACTGGTGCCCAAAGGCCAGATTCAGGATCCAGTCGTCAGGAATTGGAGGCTTACTTCTTGGGAGCTGTCATTCAGCGATCTTTCTCTCCTTTGAGAGACTGGTTACTGCCTGTTCCAGGTCGACAGATGTATTAATTTCCTAGGGCTGCTGTAACAAGCACATTTAAAACACTTGTTTTAATTGGGTTCACAGCAATTTATTGTCACACGGTTCTGGAGGCTTCAAGTCTGAAATCAAGGCGTTGGCAAGATTGATTCCTTCTCAGGGCTCTGTGGGAGAATGGGCTCTAACCCTCTCCCTTAGCTTCTGGTGGCTTCAGGGAACCCTTTGCTTATAGATTGTGTTCCTCCTGTGTCTTTACATCATCTTCTCTTTGTGCATGTCTGTCTCTGTTTCCAAAATAACCCTTTATCGAGGACACAGTCATGTTGCATTAGGGCCCATTCTAATGACCTCATTTTGACTTGATCTTCACATTCCCAAGCACCAGGGGTTAGCACTTCAACATCTTCAGGGGGAAAACAATTCAACCCATAATGGCCACAGTGCAGCCTTTATTTCCAGAATCTGCATGGGAGAGGGGGATATGTCAGCTGTCACAGCGCGTGGTAGTACACCCGGGATGGGGGATTGCCCTTGCCTGAGATGGAGAACATTATCACCTCCACGCTGAGTTCTTGAGTCCTGGAATGAGCCCATGAAGGACACATCTCTACTAGGTTGGAATGGAGCCCGAGCCCCCACCAGCTGACGTGGAATTTGCATTATCCCTTTCAGTAGCACTCAGATACTACCTGAACTCTTACTCTTGGCCTAGAACTAGTTTCGAGGGTTTACATGTTTTAACTGATTTAAGCCGCATAACTTCCACAGGAGGTGGATATTCGCATAATCGCTGCTTTACAAACAGCAGGTCACTTTCCCAGACTCACTGCAGTAACAGAGCCTGGATGAAAACCCAGGCACACTGATGTCAGAGCCTAAGTTTTTAATCCTAAATTCTCAACAGTGCATATTTCTAGGCTTTTCCCCCAGAGCTTCTGATTCTGAAAATCTGAGGTGGAGCCCAGGAATGTGAATTTTAAAAGCATGAGTGGTGAGTCTGATGCAGAGTCTGTGGTCCACACTTTGATTAAATGTCCTCCTGTTTCCATGGAGATGACTGTCCAATAGTCTTTAATCCGCAGCGCTTGGGGTCAGCAAGAGTAAGCTCCTTGGTTTTCCTCCCACCTGTCTGCCTCTCCATCTCAGGCTCTTAGTGATGGGTCTCCACAGGCAACCACTCTGCTCTCTTGGCCACGCTTCAGCTGGAGGAGGACTCTACTTGCCTGGCAAACCAGGGGCCACAGATCTGCCAGTGACCCATAGCTCTTAGATTAAAACCTGAACCCCTAACACTGCCCGGGCCCTCGGGTAGCTCACCCCGATCATGCCTGGCCTTCCGTCCCAGCTCTGTAAATGGAGCAAGCACCTGAATCCCTCTGAGCCTCATGGGGAAGCGGGAATAACGACAGCCCTCCCCGGGAGGGCAGTAGCCCGGAGGAAAGGGAGCCCGGAGCGCACCGCGCGTCCAGTTCCACTCTGGGCCCCCAGGGGGCGCTCAGTAAGCGGCGGCTTTCCCACCGCGGCCCTCATATGGTCCGGTTCTGTGTGACCCCGGGCTCAGCGGAGAGCTCTTGTTGGGGGGTCCGAGGGGGTGGTAATTAGTGCGCCAGACCTGCACTGGTTCCCGCCCGAGAGCGGGGGGAGCACACATCGTGTGGAACAGACGGGCCGGGTGGGCTGTCTTCCCCCGGGCCTAGAGGTTCTCGGCGCGCAGATGCCGCTCTCCCCGGCCCTCAGCCCGGCCAGCGGCTCTCCGGATCCGCGCTGCGCTGCGCGGGTCTGCCCTCGCCAAACAGACGCTGCGGCGGGCGCTGTGGGCTCGGAGCTAATGAGGCGGGGGCCCGAGACCAGGGTCCTGGCCGCCCGCAGAGACCCCCGTCTGCGGCTCCGTTAGGACCGGACGGGACCGGGCGACCCCGTGCCGTGGCTGCCCTCCGCGGGGCCGCCCTGGCTCAGCGCGGGTGACCCGCTCCACGCCATCCGCCTCTTGGACCGTGCTGTCAGCCCCGGGTCCGAGGCGGCCGGTCCGGGCTCGAGTGCGGCCCTCGGCACTCTGGTTCCCTGTCTGTACCATGAGGAACTGGGTATTCTCCCCTCCCCCCTCCCCTTCCTCCAGGGACAAGTTATTAAGAACACCGGAAGAGACTCTGGAATTACAGTGATATTTATAAAGACTAATTATAGGGATTTAGTTTGCTAATCAGTTACCTTGAGAATCTGAAAACTGGAAGCGGCCATCCGTCTCAGTGATTTCCAAATCTGGCTAATCTAGCCGTGTGCCAGCGTCCCCTGGGGAACTTGAGCAATGTGCCAATTCCCAGACCAACAACTCGTCCCACTAAATGAGGTCTCTGGGGCCGGGCCCAGGCATCTCTGTGTCCAAAGAGGCCTTGCGCTCCCTCAGAGCCACAAAGGCCTTGAAAGAACGGTTTAGCATTTTCACCCATAGCTGAGGTGTGTGTGCCCTGCGGTCCCCCAAGGCACCCCCAGAAGCATGGTACCCTTCCGGGAGTCAAACGGTGCAAAAACAAGTCTGTGGGGCACACGTCCTGTGCCTAACGGATGTCATTCTAAGCAGCTGACCACAGGTCATACAGCCATCGGGCCTTAGTGTCCTCATCTTAGCTTGGGCAGTGGTACTATCTTTCTTACACGGGAGAAAGAGCCCAAGTTCTGGAATTGGACTTGCTTCAGACATTTGCTCCACCGCTTACCGTGAGTTACTGTAGGACCTTGAGCAAGGCATCGATGTTCCTCAGAGCCCCCCTCCCCACACCCCCCGCCGTTTTCTTTCCTGAAACTAAGGGCCAGTCGGTTGACTTTACAGGACTTCTGTGAGAATAAAAGCTGGCGGTCTCAGGGTGAGCGGTGTGCCACACAAAGACAGGCATGTGCATTCTTTCCCCATACCCTCCCTACAGCTTGAGTGTGTACCTTCACAATCTTGCTAAAACTGGTCCTTGCCTAGCAGATATCCTTCTAGAGCGAGTGTTTTATCTTGGCACAAGGTAATTTGTGAAGTAGACTTGACCTAAAGAAGTTCTTGTGCACTTCCTACATGTCTTCACCGTCCCCCTATATGGAACACCGGAGTAACATATGATGACTAGACTTGCAAATGAGGGCCAGAGAGCAAATAACAAGGGTTAAAAAAATAGAGAATAACCCTGTTTTGTTTTTTTTGTTGTTGTTTAGAAAAATTGAAATGACTGTATACATATAGAATAGTTGTGTATGCAAAGAGAAGGCGATAAACCATATTATTAACAATTGTTCTGTCTGAAGGGTGCAATTATAGATGATTTGTATTTCCTCTTTGTTTTTTAATAAACTTTGTCTCTTTAGTTTGAGATTTACAGGAAAATTTCAAATGATAGTACAGAAAATCCCCAACCTCAGTTTACCCTATTACTTTTTACGTTAATACAGTACTTTATCATTAATGAACCAATATCAAAATATTATTATTAGCTAACATCCACAGTGCATTCAAATTTTCTTACTGTTACTTAATGTCCACTTTTCATACCGCATTACACAGTCATCACGTCTCCTTAGGCTATTCTTGGCTGAGACATTTCCTTGCTTTTGATGACCTTGACAGTTTTGAAATATACTGATCAGGTGTTTGAAGAATGTCCTTAGATTGGGATTTGTCTCATGTTTTTCTCATGATTAGACTGGGCTTAAGAGTTTGGGGAAGGAAGACCACAGAAGTAAAGGGCTGTTTTCTCCACGTGACATCAGAGACACATACTATCAACCTGACTTCCCACAGCTGACGTGGACTTGTACGTTGGCTGACGTGGTGTCTATCAGGTTCTCCTCTGTAAATACACAGTCACTCTCCACCCCCTTTTCCATACTATACTCTTTGATTTCCTTTTTACTGTTTCATATTTTCCAAATTTTTTTTTCTTTCAAGGAGCATAATTACTTTGATAATTATTCCGGAAAAAAGAAATTGACAAGGTCTCCTAAGACTTTGATCCTTTCTGTATATTTTCTTTCGGCTTGATTTTCCCACTGTTGCACACTGCTCCTCCATAAGTCTCTGTTGGAAATTTGTCTGGTCACCACCTCAGTTCCTGCCAAGTGTGGCTGTGCGCTGAACCCGGGCTGCTCGCCTCACAGACAGTGTATCGTGCAGAGTAACTTCCAGTGGTGCCCTGTGCAAGCAGCCCCATAAATCAGCCAGGGAGCCTTGCCCTCGCTGTAAACGTGAAGGGGACTTTCAGCCTCGCTTTCTCCTTGCTGCTGAAGGTAAACAGGGCGTAAATCTTGCTGAAGGAGAAGATTCTTATCCAGCCACCGGAAAACACCCCCGCCATTTGGAGGACAATCTGCTCCACAGCTCCTTTCATTCAGAACACCCAGCACCCAGCACAGGGCCGGGCATGTCACGTTGAGTTACCAGACGGATAAATGAGTGAAATGTGGCCATTCCCCCCCACCACCTCCACCTATGGCTTTTTGTCAGAGAAGCTGGTGAGAGGGATGCGTGGAAATTGGATCTACAGTTTCCTGTAGTTTTTCTTACAGAACAGATGTTTTTCCTACAGAAACAGCTTCCTGGCCACCTGTAGCAGGCACACTGTCCTAAAATTTACTATCCTTAGTGAATTGTTGGTTTGTTTTTGTCTTTGTTTTTTTTTTTTTTTTTTTTCAAAAGAAGTGGCTCTCCAGAGTCTGAGAGCAGGTGGCTAATTGCTGTGTTTTAAGGGGAGCCTGAGCGGAAGGCAAGCTTCTGAGGGGATGTTGTGGGGGATGGGTGCCCTGAGGTGGAGGGCNTTTTTTTTTGTTTTTTTTTTTTTTTTTTTTTTTTTTCCAAAAGAAGTGGCTCTCCAGAGTCTGAGAGCAGGTGGCTAATTGCTGTGTTTTAAGGGGAGCCTGAGCGGAAGGCAAGCTTCTGAGGGGATGTTGTGGGGGATGGGTGCCCTGAGGTGGAGGGCCTATGGACGCCACCTCATTAATTTAACATCTGAAAGGAAAGAGCCTTCCATCACACCTTGTCAGAGCCTTGCTGTCCTGGCCCAGGTAGGATTCCCTGCAAAAATGGAACATTCTTAGCAAATTGTGCAGCTCCAAGTGGTTGCTGACTTCTAGAGCAGAGATTCTCAACCTCAGCACTATTGACATTGTAGACAGAATAATTTGGGGGGGTAAGGGGCTGTCCTGTGCATTGGAGAATGTTTAGCAGCATGCCTGGTCCCTACCCACTAAATGACCATCGCACCGCTCCTCCAAGTTGTGGCAATCAAAAATGTCCTCAGACATTGCTAAGTGTCTCCCGAGGGGAAAATCACCCTCAGTGGAGAACCACTATCCTAAAAGGATGGCTATCTCTCTAGGTCCTGTACAGTGGAATACATTTGCTTACTTCCTGCCTGTGGAGGGCTGATGACTTACTAACCATTAATTGCAGATTTTACCAGGGGGAACCAGGGAGGCAGTCCCCATCATGGTTCTTGTTCCCGTTATCTGCAGCTGTGTAACCAAGCACCCTAGACTTAGTATGATAAAGCAGCAGCCGTTTCTGAATTTGGCGGGGTTTTGAAGGGGCACAGCAGGGATGGCTCGTCCCTGCTCTGATGTCTGGAGCCCTCAGTGGGAAGACTCAAAGGCTGAGAGTAACTTCTTACTTGGGGACCTGGAATCACCCAAAGCTGTCTTCACTCACATGTCTGACAGCAGATGCTTGCTGTCATCTGGAACTAAGCCGGGGCTCTGGCCAGGACATCAAGTCATGGCCTCTCCATGTGGTCTGGGCTTCCACACAACATGGTGGCCTCAGGGCATTCAGAGGCCT
This sequence comes from Ailurus styani, assembly GCA_002007465.1. Classification (NCBI taxonomy): domain Eukaryota; kingdom Metazoa; phylum Chordata; class Mammalia; order Carnivora; family Ailuridae; genus Ailurus; species Ailurus styani. The sequence goes on from LNAC01000065.1 coordinate 175,795, forward strand.
GCAGTGTCTCAGGGCTCCAAAGGTGCCTATCACAGGAGAGAACCAGTTGGAAACTATTGTGTTCTGTGACCAAGCCTTGGAATTCCCACAGTATGGCTTCTGCTGTGGTCAGAAGCACTCAGCTGGCTGGACTGTCTAAGTCACCTTGTAGGAAGAGCACATGGACAGAACGCATTGTGGCCATCTGCCCCAGTTCATTCCCTGACCTTCCCTTTCTGCACTGGATATTTTTCTCACACCATCCTGTGGCCCCTGGCCCCTGACTCTGTTCTCTCAGGCTCTGTGCTTTCCTCTCATTCACCACAGAGGCTCCCCCAGAACCAAAGAGACTGAAGTGAAACCCACCCTCCAGATCTGCTGGAGGAGGAGGATTCTGGGATTTTGTCTCTTTTATTCCCTCTGACCAGCCCCGGTGGCTCGCAGAACCATTGGATTCTCAGATCTAGAGGTCTTAAGAACAGCTAACTCCATTTCACCTTGAGAAAGCTCATTTTAAGGCAAAACCACAGCATTGGTTATTATGAGCTTAGCTCAATAAAGAATAGTGGTGCTGATACACTTGAAGTAAGATTGCACATAAATCTTTGCTTTTAAGAGACTGTCTCAGAATGAGCTTGTGTTTTCCAGAGTCTACCGATGTGTAGTGCACAGACTGGGTTCTTAGTAAGTGTTTACTGAATAAATGTTTCAGATCTCAGTGACTGGGCATTTCATTATGCTCAATATTGTCTATATCAGAGCTTGTGAGATGTTTCTTGAGCCTTGAATTTCAAGGCAAACTGTAATTAGAATATGAAGTTTTACTCTTCTTCAACCCTTATGCAAGTTCTGGTGACCCTGAGTGAGCTCACATGATTGTCGTGTTAACAGAAGGACTTTTTGGCTGTGACCACAACTGAAGTTTTGCCTGTGATGGTTTCAAGCCAGTGCTACAAATAGCCCAATGTCTGTCAGACTGTCGATGGTGATATATGTGCGGCTTCTCATTCGCTCCTGGCTGAGGACTTGTTGGTTTGATCATTCAGCTGTCTTTACTGAATAACTGGTGTGTGCTCAGACTTAGGCTAAGGGTCAGGCATGGGTGACCATCGAAAAGAAGACCATCCCTTGCCCTCAAGTCTCTGGGCCACTATTTGCTCCCTTTGTCTTTCTGCTGTGTTTATTTCCAGTTAGTTATGATTGGCGTATTGTCCTTTCTTCAGCCTCTTCTCTTCCCCTTCTTTGCCTTGCCTAGTGTATCAGTCTGCTATATTTCTGTAATACTGTGTAACAAGCCACCCCAATTCTCACAGGCTTAGGGTAATAAACATTCGTTTGCTGCTCACTTGTCCCCCATCATATGGAGTTTGGCCGATTGAGGCTGAGCGCAGTTGAAATAGGGTTCAGGTCTGTTCTCCACATGCCTTGTGCCCAGTCCTGAAGCTGTCCAACACATGTTCTCCTGACAAAAGACAGGGAGCACAAGACGGCAACCTGACTGTGCTTGCACATTTTAAACCTCTGCTCACATCCTGTTCACCGACATACCAATGGCTGAAACAAGTCATATTCTCAGCCCAAAGTCATGTTGCATGCCAGCAGACCCCTCCCAGGAGGCAGGGGAGAGTGTTCGAGTATCTTCTGAGCTATTACACCCAGAACCACTTCTAAAAGTGTCTTGATTTTTTTTTTTTTTTGACTTCTGGGCCTTTTGTGTTCCCTCTCCTCTACCTGAAATACTCTCTACTCAGGGGTCAAAACATTCCACTCCTTGACTCATTCCTACTCAACTTCTGAGATTCCATTCAGTGCCCTCCCCCTGACCCCAGGACACCTGCCTGATATCATACAGGTTCCTGGACTCCACTCTGGGTTCCCATAACATTCTGCCCATGCAGACCCTGTTAGCCTGCACTGTGAATGTATCTGTCTTTATCACCCCCACCCCCACCATTTCATGAGTGTTGAGCCACATCTTATTCACCATTATTTCCCCAAAATATAGCTCAGGCTCAAAGGTTTCGAAGACCAAATATGTGCTGTATTGGTGGCATTGGCCTCTCTACACTGACAGCTCTGGGGGGGAAGCACAGAAAGAACTGGGGTTTTGACATTTCCAAGGAGGAGGGCCATTTGGAATGAACCATATGAGCTGTCTGGGCACAACTGACTATGTCCAATAAATGCCATCTGCTTTTGAGGCATGTGGAGACTGGGAAATCAGTGTAGACCATGTGGCTTAGGCTCTGGTCTGGTCGGCACCATATCCTCATTTGCCCTTTCTGAATTTTGTTCCTCCTGTCTTGACTTAGGTGAAGAGTAAGTCTGATGCGCTGCCAGCTTGCACCCCAGGTAGTAGTCTTGGAGGATTTGAGGTAGGGAGACATTGGATAGATTCAGGCTTTGTTCTGTAGGATTTGTCATTGATTTGTCATTGATGTTCCTGTGTTGATTTTCTGGTAAAGTGGGTGGGGCTGAGAGAATGGAGCAGAAGGCTGTGCATGTGGTTAAAGGCAGTGACATGTGTGGCTGCCACTCATCTCTGCTAGGATTTTTCCAGAGGCAATAGGGAGGGTGGAAGGGTACAGACTCACAGGCTGCTCTCAACCCACTACAGACTTCAGTTTCTTCAGAATGGGGCTGGAAATGGGAATTTATATATTTGCCGGGTGGTACTTTAAAGTCACAGCTGCTCCTCATTTAAAGGAATCCAAAGCCTTTCAGTGTGGATGATCATTTTGAAGGTAACTCAATTATCTCTGTTTGCCGGTTCAATATGGTCCTCTTAGATATAATGGCCTATCATCTCAGCTTACTGAAACCATGCATGGTTTCCCAGGCTGGGTCTTTATCCAAAGGAGTGAGTGGAGACATTCAGAAACCTCTTCCAAATCAATACACAGAATATGAGAGAAGGCAGTGGATGGCAGAGCCCCAAACCCTGCTATCTCTTCTTGTGCCGTTTCTAATTCCCCTAGGCGTGCAAACATTCACATGAGTCTCACCATCTCAAAGGTGTTTATTCCAAGCCAGTTGAATTGGCTATAAAATTCATCAAACAAGATATCACACTGTATTCGAATTTAGAATATCATATTAGCCAAGTCCATGCAGCCATCCTGCATAGAATAGCCTAAATAAGTTCTCTCGGGTATTCTCATTCAGAGGAGGGCTGCTGGGAGCTATAAGAACTTATGGGATAGGCGCAGTCTGTGTCTGGTCCCCCCACCTTGTTTTCAGGGACCCACTCTGCTTGCCACTCCCTTTGGACCCGCTCCATGTATCCACATCTCCGCACTGTGCTTTGCCTGCCCACGTTCCCAGTTCTGCCCATTCAGATCTTTTAGGCAGTGTCCCCTGCTGGCACAAGTGTTTTGCACAGAGGAATTATTCAATAAGTTTGTGGGATTGAGTTACGAGAATTAAGTAGTCCTTTTTAAAAAAGAGTCAAATACACAGAAACTCTGAACTGAGCCCTTTTCAGATCCTACTTAACTAAAACTTTCTTTGTATCTCTACATACAGTCTGCTTCCCACTTTCCCAAGTAACCCTCTGCCCATGACCCCACCCTTCAGCATCTCTTGGCACTCACCTACAAGAGCAAGAGCAAGGAAATGATAAACATGAATGCAGTTGTGAGGATTATCAGTGATGGATAGTGAAATGCATGTGGCCCTTGGTAGATTTTCCAGAATCTAAAATAATGGTTAATATTGGGTCCCTTCCTCTACCAATCCACTTGACCTGCCCGATAGTAAACACTGGAAGAATATCTTATCTAACCTTTATGTTTTTTACAATGTTTCTCTCCTGGGAGGGATTTCACAACTCTAAAAGTTTTATTTGATTTTCTTTAAAAGGGCCCAAATACTGTTTCCTCCTGAGAATCATACACACAGTATGAACAGAATTATTGTTTTGTTGGTTGGTATTCTCTCAAAATACCATTTACGGAAACAAAGAGTAATGTGTATTATTTGGTGTCTTCTAGTAGAATATATATCTTTCCCTGTTGAACAGGAAAGGTTAAATCATTCCAGTGACATGAAACCTAAGAGTTGAAGATTCCAAAGCGGTTTTGCAGGACTGCTAAAGCTTGAGTCCAGTATGGTTTTAATGGCTCTTTACAAGATGTTGCTCCTAAGTCCACCATAATGGTGAGCTCTAGTCATTTCCTTGGACTCCTAAACGAGAGAGGGAGCAGAAGTGAGTCACCTGGAATGGACATATTAATGCATCATAATTCCTCTGTTTTTTGGTTAAGCACACATCAGATCTATCACTAAAACATAGCCTTAATATTTCTCTCTTGCTGAACATGACTGGAACTCTCTGTAGATAAGGCCTCAGTGAGTCATTTTTCTTCCCAAGGCAGCAGAGAGTAAGGGGTCATAGAAAATACACTTTTATGATACCAGGTAGTACTTCCTTCTACCTGCTTCTTAGGAATTATTATATGTGTTGAGTGTGTGTACTTGTTTGCACATGAGTTTTTATCGAATGCTCATAGATCTGTTATATATGTGCTAGAGTATCCCACCCTGAATTGTTTCTTCAGGGAAAAAACATAGAAATAGAACCTTTGAAGAATTTATGTGGGGGACCTCTTCATTGTTCTTGACCATGAAAGAAAAATAGCTTTTGACCCAAGAACCAAGTTCAATCAATTAATTCTGGCAACTTGGAGAGCTGGGTTGAGAAGGATTCTGATGCTTAATATTGGCTCAGTATGGAGAATGCCGTGATGAATTAGCATTGACCATCACTTGGGTAGAAAGGTAGTGATGACATAGGTATTGGGAATTGGCTCTATCCTCTAGACTTGCAAAGTTAACCAGTTGTGGTCAAGTTACAGAGTTTTGGCCCTTGGGAAAGTTCCTCTTGAGATGGTGGAGTTACCAAAATGAGGCATAGCTGTCGTTCTTCAGCTTCAGACTCTCAGATAGAAAGTAAATCATTCAGCCTAACCCCCCAGGCATGGATAGATTGAACTCTGTAGTTCCACTCCTGGAGCACTAGAGCCCAAAACAAGGGTTTAAAAATGTTAAAACATCTGTTTCAAGTTAAAAGAATATTTCCAGTCTCTGATCACCTTTATATTCATGCTCCAATTGAGGGTCAATCAGCAAACACTACCTTCAGTTGCCTTGCTTTCTCCTTTCTGCCCTGGGGTGCATGTCAGCCCTTCTCCCCACAAGGCCCCAGCTCCAGGCTGCCCTCAAGAAGGGATCTGCTATCAGTCATTTACATCTCTGCATGGGTTTCACTGTTCTTCTTTTTCTCAGAGAGTCATAGTTTGAAACTTCTCTGAGAGATGAAAATTAGCCCTCTGCCCCAGTGACAGAAATGGTGGCCATCATAGCAGATAGGGGAAATAATTTTATATAGGAAATCCTTTGCATTATGCTCCAGATCCTACCTTATATGTAATGACCTAATATGGGAGGCCAGCTCTGCTGCTGTTTGACCTGTACTGGAGGGAATTCCTTCCCTGAAGATTTCACTGTCAATCACACACACACACACACACACACACACACACACACACACACACACACACACACACACTCACACACACACATACAGGTAAATCCCCTGAGGTCCAGAACTCCAGTCACTCTCTCCCCGTGCTCTCCTAACACCCTCCTCTGCTCTCCCAACTTTTCCCTCCCTATTATGGCACATTTAGGGTCCCAGTGACTTTGCCAAGACTGGCTGTCAGTCATTATTATGGCTGACTGTGTTTCCCTCATGCTATACCATGAATGTACGCTCTACTTTGTCACTGGGTCAGAATCCAATTACTTTTAGAATGCACTGAAGGAATTTAGTGTAGGAAAAAAAAAGAAGCCCGTGTTCCCCTTTGTAAAATGAAAATCCTTTCCCAATAGGAATAATCCATATTTATTCAAGAAACATTTGCTGGTTGTTTTTTATATAATCCTGTGGATTCATCAGGAAGATAGTAGATGGCATTGCAGTGGGAGTGCAATCTAGGGCAGCAGGAATGAGTGAGGGGTGAGGGCTGTGAATGGCCAGATCTGAAATCTGTGAACTGCAAAGTCTTTGAAATGGTCACCCAGACATTTAAGAGTCCAGGTATTTGAATCCAAATGCAAGGCAGCAGGATCTAGAATTGAGACAAGTCCTCATTTACCCTTTGCTTGCTGTTCTTCCACCTTGGTTCCATGCAGTTTTCCCTCTATAAAAAGACTCGGCAAATACACGTGGTTAGGGTGGAGCGAGCATGCTTCCACACACTTCACCATCAGTCTGTGCCCATGGCTGGCTGTGAACAGAACACAAGCATCTTGCATCAGGTTCTCTCTCTCCAAAGCCTTCTTCCACCCTCCCTGCCTCTTGCTTTGTTGGCATCGCCCATAAGATTGAGGGGGTCATTTGGATGACAGTTTTTGAAACTTTGCTTGAAGTCCAAGGAGGAGAGCCAAGAGTCAGGGTGAGGCTGTGGACTAACAGACATTTTTCTACACACACGTGCCCTAATCACCAAGGAAGGTGAGCTGACTGCATGAGCAGCTGCCCCTCTGCCTCTTGGCTGGGTGTCAGCTGAGGGTTAGTGGTGATCTGGAGAAAGGATAACAACTTTGGAAAGATGGAAGGAGCACAGCCCCCAAAACCCAATCTTTCTTTAATGATGCCAAGAACACTACCTACCAGAAATCCATGCTAATCTCGGAAGGTAACCACAGCTAGAGGAGTTCCACTCGGGCAAAAGAAACGGGAAAAGGCCGGTGTTCTGAGGAAGCTAAACAGCCAGTCATAGCTGCTTCTGCCTTCAGCACAAAGCTTAGCCATGGCTGATGGGTCCCTGAACGTCCTGTGGTGAGGGCCGAGGTCTGATGGAGAAGCTGGGAGGAGGAGTAAGGAGAGGGTGTGGCCCGTGAAAGCTCTTCTATGTGTTTTAGGGTTCCCAAAGTAAAACGCTGAAGGACACATCAAATCATGAGTGTATCAATGACATGGTTTCATCTCAAAATGGGAACCGTGGCTATTGTATATGAATAGGTTTCATTTACCCACTAACTCCTTGCCTGCTAGAAACTTCTTGGGTTCTTTCTTCCCAGATGTCCTAACAATATGCTTCTGAATTTGTGCTACACGTTTTCAGGAGGAATGCCCATAATGAGGCACTTTATTTAGGATCCTCCTTCATCCAGGTAGTCAGTGATTTTCTGCCTTTGACTCCAGGTCCCTGAAGCCTGGGGCTCTGGGAAATTCTAGACAGAGATGAGACATCTGAAACAGAAATTTGTTGAGTAATGTTGTCAAAAGGCTGATCAGGTGGTCAGGAAACTCTGGGACCCCTCAACACCAATCCCCACCCCAGCCTTTCCCGTCCATACCTGATCATGCTCTTCAGGCCCTGGGGAAGGTTTAGTGCTTGTTTGCTGAATATCCCTTGTTCCACTCCCACGAGGAGAGAATTAGTGCCGGGGAAAGTGTGGGTCAGGAGGCTGTAGGAGCACAGATGGGCGGGGAACCAGGACGGGATAAGGGCAGACTTCCCAGAAAAGGGGTCAACCCAGATGAGTGCTGAAGTGTGATTAGAAGTGAATGGAACAGCATGTCAAAATAAGTTGCTCAAAATGGAGAGAGAGAGAGAGAGAGAATGTTTCAGGGTTTCATTTAACTTTTTAATGAGGGAGCCAGCAAGATGACAAAATCAGTACCAAAGAAATATGAAAACTAGGATTTTATTTAGTTTTTAGGAAACAAAAAGGAATGCCAAGAAGAGATAAGTAAATGAGATGCAAAGGTAGGTAATTTCTGCAGGGAAATAAAACTATCACTTTTGAGGGGCACCTGGGTGGCTCAGATGGTTAAGCGCCTGCCTTTGGCTCAGGTCATGATCCGGGGGTCCTGGAATCGAGCCCTGTGTCTGGCTCCCCTCTCAGCAGAGAGTCTGCTTCTGCCTCTCTTGCCTGCTCATGTTTGCGCTCTCTCTCTCTGTCTCACATGAATAATAATTTAAAAAAACTCACTTTTGAGACACTTTCTACAAGCTTTCCCCCCCAACCTTAGCCGTTTTCTATAAGTTAACCTCTAACTTTTACAGAAGACAAAATATCTGGGCCCTAATCAATACTGAACAGTAAATAAAACTCGGTCAATCCTCTCCCCAGCCCCAGCAGGGGTCAGCAAACTATATAAAGACCCAGAGAGTGACTATTTTGCCGTAAGGTCTCTATTGTTAACTACTCAGTTTTACAATTGCAGCACAAAAGCTGTCCTCCACAATATTTAAAGGAGTGGGTGTGGCTGTGTTTTAACAAAACTTTATAAAAACAAGTGGTTGGCTGGATTTAGCCTACAGTCTGTAGCTGACTCCTGCTCCAAGAGAAACTTAAGGCCTCACATAATTATCTTTTTGACTTATTTCCAAGTTTTGGTGCTTTTTTTCCTAATAGGTTCACAGTAAGGAAAACAGCAAGTGCAAAGGCACTGGGGCCTGAGTTCGTACATTGTATTTGAGGAGCTATAAGTGAGTAAGGATTCCTGGAGCACTGAAAAGGGAGTATTAACCATACAAAGAGGAATAAAGCTGTATAATTCAGGAGGGAATCAACCATCTTTTTACCTGTAGCAATTAGTGTACCTGGTTAATACGCCTGGGCAAGAAAATGAAACAACCCAGTTCTGATTCTAGTGACTGACCTGAGAGGGTCTTACTAAAGCTTGGTTTTCCTGCTTCACAAACAAAAATAATATTGGACCTAGCCAGAGGGTTGCTGTGACAGTAAAAAGAGACAGTGCATTTCCCATTACTAAATACATGATAGCTTTTAATTATAAATTATTATTGATATTATTCATTAATCAAAGCCAAAGGGAGGTCCTGGAACTACTGTTGACTCTACAATTTATCACAAAGGGTAGGTGCTGGGATCATGAAGGTGTAATGGAGAGTCTTGTTGCTCACTTCCTTCTCATTTCAGGTCCTTGGTCTTTGAGACTTTGTCCTAAAACTAACTCCATCTTTTCCTCTGATACACAGCTGGTCTCAGAAACCCAGGGTTTTCTGGAATTCCTATTAAGAATCTCCTCACCCCCTACACCCAGTAACAATTTATAAACAACAAGGGATCTGGGGACAATTGCCTTGTAAACAAGGACACAATGAGTGTACTTAGAACAAAACTGCTGGATTAGCAGCCACATTTGCATTCCCACAATGGATGTGCTAATTAACAGTGATGCCTACCTGTTCATTAAAGCCTTAAGAGATTCTCCAAGAAACATAGCAGTGCTTTCTCTTCTGGCCCTATCAGTGGTGACCTGTGCTTACTCACAGCCGCTCTTTAAAATTGTACCAATTATTTTTTTTTTCTTTTTCAAATTTTTATTTAAATTCCAGTTCATTAACATACGGTGTAATATTAGTTTCAGGTGTTGAACTTAGTGATTCACCATTTACCAACAACGCCCAGTTCTCATCACAGCAGGTGCCCTCCTTACCCATCACCCATTCAACCTATCCACTCCCCCACCTCCCTCCATCGACCCTCAGTTTATTCTCTATAGTTAAGAATCTGTTTTCTGTTTGCCTCTCTTCTTACCCCCCTATGTTCATCTGTTTTGCTCCCCCCCTTTTTTTTAAGGTTTCACTTATTTATTTGACAGAGAGAGATCACAAGTAGGCAGAGAGACAGGCAGAGAGACGGGGGGGGGAAGCAGGCTCCCCGCCAAGCAGGGAGCCCAATGTGGGACTTGATCCCAGGACCCTGAGATCATGACCTGAGCCGAAGGCAGAGGCTTAACCCAGTGAGCCACCCAGGTACCCCTGTTTTTCTTCCTAAGTTCCATATATGAGTGAAATTGTATGGTATTTGTCTTTCTCTGACTGACTTACTTTGCTTAGCATAATATACTCTAGCTCCATTCACGTCGTTGCAAATGGCAAGATTTCATTCCTTTTACGGCTGAGTACTATTCCATTGTCCATATACCACACCTTTATCCATTCATAAGTAGGTGGACATTTGTTCTCTTTCCATAATTTGACTACTGTTGATAATGGTGCTAAAAACATTGGGATGCGTGTATCCCTTCGAGTCAGTATTTTTGTAAACTTTGGGTAGATACATAGTAGAGCAATCACTGGGTCATAGGGTAGCTCTATTTTCAACCTTTTGGAGGAAGCTCCATACTGTTTGTTGAAGGGTTTGGAGTTTTTTGTTTGTTTGGTTGGTTGGTTTGGGTTTTTTGTTTTGCTTTATTGTTTTGCAAACTGGGACCAGTTATCTCCTTCAGATCAGAGGAATTAATCTATTTCCCCCCAAACTCCCAGCATCCTCAGCCAGGCTCATCTTTTCAGGGGGCTACCTCTGCCTCACTCATTTTTGGTAGTAATGTCTGCCCCCTGATAGCAGCCTTAAAGCTTACTCAGATGACCTCAATAAAATATTAATAAGTAATGATGATGAAGTATTTACTGTGGGCCACTTATGTATTTCTTTTTCACTTCTCAGTAGTAATACTCTAAGAATGATGATACTAATGTCATGTGGTGCTATCCATCTTTGCCTGGGTTCAACCAAACAGGCTGCCTGGTGATCCTGGGGGGTGGGGGTGGGGGGTCGGCCCCAGTGCTGAGCCTGCTTCAGACTGCAGAGACCTCTGAACCCCATGAATGGACCCAAGACGGGTCTCAAGGCTGAGCTTAGTGAAAAATGGTCAGCCTGGGAAAACGGTCCTATTCATCCATCCCACATGAACCACTCAGGAATGTGTTGGCTCCTTGCACATGGAGGGTAGATAGGCACAGAGCCTTGGTAACTGGGGGGGCAGAGGTAGAGGATGTGAGGCTGGAAATAGGAAGGACCCTCCTGCCAGTGGCCAGCGGAGCTTCTCACGTCTGACAGGACCCTGCCTCCAGTGATGACATGGCTCTAGTTGACCCAGTTGGGGTGGGACTTGGGGCCACCCAAGGCCACTGAATTTCCATCCTGCAACTGAACTGACAGGAGTTCACTCCTTGGTGAGTCACAGATAAAGACCACCCCAGGTGGAGTGGTCACACAAAGGAAATTTTATTTGCAGCAAATAAGATCATGGGGAGTTACTTACAAAGCTGTGACTCCCCAGGCAGAGGTGAGTGGGTTTCTTTCATTTACAGTTAGGATGAATATTCAGAAAGAGGAGTTTTGTCGTCCCATGGAGCAGCAGGCATAAGGCTGCACATGTGTACTCAGGAATCATGCCTCAATGTGCATCACATATCATAGAAATGAGGTTTGTGCTCCTCCTCGGGCAGAGGTTTTAACGTAGTGATGGGGTAGAGGTAACTACCCAACACTCCATGGCCTGTGTGTGTGGGTGTGAGTCGGTGGTCGGGCTCCAAATGGTCTAGGCTCTTCCTGTGACTTGCCTCCGAAAGGTCAAAGTTGTCGTTCCTGTGAAGAAGGGGGCTCCATGGGGTCTTGCTGGTGACAATCTGGAATGGGCTTCATTGCCTTCTTTTGTGTATCTAGCTTTGTGAGATTAGGTATCTTTTGTGGTTAAAGATACTTTATGCCCTTTAATAGTAAAGAACCTTTTCCCCCTTTGGTTGTCAGTTGCCGATGGCCACCATCACATTGCCGCCCCCGTGACAACCGTGTAAACTTTATTTCAGTCCCCACATCACCCACAACGACAACCGTCCTTGAGCTCTGGTCACGCTGTGCCTGCTCCGCAATCCTCCTGACTCCCCAGAGCCCCGCGGATGACCCCTAAGACTGCAAGAACCCACTTCCACCGAAATGCAGCCCTAGGCTGGGCTGCATTACGGGGCATTCCTTGGTTGCCTGTGGGAGCGGGGAGCCCCGAGGGACCAGGATGAGTGAGGCCAGCTCGCGCTGTGTGCGGATCAAGCACATCCCCACACACCGTGTAGATTCTTTCTGTGAGAGGACTCCAGGAAAGACTTTGCTTTCTCGCTCCCACCCTCTCCCATCTTCCTCACTTTGTGCCACCAGGTCAGAGCTTCCCCTGCCCTTGTGGACCAGGTGCCCCTGCTGCTGTGCGGGCCATCCTCCCACTCACTGGCATGCATGCTCCTCAGGGCACTGCCTCTCCAGACACCACCGTCCACTCCCGCCTGTGCCATCCGCCACGAGCTGTCTGAGGCAGCCCCAGGTCCAGACTGTCCTCGTGGTATCGAGCATGAGCTGGTAGGGGGAGGCCTTGCACCTGACGCTCACCATGCTGTCACAAGACACAGATGCTAACAGCTGAGTCCCAGAGAGAAAGCGGCATTGCTACTAAATTGGGCCTGGATTTAAGAATGGCCTTGCTTTGATTGGCCTTCCTTACTGAAGAATGGCATTTTTACACTTGATCTTAGCCAAAAGGCCGAGAAGCGCTGAAGAATGGCATTTTTATTTAATGTTTTAAACTTAAACATGAATCTTCACTCTCCCGAATAAATAGTTTGACGCAGGGCATTTGCCATTTCACGTGCTTTTTTGGTCATTTGAGCCTTACTTCCTTTATCTGTAAAATGGGGATATTAATATCAATGTCACAGGATTGTTTTGAGGCAAAAGTGAGAAAATGCCCTTAGCATTTAGCACGTCACCTGGCATAAGGAGGGTGCTCAGTAGGAAAAGGGCTGTCTGGGGCGCCAGGGTGGCTCAGTCGTTAAGTGTCTGCCTTCGGCTCAGGTCATGATCCCAGGGTCCTGGGATCGAGCCCCTCATCATGCTCTCTGCTCTGCAGAGAGCCTGCTACTCCCTCTCCCACTCCCCTTGCTTGTGTTCCCTCTCTCGCTGTGTCTCTCTCTGTCAAATAAATGAATACAATCTTAAAAAAAAAGGAAAAGGGGTCCGGGTTTATCAGATGCAACACAGGGGCAACAAGGCCATCTGACACCCAGATGTCAGGGGTGAAGGGCCACGTGGTTTGAAGCAGCCTAGGGAATGTCTTGGAGGAGGAAGGTGGTGTGCTACGCTGCATCGGTCAGGCAGGCTGAAAGGTAGCCTGGCCTGTACCCGTGGGGCAGGTGACAGGAGACAGGCTGGGGCCAGACCCCATCCCCAACACATAGCACCTCCCACTCCCCGGAGGAGTGGAAATGGAGTCTTGTGTCCAGAACACCACAGGGAAGAAGTTTTATTCTGATCAAGTGTGGCTCTTATCTCCTTGGTAAGTGAACAGATGTTTGTTGCCTTTGGAAAATGGAAATTAACATAGGCTTTTGTCCCTGAATAAGAGTGAATGAAAAGTTAACCGTAATATTTTCGGAGAATCTAACAAAACCCCCATTAGTGATGACACAGCTCAGATGTCCCCCTCTCCCTACCTGCCATCCCTCCATCATCCAGCACTGACCACCCTGAATTCTGACCATCTGTTTCTCCCACGGCTTGTGAGCCTCTCTGGGGAAGAGACAGACATGGAACCTTGGACCCACAGCTCAATAACTATGGGAATTTAAAGGAAAGATGAACATCAGAGGAGACCTGAAGCAGAAAATGCTCTGCAGAGCGAGAGTCCGCAGAGCGAGAGATCGCCCTCAGTGGACAGTTCAGGACCGGATTCGCCAAGCGGGCCACCATCGAGCTCTGCCCTGAAGGTATCTGTGAGCCAGAGCGCCCAGACCGACAAAACTTCCGGTGAGCTTAGACAAGATGGAGGGCTTTTCCCTCCAAGGACCTGCTAGGCGATACCCCAGAAAATAATTGTCCTCAACTAAAAGGAAAACTCGAAAACCTATTACACTAACATTTATATTATTATTTTAGACAAAGGAAAGGATAAAAAGAACTGAGAATGATCATGAACTGGGTGGCAGTTACTCATATAACCAGCCTCATTTCCTGTGCTGTCTGTCCTCACAGTGCACAGCATGTGGTGGGCATCCCCGTTTTACAGGTGAGGAAACTAAGGCTTACAAAGGAACATGGCCCCAGGCCAGTTAGTAAAGAGCAAAGCAGACCCAAGCTTGGACCGCAGCTCAACCACGTAATACCTGCCAGGTCTTGGGCAAGTCACCTCCTTGGACCTCAATCTGGAAAATGGAGAGCAAAGAAGATATTTTATGTTGCAGTTCCCAGCAGAGGATCAGGGACACAGTAGGTATCTAACAGATCTTGTTAAATTGTCTGAAGTACTGCCATCCGATGCCTCTTCCGAAGTGGCAGCAGTGGTGGCTCTCCGAGTGTTACTATATCAGGTGGCGAAGACTGCCAGTCAGAAGGGGCCAGAAAGATGAACTGACCCCATATTTGCCAATGCTGTCGCCGGACCAGCAGCAGCAGAGCCCCCTCCATTGGCGCGTGCTCCAGAGTCCTCTCCCCCCAGCACACAGCCACACAGTCAAACCAGCTCTTCATACCCAGATGCACAGGGTTGAGGACAGACAGACAGTGGCCTGCTGGGAGAGGTTGCCACAACTTGGAGTGTTCTCCTCTCTTCCTGCCCTAGCAGAGAACCTCCCCAGAAGTCCAGCCGTGGACAGAAAGACCACGACAAACCCTCTGGGGAGCACGGTGGGCAGGTGCCTTGGTGACCATTCCTCCAGCCTCCCCGGGGGAGCTAGATGACATGCCAGGCAGGGCAGCCTGTTGCTCACAAGTGGACAGGGCTTGGCTGAGGGTGAATCTGGGAGAAAGGGTCTTGCAGCCTTCCCATACACTCAGATGGATATGCTCAATTCCTAACAGGCCCTGGGGCAGGAAACCAGAAGCGCCTAGAGGACAGCAGAATTTGAACTAAGCACAGAGCCCCAGGAACTCCTGAGGCCCAGTCTTGGGCATTACCCAGAAGACCCCATGCCCCACAACACTCTTCCTCCCTCAAATATGATAATTACAGGTATTACTCAGGCCTACCACCTGCTGCCTCTGCCCCACCCCAGAGGCCAGCTATGATAGGAGATGACCTAGCAGGCCCTAAAGACAGAATGCAGGTTCCCAGGCACCTCGTGGGACAGGGCGAGGCCTCACCAGGAGGTTGCTGATAGCTGTGCATCCCCGTCCATCCCTGCCAAGCATCATGGAGCACCTACTGTGCATTCCTCCACTGCTCGGACATCTCCTCCAGGAAGCCTCCCTGGCCTTCAGCAGGGCTGGGTGAGTGCCTTGGGTATGTGCCCCCTCCCCAGCATTGAGATTTTTATTATTGTTGTCACTTTAGTACTTGGTTCAATGACCCAAGATTGTGTCTTTATGTGAGGAAGGCAAACTCAGACACACCGAGCCTGGACAGGAACGAGGCTATGGGAGACTCTGCTGGTAGGGATCAGAGCTCAGCGGAGACTCTGTGGTCTACCTCATTTTTTACTCTCTCTAGATGCCTTTCAATGACATTTGGGGATGGGGACATTTGGGATACAGACCGTCTCGTGCAGAGAGCAGAGGACTGTGGTTTAGGAGCACCTAGACACTATCATTTGCAGCCTGGCCAAGGGTCACCAGGGTGCTTCCGAGGCTCAGTCTTCTCTGCCTGAACTGTAAATTCAGTGCCGAGCTGACCAGCCTCAGCAACCTAACACCAAGGAAAAGATGATACATTTCTGGGCTGCAGAGCAGAAATGCAGGCTCTTTTATGGATTCTGACAGCCCATTAGCCAATAGCAAGTGGTTAAGTGTGAAGTGCCCCAGCAAGAACTTCTCTCCCTGTTGTAGCATGAGTGGGCTGACCCTGGGGGAGAATGTTCTCCTGCTTCCTTTATCAGAGCTGAGAGCTGAGAGCTGGCCGAGCACCCGCTGGGTGGGCTGAGGTTCCCTGTGCTCTGTGTGTCAAAAGGTGGCCCACCGATGGGTCTCCTTGCTCGAAATTCTGTGAAATCTGGTCCCTCTAGCTCTCAGAGTGTTGGGCAGATGTGGCCATCTGCCCCCTACCTCCTCTGTGAAAAACTTTTCAAAAGCTTCTTGGCTTTAGGAAGCAGTTCAAGCTCCTGGAGTCTGCTCTGGGCTGGGGTCTAAGCTTGTGTGGGTTTGGGTTCCAGTTAGTGACCAAATAGCTGGTAACCTTGGGAGAGACTGAACTGTCTATCTATAAAATATCTGAAATACCTATCTTGCTGCCATATTAGTATTTGCAGATCATTCCCTTAATGAATAGGAAAGCACTTAGGAAAACATAAGGCCATACCAAAGACAAGGCAGAGGAATGTCTTTCAGCCATGGAAATGCGATGCTAGACTGTGACCCTTTCTTGGGTCATGCCTCGCACACTTGAATCTGCACAGAGCTGGAAGGGGCCCAAGAGATTATTCTAGATTCATATTATATGAGTTCTCAACCCTGGCAGCTCATCACGGTCACCTGGGAGCTTTTCTAGAAATACTCATCTTCTGCCACCACCACCACCCCACCGCTCTAACCCTGCAACTCCCATATTTTGATCCTGTTAGTCTAGAGATGGGACAAAAGCCTGAGTGTTCAGCAGTGATGCAGATGATGCGTCTGGGGAGGGAGAGGCTCTTTCCTTTGTAGGTGTTGAAGCCATGAGGTCAGGGAGCAGGACAGATGCGCCTCCCGGCTGTGACCGGGAGGTGAAATAATCCCAAGAGCCGAGGCCACGGCCAGGCTGCCCTCCTGGGCAGAGCTGGCAACCAGGCCTCCTGCTGACATCCGGGCATGTATGCCAAGAGCAAAGATCTTGTTGTTCAAAGGGTCGAGTCTGAGTCTAAGATTACCCATGACCCACCCATGCATGACACCTACCACACATGCTGCCCCAGGCATTAATGCAGAAACAGGAGGTGGCATTTATTTGCTGGAGAAATGTCGCCTTTTGCTCCGGCTACCCCTCTGGACTCTGAGGTCTTCAAGGGCAGAGGCTGAGTCTCCTCATCTTTGCACTCCCCAATAGAGGAAAAATCAAACCACAAACAACGTTTGGGGGATGAGGGAATGAGTGAACGAAAGTGTGTGAGGTGCCCAACTATGAGACTTAAATGTAAACCATGAACGTCACATAATGAAACCATTTCCGCACTCAACTAGCTCTTCTGTCCTGAATCTTGATTGTCTGCGTAAAAATCATTTTGATAGTTAGCCAGGGCTGCACTGACGCTAAACATTATGTGTACTCACATTAAGAAAGGAAAAGGAAAACAAAATGGGCCTTTTGATTCTCTGCCTAAGTCACAATAAACCATCTATGGTTTTAATTGTTTATAATAACTTAATGACATAATTACCCCCATTGTAGGTTACCTGGAATAGTGAAAACACAGCAGGATCTCAAATCCTTTGAACTAAATTTAAAAGGAAGACTGGCTCCACCTCCTGTCCGTTGGGTGAGGTTGGTCATGTGGCTTAACCTCTGACACTCAGGAGCCTCATCTTTAAAGGGGGACAATAATATCTATCTTGCAGAGTAATGATGGTGGAGACCTTAGACTCACTTCCAATTACATTCCATTGGCCAGAACTAGTAACCTGGCCGCAACCTCACTGCCAGGGAGGCTTGGAAACGTGTGAGAATGCCTACTACCTCTCTATGGGCAGTCAGCTTAGTACACATGAGTTTGCCCACCTATGGTTCTTCCCACCTCCACCCTGGGACCACGTTTATAGTTTAGTTAGAACAGTGCACCAGAAAATCACCACTCTGGGCTGGCTTGAGGGCCCCAGGTTTGAGGCCTGATCTCCTCCCATAATCCTTCCTTCATTGTTCCCACACTCGCTCATTCAGCAGCAGACATTTTTCACGTTCCCCCGGGGTGCTGTGGAGAGAGTTGAGGACAGGCTGTGCCTGTATGGCATTGGCATTCCAGCCGGGAGGCTGGACGTGGGCATGGAGTAAGAAACACACCGTAACTAAGTGAGAAAGTGGCTGAACAAATAGAATAAATTCAGATAGTGATAAAATACAACTGACTGACGTGATAATAAGTACCTGGAGGGGGAAGGAGAGGCATTTGAGATGACAGTGACCAAGAAAGCTCTCTCAGAGGGGTTGTCATTTTAACAGAAACACAAATGTCTGAAGTGGTCACCCACACAAAGTCTCCTTCGCCAAGAAATGAGGATATGCTATCAAACTCAGAAGAGAACGGTGTGACTTCTGCAATGGTAGAATGAGGAGCTTGGCAAATACTCTCCCCAAGAAGGGACAATAAAACTGAAAGAAATAATCGTCACAAACAACCACTTCAGGACTCTGAAAATTGACCAAAGGCAAACAACAAACTGGGTAAACACTGCAAACAATTCTGTGCCAGTAAGTCAGACAACTTCAACAAAGTGGAAAAATCCCCAAAAGACGCAAGGAACTAAAACTGACTTAAAAGAAATAGAAAATCAAATAGATTTAAAACAAGTCAATAAATTGAATCTCTAATCTCAAAAATCGTCTCACAAAGAAAGCCCAGGCCCAGATGACTTCACTGATGAATTCTATAGCATATAGAAGAAATAATGCCAAAGTTTCACAGATTCTTCAGCAAAAGAGGAAGATGAGGGACCAGTATCATCTTGATACTAAAGTCAGACAGGGACATCATAAGAAAACTACAGACCATTATCTCTCCTGAGCACAGACACAAACATTCTCAAAATATTGAAAAATCAAATTCAGCAATATATAAAAAAGATGATATCTGTGACCAAATCAGATTTATCTTAGGAATAAAAGGCTGGTTTAACATCCAAAAGTCAATCAAAATAATTTTTATCTTATTAAATGGACAGAATTAGCAAGGACAAAAAACACAGGATCATCTCAACAGATACAAAAAATAAAAAGGTAAAAAAAAAATTCAACACCCACTTGAACTAAAAATAGAGGAACTTCTCAGCCTAACAAAGGGTATTTACCAAAAACCTATAGATAATATCATGCTTAATGATGAGAGACTAAAACCTTCCCTCCATAAAATAAGAACAAGATAAGGATACCCACTCTAACACTTCTATTCATCATTAAACTAATGTTTCTAAGCCTGTGAAATAGGACCAAAAAAATGGATATTAAAGACATTCAGATTGGAAAGGAAGAAGTAAAAATTGTCTTTATTCACAGATAACATGAAACTGAATGTAGAAAATCCTACAGAATCAACAAAATTCTACTAGGACTAATGAACAAGTTCAGCAAGTTTGCAGATACAAGATCAATGTAAAAAATCAATTGTATTTTTATATACTAGCAATGAACAATCCAAAAATGAAATTAAGAAAACAACACCATTCAAAATAGCATCAAAAATAATAAAATGCCTAGAAAGAAATTTAACAAAAGAAGGGCAATATTTGTGTACTGAAAACTGTAAAAACATTGCTGAGAAAAAAATTAAAAATACTTAAATAAATGGAAAGACATTCCAAATTCATAGATTGGAAGATTTAATATCATTACAATGGACACTCTTCACAGATGGATCTACATATTCAATGCAAGTCCTATCAAAATCTGAGCAAGCTTGTTTGCCGAACTCGGCAAGATGAGATCCTGGCAATGCAAGGACCCAGAATAGCCAAAACAATTCTGAAAAGGAAGAACAAAGTTGGAAGATTTAGACCTTGTGATTTCAAAACTTACTATGTCTATAGTCATCAAAACAGTGGGGAACTGTTGGAAGGATAGGAGTATAGATCAATGGAACAAAATTGAGTGTCTAGAAATAAGCCCTTACATTTGTGATCAAATGATTTTCAATACAGGCACTATGTTAATTCAGTGGGGAAAATGGTAGTCATTTCGACAAATGGTGCTAGGATAATTGGATATCCACATGCAAAAATGATGAATATAGACCCTTACTTCCAACATACACAAAAACTAACTCAAAATGGATCATTCATTAATTTGAATGTAAGAGGTAAAACTATAAACCTTTAGATGAAAATAGGAGAAAATCTTTATGCCCTAGGATTTGGCAAGGAATCTGACACCTACACCAAAAGTATGACCTATAAAAAAATTGGTAAATTGACCTTAACCAAAATTGAAAACTATTGTGCTTCAAAACACACCATTAAGAATATGAAAAGACAAGCCACAGACTTGGAGAAAATATTTGTGAATCATATATCTGATAAAGGACTAACTCGAATGCAGACTATGTAAGAACTCTTACAACTCAAGAAGAGAGAGAACAACATAATTTTTTAAATGGGCGAAAGATGTGAATAGACATTTCACCAAAGAAGATGTAAGAATGAAAAGTGAAAAGGTACTCAACATCATTAGTCATTAGGGAAATGCAAATTAAAACCATACTAAGCTACCACTTCAGGAGCCTAAGAATGGATATAATAAAAATTAATAATAACAATAATAAACCAGACAATAATAACAAATGTTGACAAGAATGTGGAGAAATGGTAACCCTTATACAGTGCAGGGCAGGAGTAAGGAAAGCATAATCATACAATCTGTTTAGAAAACAGTTTCTCATTTTCTTAGAAAAAAGTTAAGCACAAACTTACTATATGACCCAAAAACTCCACTCCTGCATATTCACCTAAGGTATGAAAAAATATATGTCTACATACAGAATATTAATAATGGCATTATTCACGATAGCTTAAAAGTGGAAATAATCCAAAATGGCTATCCACTGATGAATAGGTAAACAGAATATGGTGTACCCACACAATCGAATATTATTATTCATCAAGAAGAAGGAATGCATTATGTATACACAGTATGACATGGTTGAATCTCAAAAACATTGTGCTAAGTAAAAGAAGCTAGTCACAACAGACTATTATATTATTCCATACTATAACAGTATTAAATGATTGCATTTATATGAAATGTCCAGAAAAGTCAAATTTATGGAGAAAGTAGATCTGTCTCAGGTATTGCCTGGAGTAAAGGATGTAAGCCCCCAACATGACCAAAACTGGGCACAAAGGGGATCTTTTTGGGGCAATGGAAATGTTCTAAAACTGGGTTGTGGTGACAGTTGCTTACCTCTATAAAATTATTGAAAAATCATTGAAGTATGGACTTCGGATGAGTAAATTTTTAGATCTGTAAATTATACCTCAGTGAAGTGGCTGAAAAAAAAATGAAGAGATTGAATCCTCTGATTCACAAACCATGAATAATAGATAGTGGTCTTGAGTTCAGTGGCCACTGATGATGGACATGCCGGACAGTCAGAGGGGGCTGACATGAAGTTAGGGTCCTGTCCTTGTATCTTTCTCCCTGACTTGAATTCCACCAAAGCAGAGCTTCTCTGGGCAGAGGGGGTATGGGGGGAAAAAAACAGGAAGGGCTATCAAAATCCGTTGGGACTCTATGCCTGCGACACGCCAAGCCCTGTTCCAGGCCCAGGGCTCTGGACATAGATGGAGACAGACAACTGCACATTCAACACAAGAACGTTCTCTCTCTTTAAATTTACTTACCTCCTTCTCAAAGCCACCAGAAGCACCTGGGAAATGTCTAGAGAGACAGGGAGGGGCAAGGCCATGCCCTAGATGGTCTCCCCAGGAGCTTGTGGACCGCCCCCTGCAGGACCACGCCCCAGGCCACCCCCTCACCCTGATTCCCAGAAGGAGGCTACACTTGGGGAACCTGGATGGCTGCTTACCTCCCGGTGGGCTGGAGACAAGCTGACCCCCAGGGGAAGAAAACACAGTGCCCTTGCTGGGACAGCCTGGATGGGGGTCTGCTGCAGGTCACAGAGGCACGGGCACCACAGCCCTGCGGGATGGATGGGACCCAGCGTCTCCACCACCCCCTCCGCCCCACCCACCAGGAGGCACTGGTTAGGATTCTTGCCAGAGAAGCCTTGCCAGGTAAACAGAAGCACCGTCTGTGTGAGGACAATGTGACCCATCGGCCGTGGGCAGCAGCAGCCCCTGTGTGGAGCAATCAGCCTAATGACTTCATCGCTCCTGAAACCAATTGGGAGCTGCAGGAGGACGGGAGACGGGATTTGTTCTGCCTTAAGAGAGCAGTTAAGAAAGCAGCTATCAAATATTGAGAAAGAAAAACATGTAAGTGTTTTTAAGGCACTTAAATGCGTGGGCCGCAGGCCGAGCCACCCACCCAGGGCGGATTTCAGACAGACTGCAAAGGACCGCGTGGTCAGGCCCGCATGCATTGTCATTAGCTCACCCTTGCCGTCCCTCTCTCCTCTGCTCCTGTGAGTGGCGCCTGTCGGGGGCCTGAACCCTCACGTCATTCCCTCTCGAATCCTCTCTGCCCTCTGCATCTGCTCAGACACTGTCTCTTCCCAGCACCTGCAGGACCACGCGGCTGCCAGGCATCACTTTCTTCACAGGACTCTGACCGGCTTGTTCCTACTCGAGAATCGTCCTTGACCTTGGGGACTCTTCTAAGGCCTTTGGCTTTTCCCCTTCTAGCCTCGGGACTAGCTGGCAACCGGGAAGGGTGAAAGAAGCAAAGACCTGAGTCGGGAATGACCAGGGCGCTCTCACTGGCCAACCCAGGGGAGAACCCAGCATCGGCGGGAGGCGAGGCAAAGGCAAACTCCCCAGGACCGGCGTGGCCCCCTGCAGCCGGCAGGGAGGTTCCGAGGCCGCTCCGCATGCTGAAGGCGTGCTCGACGTGGTGGCCTCGGCAGTGGGCCTGGTAGTGAGGGCATGAGTGTAGAGCCCACCACCAGGGCTCCAAGCCCTCTCACCTCAGGCTGGGTGACCCAGCAGGGACACTGAGAGGGACACACAAAAAGGAGAGAAGCTCAGCTTTGGAGAAATGCATCCAGATCTTTAGAATTCTAAACCTTAGAAACTTCCGTCATCTGTGTTAGTTTTAGCTCGGTGTTTTGTGTTCTTTTGAATTGTGAAGGTTGAGGGCTCCTTAGCCTTCCTGATGCATGAAGGTCCTAAGTACTTACCCCCCGTCCTGGCTTTACCACCTGAATTTGTGGACAGGGCTGTGGTTGGGAACCTCCCTGACCCTCCACTTTCCCACCTGTAAACAAAACAGCAGTAAGTGGCTTCTAGGATGCTTCCTGAATAAAGTAAGCCCGTACGTTCTGGGCACGGGGCTGGGAGATAGCGGGCGCTCACAGATACCGTTACTTCTCTCTGGGCCCCAGAGCTGTTCGTGGGTCACGGTGCATCGCTGGGGTCACCGAGGGAGCTCCAGACCCTGGAATCTAAACCCTAGAGGGCCTTGGAAGCTTCCAGGTGATTATTTTTGGAAAAACAAATCAGGGAAAGCCTAGTTTAGGTAGAAAATTGTAAATATATGGAATTTATTACCCAGGGGAGACAGGCTACCAATGAAATTTTAAAAAATGCATTGATGGGCACACCGCTCCACAGGCCCCCTCCCCGAGCACCTAAACGGAGCCAGTCACAGAGCACAGGGACACCCATGTTAGCCGGAGGACGGGGTGGTCAGGAAGGCCCCCCAGACAAGGTGGCCTGGCTATATCTTAAGAGATGAGCAGTGTGTGGGGTTTGAGTGACTATTCGCCTTCCAGAGCCCTTCTTTCCTACCTTGCTCTATGCCTTGTCCTCAACCTTCCAGCTGGTTCAGCCAGTGGGGCCAGGCAGGAGCTCAGGGGAGGGAAAGCGGGGGACACCAGGTTCCTCATTGCCCTGGGTACCCTCTCTGCTTGGCCACTGCAGGCTGGATATGCCCGTGACCAAGGGCCAATGGTCTTGTCGGATGGCTCCATCCTCAGCCTCCGGCTTCAGACCTCTGAAACTGCTTCCTCATCCCCACCTAGGCCTAGGGCTGCTGTCTGTGTCCCTGGTTCCCCCACCCCTGGGGTTTCTCTATACCAGAACCTCACCCTTGTGAGTAGTCCCTTTACCCACCTCTTGAGTTTCCTCCTGGGACCGTGACTATTTACAGGTAAACATGAGACACAGGGAGAGGTAAAGAGGAACCCACCATGAATGCAACAGACCAGAACTGGACCTGGGCCCTGCCAGGCCCTCTGCCTGGGAGGCTGGGGGTGGTTGTACTGGGAAGGGAAGCAGGGACCCCATGAGAGAGAGGCTTTGTGCTAAGCGAAAAAGCTTGGAGTTTATTTGAAGGTAAATGCTAACCCCAAAAGGATTTTAAATCCTGGGGTAGCATCCTCAGCTTGGCTTTAGAAAAAGAACTTCCTAGCCATCTTACAGAGGATGGGCTGGAGGGGAGCCAGATTGGAGCTGGGACCCGCATTAGGAAGCCACGTCAGTGCTCTCGGTGAGAGATTAAGAGAACAGACCAAGACACATCAGTGAGAGAATGAGGGGTGATTCTAGGGATTAAGTTCATGTAAAGCACAAGGGATGAACCAAGGGAAACTTCCCAGATATATACATCAAAAGATTTGGTGGATGACAGTTCCATTTAGTGAGATATTAAAAATATACAAAAAAAAGTTCCAGCAGAAGGAGAATGAATCCTTTAAAATGCTTTAAGAATCCAGATTGTCATGTGCATAGTACAGTTCCTGAAGGAAACGCTGAAAGAAGGCCCTGTGGAAAAGGAGCTGCTTCCTCTCCCTGGCATCCCATGCCACTTGGCTGACTCACTCCCATTCTTCCTTGCAGCTCGCTCGCCTCTTAGGTCCCCTATGCAGCTCCCTGCCCTTTGGCCCTCATCTCCTCCCTGGGCTCTGTCTCCCAGAGACTGTCCCAGTAGCATGGTGATTGCCTGCAAGGCACGGGAGAGGGAGAACACTGTGAAGTCAGATTCTAGAACTACACTTAGTAGGGGGGTGGCCCCACGGCTTGTGCTGAACTTCTCTGACCCCTGTGAAGGAGACCTTCTCTGGGTTGTACTGAGAATTAAAGAGGCTATTGTATAGGTACAGCATGTGGTATATGATAGGTGCTCAATAAATGCTCGTGTGTGGGAGCTTTCAGAAGGGGCCAACTAGACAGGAAGGACTTCCTGGAGAAGAAGGCTCCATGGCATGAAGGCTGGCCTCAGAGGTAGATGGTTTGGGGGGATATTCAGAGGAGGAGGCAGGACCTCTGTGACTGTGGGAGGAGAGGCTGCAAATGTGGGGATAACCCCACAGAAGGACAGAAGCCATCCTGGCTAGAGGTGACAGTGTTTCCGGAGAGGAGGGATAGGACCTGCACCATCCAGACACTGCTGGAGGACACAATCTCCAGCCTGAATCAAGCCCCACTCCTCAGTGGGTCAGAGCAGGATATTCCCATCTTCCTTGACTTGCAGTTCATTCTCAACCAGTCCTTGTCTCTACCTGTGTTTTAAGGTCCCCAGGAGTTTCCTTGGGAATCCTTGAAGAGCCAGGCAAGCACCTGGTGCAGACTGGGTCTGGAAGTTCTGCCTCTACGGCCCCGCCCCACCGTCTCTGCCTTGCTTATGCTGAGAAGGCAGAGAAGTGGCTCCCTCTAGAGTGCCCACTGCATGTTGTTTGTTTGCTATGGAAATTTATTTGTTATAGCATCATTATTCATTGATGTTCTTAGTGTTCTTTGTATGAGCTTGAAATGAAAACCATCTGGAAATGCAGTCAGAATGAAGGGCAGGTGGTGCGTTCCTGCTCCATAACCACAGTTAGCTTCCTTCCTGACAGCCTGCGCATCACTGAGGCACTTTCACTGATTCTCCTCCCCTAGGACCGTGTGGACCTTGAAGGTGAGGCCCACCCACCTCAAGGAGAGAGTTGGTAACAGTTTTTAAGTAAAAGAATGAGTTTCAGACCAGACCGTGGCTCCTCTGTTACCCAGCAACATCTAAGACCAGCCACTTAGGTAAGGAAGAATAATTGACCAATTCACCAGCTGGGTCCTAGGCACTCCCATTGCTGTGGCTATTTAATTGTCTTGTGTAAAATTCAGCAGCAGCCATTAGAAGTCAATCCTGAGTCAGTGAGAGAGCTTCTCGAGTCACAGGTCTCTGTGAGCTTCGTACTTGGATTTCACAGGAGGAGGCAGAGGGAGGCCAGGGATAGGGCTTACCGGCCTCTGACCTGACTAATGACACCAGGGGGCCAGCAGCTCACAGTGACGATACAATCCCAGGTCTGATGTGCACAGAGCCCTGCGTGGCTGATGCCCTTGCCATCCTTTTGGCCTGCAAACCAGATCTGATTGGTTGGTATGTCTGACTGGCATGGTCCAATGTGATTTTGTTTGTTTTTAATATTTTAAAATTTGGCTTTCAATATTTAAAAGTCAAGAGATTTCACTAAAAATTTGCAGAAAAAAATCTGAAGATGCCAGCATAAGTTCCTGCTTGACCACCATGAGTGGGAGGTAACTAATGGCCACCAGTCTGGCCCCAGCCCCCAGCGCCACTGTCCTTAACATAGCGTGGTTGCCACACTCCCGGCACCTCGCCATCTCCCCTGCAGGAGGAGACATGCCAAGCCACGGATGGTGGGGGAACAAGGCTATGGATGGACACACAGGCCTCACCATGGGTAGCCTCACCATGCAAAGCAGATCGTGGTCCCCCTGGAAGTTGCTTCTGGGGGCCATTTGGTGTTACAGATGGGTAGCTACAAAATGTGAAACGACCTGTGTATTCTGGGAATTCGTCAGGATTGCTTTCATGGGTCTGTCGAGTGAGGTCCACAGTCTGAGAGTCCCCTGCTTCACTTCAGTAGGGAGGGTTGGCTTCCCTATTTCGTTTAGAAACACCCGCCTGTCAGTTACAGGGGCCAGGACGAGTGAGCAGGTCGTCTAAGAGGCACGTGGCTGTCCCGGGGCAGGCTTCTGAGCTCAGGCTCTGCTTTAGACAACACAGGGTGCACTCTCCCCAGAGTCAGGTTAGCTTGCTCTCAGGTAAGGCCTGGTGCCAGCATAGGGAAGAACTCCATGGTGATTCTCACAGGTAGTCAAGGTCCCAGGGAAGGCTGTCTGCTGACGATCCATAATTCTGGGCCTGCAGTGGTGCAGTCCTGGGTGGAAAGCTTGGGATTTCTGCCTGCCCCAGCAGACTGACGACCCAAGATGGCTCTGTGGTCCTCCTGCATCCCTCACCTGCTCAGTGCCGGGCACATGGTACTTAGATGTGCAGGGTACACACTTACAGAAGGAAGGAGGAGAGAAAGGGAGGGAGGAAAGGAATTGTCCTGGAAAGCTCATGAGCCGCCTGGGTGCTGACTTTGTAGTTCTAGAATATGATTGTGTCAGGGTTGAAGCAGGAAGGAGGAGAGCGCAAGCTAACTGGGCTGGCCCTGGCCTTCGAGAACTTCATTGACTCAGCATGCCTTCACCCCGGGGGGTCTGGAGTCAGGCTAAGTGGGAAGTGCACACAGCTGAGAAAAGAGCGCCTTTCAGAGCTTATGGAAGAGCAAATCCCATTTCAGGGATGAACCATCTTCTGGGAGCTCAACCGTCTTTTTCAATACCCAGCTCCCGACAGGGTTCATGTTAGCCCTGAGAGCACTTATTTTTTCCCTCAGAATCCCCGGTAGCACCCCTCACCCCCAACCAACACACACCCCACACCCACCTCCAGTGCCTTGGCCTGGAAAGCATAATGTGTCTAGATATCAAACACCCATCCAAATGTCTGTGATTTCCACAGGTTTGTGTCTCATAAAAATTTAAACACCTGCTAAGCAAAAACAACACCTTTTGCTGTCTTTCTGGCAAACACCTTCTGCAGAGACTTTCTCACTTCTCAGCAGCAACATATTTCACAGGCAATTCCCCTGGCATCAAAGCTGCTAAAAGATAAAGGGAGCCAGGTAAGACACCCCTTCCAGAAATCCCGGCAGGTCCCTCTGGGGACAGGGATCTGAACGGGCTTTGCAAAGTAGAGGGGTTCAGGACCTGAGACAACAGGTAGCTTCATCTTTGAAGATAAGGGATGCCTGGGCCTGGAAAACATAGCCCTAGTAGGTTGTTAGAAACAGTCTACAGACAACTGAGGAGAAAACTTGCTCAGCTAGAACACAGAATGTCAGAGGGTGGGAGACAAGAAGCTGTCACAGGTTAGGAGCACTTTTGTACATAAGTGAGTTTCCCCAGGTCTCACCAATCTTTGGTGCAGATGACACCTCCACACCAGTTACTAGTAACATACTATGAACATACATATTCATAACCTTCAGGCTGCTCATAACACTGGCAGGATGTAGCCTGCAAACCATCCAAAGTTCTGCAGTTCCCAGAGAATTTCATCTGAACTTAATGGGTCATCCCATGCTCCTCCCTGTTACGGGTTAAATTGTGCCCTGCCCCCAACCAAATTCATTCACTGAAGTCCTAACTCCCAAATACCTCGGAACGTAACCTAACTGAAGTAGGATGGGTCCCTAGTCCAATATGACTGGTGTCCTTCTAAAAAGGGGAAATTTGGGCACAGACATCCACAGAGAGAATGCCATGTGAAGGTGGAGGCAGAGATGGGGTGATGCCATCAAACCTCTAGAAGCTTGGAGAAATGCATGGGTCAAGTCTCCATCACATCTCTCAGAAAAAAAACGACTCTGCCAGCACCTTGATCTAAGACTTCTAGCTTCCAAAACTGTGAGACAATAAATTTCTGTGGTTTAAGCCACCTAGATAATGGTACAGGCTGAGCAAACTCCAACCCTGGCTTTCATTAGGACCGCCAAGTGGCTGCACCTGGAAACTTCCTGCAAATCAGCCCCCAACAGCCTGCCATCCAGTTGACTACCATGTCTGGTCATGCTGAGGTTGGTCTAAGCTCAGACTAGAGCCTCAGTGTCTATCATCCCATGTAATCCCATGTAAGTCCTAAAGAAACCCTGAGAAGAAAATTATATTCCTACTTTGCTGAGTAATTGCACCTCAGGATGTGTATAGGACCAGCCTAGGGCCATGCATTCATCAATTTCAGGGTTTCTCGGGGTGCCTGGGGGGCTCGGTCAGTTAAGCATCTGCCTTCAGCTCAGGTCATGATCCCAGGGTACTAGGATCGAGCCCACATCTGACTCCCTGCTCAGCAGGGAGTCTGCTTCTCCCTCTGCCTCCCCACTCCCACACCATTCATGCTCACTCTCTTTCTCTCGCTCTCTCAAATAAATAAATAAAATCTTTAAAAAGAATTTCAGGGTGTCTCCATCAAACCAGCTACAGGACAATAGCCAAATAGCATGTGTTTGGCAAATCTGCGATCAGGGAGCTTCACCTTATCAGTGGCATCGCCACTGGTGGATGCGCTCTCTGCACTGAACCCTAACCCTAGGCACATACCCTCAATGCCCACCTCTCCTTCCCTGGGCGGGGGTGGAGGTGCTGTAACACATCAATGCTTCATGATGGGCTACTAAGGTGGCTGCAGAGAGCAAGCCAGTAACCCCTGCATGGCAACCGGGTTTGTAATTGGGGCATCTGGGTAGAAGAGGAATAACTATAAGAACATAGGATGAATCAAAAGGGCGTCCAACAGGTGGGGAATGTCTCAGGTCTGGGAAATCCCAGAGTGGGGAGAGAGTAATAGGAGCTCAGTTTACTCCTAGTCCATGCCATCCTCCTACTTTCCAGGATGACATCCACACTCTTTGCTCCCTAAGAACATCCCTGATCTGGCCTCCCTGTTGTCCTCATCTCCAGTCGCTTCTCTAAAGTCACCCTCTTCTTCAGCCATGCTGGACTGCTGGCTCTTCTCCCAAGCATAGCATGCTGTATCTTGTCTCCCAGCCATGCCCATGTCGTTTGTTCTGCTCTAGCACCTTTTCCCACTTCTCCAGTTAGGTATCGCCTCTTTCTGTAAGGTATCACCTCCTTCTGGAAGCCATCTCTGAATGCATTCTTCTTGGACCAGGTGAGATATCCCTCATCTGCACCCAAAGCTTTTGGTCCATCCTTCTTCATAGTATATTGGCCAGGAGGGTATTTATCTTTTTAGTTCAGGTCACTTGGTATCACCAGCTATGATGCAATAAAAATCCCTTTGCTTTCATGAGATTCTGTTGGGGAGATAAGCGAGGGAGGTGAGTCTGAATACAACCCTTAGAATGTAGGCGGCTCCATCAACAAGGAGGTGAGATTGGCCATTTGACCATTTTCCCTGAAGGCATGCAATAAGCTCCAATTGCACGAGATGCTCTACAAAACGGTAGTTGAAGAATGCATCCCCTTGGGAACATTGGTTCTCTTGGAAATTCACAGGATAAATTAGCATATTAAAGGCTCTGAGAGGTCATGCAGTTAAGAAACTATTGTTAACTCAGCATTTTCCAAACATGGGTAGCCATAAAGGGAACTGTGTGTATAACATCCATTAAGAAATGGCAGAGCATACCCGCAAAATGATCATCACACTAACAGTCATATCATGAAAGCATATCCCACTGGAACTTTGAGGACTGTTGTTCCATATTCTTGGGAGAAACTCAGCTCAGCCATCAGGGAAATATGACCTCTTTCCCCTACTGCTGCTTGTGTGACCACCAGGGATAAAAACATGCCCAGTGTTAACAACTACATTTTCAAATGGAAGATGATCAGCTTTCTGCTTCACTGTGCTCCCACAAAAGGTCCATTCTGAGCTCTGCTTTCTTATGTTCTGTCACGTGGAACAAGTGCATCAGAGAACAAGAGCCAGAAGAAATCTCTCCGTCCTCACTCCGTTCAGGCCGTGGGGCTGTGCCGCTAGGGTGTGGAGACTGTCTTTAGGGGAAAGAGCTCTCTAAGTGCGCAGGGCACTGGTAATCAGTACTGTGGGCTCAGGAGAGAAAGAAGTCTATTTTAGGGCAAAGGAACAATGACTCTGACCTACATACACCATCACATGTGAGGCTCTAACAGTGGGAGAGTCAGGAAAGCATAATCATCTCTTTGAAGAGCAAGGTAGAGTCTGGCTTCTCAATCAGCAGGAGGGAAAGGGGTCAGATCAAACAAGCTAGAGGCTTTCTGTCAGCACTGGAGCATGAAAATGGGCCACTCGTCCCTGCCAGAACTTTCTGGAGCCCTCCCTCGTGGACTGGACATTTCCTGTGCCCTCAGCTCTTTTCTCTTCCTGATTGCTCAAGCTCCAGACCCTTCTCTATTTTCTCTGCAGGCTTCCTGCTGTAGGCCCTCATCACCAGGCATGGATGGCCTCCATTGCCTGCTGACAGTCTTGCACCCCAGCTGCTTTCCCCTCTCTTGCTCTGCAGAGAGGTCCTCCTACAGGACTGCATCCTTCATCTGCCAGGCACCTTCAGTGGCTTCCCACCAACTTTAGGACAGGCCACAAACTCCTTCCCCTGGCTTTCACACCACAGTCCTTTATGATGGGGCCCCTGTTTACTATTTTAATTCTGTGACCTTAAATGACACAAACCAAGGTTATCAGCCTGTCTGTTCTGAGCCTTTGCTCAAGACTCCCCTCCCTTCCCCCTGCCCTGACTATGCAAATACTGCCATTCTTTATGACCCAAATGAAGTTCCACATCCTGCCTGGTGTGTCTTTACAGAGTGATCTCTGATAGGACCCACTACTAAATACCTTTGTAACATTAGCCTTCCTATCATGTTTTGTTAGCTAACTCTTATAGGTATCTTTTTTTGCCCTAAGGAAACTCTCTACCATATGTCTGTTTGCTGTTTCATTCATTTCTATTCTTTGGATTTGCTGGTTCTTTGAAAATACTGATAAAACTCATAAAGCTCCATTAAGGATGACCAAGTGAAGAAGAAATAAGATATAACCTGTAGCAGGAATGACAAAAGAAGACATCAGGTGGTCGGTGGTAATAAAGTGGTACTGTAAATGACTAGGGAATACATTTGAATGTCTAACTGGCATAAACAAATTTCTAAAAATTCAGCCTTCCAAACTTATACAAGAAGAAATGAAAAGCCTAAATGATCCTATAAATCGTAAATAAAGACAACCAGTACTTTTTCATAGTTGGATGCCTGTCCCCTTGACACACTGGGAGCTAACTCCTTGATGGCATCACAGTGTAACCCAATATTGCCTGACTCTTGTTGGCCATCAGACCCTTTCAAGTAGCCTTGTGAGGGTTGGGAGAAGGAGGCCAGCTGCTCACAGACCATTCTCTTGACTCCCATACCAGCCCAACACAAAGCCTTTATGTATTTTGCAGAATTTCAGATAGACAATGCCTTTAGCCTTCCACCTCCCTTCCCCTATCTAGCAGGCAGGGAGGGGTGCTAGATCTTGACACTTGAGATTCCCGTTGGACTGTATGTACAGGCACTATTCTTTGCTGTTCACAGAGGGTAGCGGAGGGGCTGAGGGAGAGTGGCTGATCGGGCTGAGGTCTCATTCTGGTGCATTAAATAAGGGCATGGGGCAGGGGCCCTCATTGAAGGAGAGGGGGGAAAAGGGAAGAGGAAAGGATTCATGCCAGACTCTCCAATTCTTGGGAGTCTCTCCCTCAGAAACATTTGCTTAGGGACCCCTTGCCAGGGGAAGACAGTTGTGGGAGGGCTGTACTCTGGCAGAAAGGCCTTGATGGTCTTTGCTGGTGGAAACTCCAGCCTTTGGCACATGCCCCAGGGCCAGATGAGTTCTATCTTCTTATCCATTTTGTTTTATTGCCTGATTATTCCAGTTTTATGGTTTGTAGATTATATTCTTTCAGTATTCACTTTGCTCTTCATTTCTTGTATTTTAATTGTTCTCAGCTGACGACGATTTAATGGCTTTCTTTTATCTCACTTTTACTTTTATCCATGGCTCATATTTTATCTAGTTCCCTCACCATATTCAACTTTTATTTTGAGCTTTATTTTTATGCTGTTCATTTTTATTTCAGCCTTGTTATTTGCCTTTTCTGCTGTTTTTAATGACTTTTGCCTTGATTCATCTTTTTTTGGTAGCATACTGTTACTTTATCGGATTTTATGCTTTTTCATTACAAAATGACAAGTTTGAGGCAGAATTGTGAAGGAGCCGGTTGTGGGGGTTGTCCAGTGTCTTCAAAAGGACAACTCGAATGGCCAGAAGCAGCAAGCCACTCATGCTAACTCCATCCAGTGAAAGCTTATTGGAAGGACACAAGTGAATATCAAAGAAATGAGCAATAAGGATATTAAATCCTCTTTAGAAATGGAAAATTATCACCAACAACTGCCTTCTCCATCTGTCTTCCAATCTGGGGTCCCTGGTTTCTTCCTCTCTGCTCCTCTGCTTCATGTCCCCTCTCCAAACAGCACAGGTCTGCTTTCCCAGGGCCCAGCCTAACCACCAAGCTCAAGTTTTCATGCTTTATGGCCCAGAACCTACTACCATGTAATGGACTAGTCTCAGTTAACCTCTGCCAAATACCAGGAAGAGAGGGTCTGATTTTGTAGTTCTCTTTGGCTAAGTTTTCCACTTCCAGCCCTTTCCCCACTTTCATCAGCTTTAGCCATCAGCTAAAGCTTTACCTTCTAGGCTGTGGCAGGTAGTCTCCTCAACTAAGGGCAGTGATGGACTTGGATGGGAGGGAGACTAGATGTTTTTCTCCTTCCAGATAATCCTGCGATAGCATCATAACCTTCTCCCAGAGATTCCCCTCCCTTCTCCATCATCCCTCCATTTCTTCTTTCTTTAACTAAGTATTCAACTAGATACTTAAAAAGTACTTAGCTGAATTATCTAGTAGACAATTGGCCAGAATTCCAAATCCCCATCCCAAGAGACAAACTCTACATGGATTTTGCTTTTAAATGCCGGAACAAAGTTGTTTTTTCATGTCACATTCCCTACAGCCCCTGTGATGAGGTATGCTGTAAATCTAGTGTCTTGTCTGACTATGCAATCCCAGGACACTTGGCCAGATATCCCAACAAGAGAGCAGTGTCTTGGTTTAATTAAAAAAAGCCACCATGTTATTTGTAGCATTCTCATGAGATTCCTTGGGAAGAGGCATAATGAAAGGTCCATGAGCTGGGTTTGGGATCATTTTATCATCCTTTCTTGATGAAGACTTAAAGCCAACAGGAACCATATTCCTGCTAGCTGGACTTAAGGGAAAGAACTTCTCTTGCTGTGAGTGCTCTCTTATTCCTTTCTCCTGGTAGCAGACCTATACAGGAATTACTCTAGATGGCATATAGTAGACGCTTAGTAAATATTTGATGAATGAACTGCAAAGCCATTTGACCCCGATGGAGAAAGAGAACTAATACCTGCTCAGATCTATTATGTTCTGGGCACTTTACACAATTATGCTGTACAAAGCCAATGCCTACTATCTTCTGACTTAATGGACTCAGTCCCAAGACTAAAAGCTCTCTGTCAGAACTAGGAAAGTTGGGGCTGGAAATGCAGTAACCTTATTCTGTTTATTTGTCATTGAGCTATATGATCTGTCTGCTAGAGACCTGAGACCTAGACTTTCTCAGTGGCCCTAGGACCCTATTGCTCATTTGAACCTGGCTTTAAGAAGCAACGCAGAGGCCTTGAGGCTCCACTAGGAAAGTCTTCTTTAGAGACAGGTACCCAGCAGGAGCCTGAATGTAGGAATTAGACAGAATGTGTCAGAAGCCTGAGGGTCACTTACTGGCTGTGTGGCCTTAGGTGAGTCACATAACTTCTCTGGACTCCAGTTTGTTTTTCTCTAAAACTTGGTACAATAACAGACTTTCAGGTGTATAGACAAGACTTAATGTGCTAATATACATGAAATGCCACATCTAGTGTTTGATGTAGAGAGGACACTCATTTATAGATGGCTTTACCCTCCCTGCCCTCCTGCCACAATCAGTGTGACTAAAATCATAGCCTGAGCCCACCTGCTCCCTGCTCTAACGCACCTGAGACCCGCGGTGTTCAACGGTCATTGTTGAGTGTCAGCGTTAGCTTAGCAGCCGGGCTTCCCCTGCAAGCATATTCTGCCCCATTCCACTCTATCCCCACCCTGCTGTCTGGAGGGCGAGGTGCTAACTGAAAGGCCCCCCAAAGGGCCCCCACATTCCAGGGGAAGGAAGAAGAAACAGTGAGTCACTTTCCCCCCGTTTGTCACTGCTGGTGTCTGCCAGCAGGCGCGGAGACCATCTCATTCAGCAGGCGGGAACCTGCTGTTTCTTGCTCACGGTCTCGGTCTCGGCAACCAACTTGGCCCCAAGACAAGCAGAGTGTCCCTGAGTGTCAAAGGGGACTGATCCCAGGGAGGCCACAGTCACTGTGGAAGTTGCCAGGAGTGGGAAGGAGGAGACAGTGACTCTTCAGTTCATTGGCTGAGACATGCTGGGGGTGGGGGTGGGGGTCATTGGACGGCCATTCAGCCAGAGTCCACCCCACAATGGGGAAGGCTGGCTCCGTGTTCTGGGAGGTTGGCATTAGGGTCGTGGGGTGTTCGTGATGAAATGTATTCTCCTGCTGGGGGCAAGGAGGGGGGGAAGTGGAGGGCTGCATTTTAAGTAAAAGAGCAAAATATCCCAAGTACTATAAAATATTTATGCCCTTGAACTTATTATTTTCATTTCTGGGAATTCATCATCATCTGCCAAATAATATTTTAAGGTATATATATATGAAACTATACATCCCAGAGCTATTCATGGTTGTAAGAAAGTAGAAACAACCTGCATTTCAACCACATGGATCAGATCA
The DNA here is from genome assembly GCA_002007465.1 of Ailurus styani. Lineage (NCBI taxonomy): Eukaryota > Metazoa > Chordata > Mammalia > Carnivora > Ailuridae > Ailurus > Ailurus styani. Next base: position 211,106 of record LNAC01000065.1, read on the forward strand.
TAGATGTTAGCCATAACCATGGAATGGAACAGTATGTAGCCATTAAAAGTAGTGCTTGCAAGGAGTCTTTAAGAAGCTAGGAAAATGCTCATAAAATGAAACAAAGACGTAGGACACAGAATTGTACATAAAGCATGATCTCTGTTATTTAAAAAAAAAAAGTTCACTGAAAGGAGATTGGAAGTAAATATGCCTAAAAGTTGCTTTTGATTGCTTCCCAGAGGTAAGATTACCATTCTCTCTCTCTTTTTTTTTTTTACCTTTTATATTTCTAAATTTTATCTCCTGAGCATAAAGATAAAAACTGAAAATGAAACAAAAACAAAACCAAGACGCACCAGTGTGGATGAACTAAACCCAAAGAAATAGACTCTGGTGTGGAATTTCAACCCCTACCAGGGCTCTATTTGTTGGAATAAGAGGCATTGGGGGCTTGTTGAATCACCCCTCCTGGACAGCGGCCTACATGATAGACCGCTGAGCCCGCAAGGGCAACACTGGGCTTTGCGAACAGCCAGAAATGTTTATGAGGGGTAATTGGGAGTGTGTGCCCATCAGAGAGGCAGCCCGACCGAATCAGCCCCTGTGGGGGAGAGCCGGTGGAAGGAGTGCTGGGCCCCTACCGTGGCCTGGCCCTGTTTCCTGAGAGGACTGAACAATGTATCCACATGTGTTCCAAGACTTGACCAGTCAGGTGTAAATTGGAATGCTTATCAGATTGGTTCCCTCAAGGGACAGCACATAACAATGAAATAATAACAGATTTATTTATAGCCTTTATTGAAGTACTTGAGAATTCCTTTTTTTTTTTTTTAATTCTGGAATTTCTCCAAGTTTTGGAAACACTGACAAAGATTAGTTTTATTTCCTCTTGAGAAAATCTGGTCTGGCCTCTGGAGGGTCTTTCCCACTGACCCCAACCCCACCACAAACACCCCTGGTTTGGGCTTCACTGGCCAGACCTCTGTGGCTGACACTGATACATAATTCCTCATTTATTTGACAAGCACCCTCGGATCTTTACTGTGTGCTAGAACCCCTCCCGGTCCCTTGGCACTAGTGGGTCAGAAGGAGACAGAAATAGGAGACCTTCCATGGCTGGACTGTGTGTTCGTTCTGGGATCTTCTCTCCCTCTTCAGCCCCTATGGCTCCCACACAGGACCAAGGTAGACTTGTGGACTTGAATGGCAGCTGTGGGAAAACGTGGTCATGGGCTTTGTGGCTCACAAAGCCTGTACCTGCCTCGGGTTTGGCTTCTGTATCAGTGTCCTAGGGCTACCATAATAAAGGGCCACATACTGGGTGCCTGAAAACAACAGAAATTTTGTGTCTTACTGTCCTAGAGGCTAGAAGACTGAAATCATGGTGTCAGCAGGGCCATGCTCTTCGTGAGGCCTCCAGGGAGGATTCTTTGTCTTTTCCAGCTTCTGGCATTTGCTGGCCCTCCTTGGCATTCCTCGGCTTGCCTCTCCCCAGTCACGTGACCGTCGTCTGCTCCATGTCTTCACACCTTGCCTCTGTGCGTATCTGTCTCTGTGTCCAGATTTCCCCCTTTTATAAGGACACCATCATATTGGCTTAGAGCCCATCCTAATGACCTCATTTTAAGTTGCTTACCTTTGTAAAGACCCTATTTCCAAATAAGCTCACATTCTGGAGTTAGGACTTCAAGCTCTCTTTTGGGGAACACACAGTGATTTCTAAGGCTGACTCAACCACTCAATAAGTATGTGGCCTTGGAAATCACACAAGCTCTCCAGACCTCAGCTACCTCTTATTCTGCAAAATGGGAGTTAAAAAGAACACCTAACTCCAAGGTCATTGCAAGGTCTAGAGGAAGTAATATATGTGAAGCACGGAATGTGACGCCTGGCTGATTCTAGGTGTGACTTCTCATCACCGTTCTCGAGCTACCACTTGCTGGCCACACAGTCTCTGCTCAGGAGAGAGTCCAGCCTAGACCAACTAGGGCTGATACTGCGGCCCTAGCTCCACACTGTTGAGGGTTCAAGGGTGGCATGCCAGCAGGTTCCTCCTAGGCTGACCAACCAGGTGTCCCAGCAAGCAAGAGTGCAGGACCAGACATAGGGCTGGTGATGTATCAAATTTCACAGAATAGAACAACTGGAGCTTGCCTTTTTGAAACAATCTCACAGAGGCCACATTTGCCCTGAGGCCTGCTGGATATAAGAAATTTGGGGTCAGACCAGAACGCCTTGAATTGAAAAACGTGATGTGTCCATTCCTATCTTTCTAAGGCTTTTCCTGCCACTGACACTACCCTTAGTACGTTCAGACTTTTTCTGTTCCCTAAAGGAAGTTTGTACTCTCTTACCTCAGGGCCTTTGCACTGCTGTGTCTTTGATCCAAAATACACTGTGCACTCTTTACTCTACCCTCCTTTCCCATTCCCCAATTTATCTAATTTCTTCTCATTCTTTACTCACCCATCATCCCTTCCCCCAGTTATTTTCCCTGTTCACTCCCTTCCTAACATTTAACCCAATTTGTAACCACATCTTCAGTCTCGTACTTACTCACTTGATAGTTGCCTTTTTCTATCAGGCCAGGTCCCCAACTACAGAGTCTCTGTCAGTTTTCTTCCCCTGTGGACTACCTCCTGCCCAGCTCAGGTCCTGCAAACAGAGGGGTACCCAGGACTATTTTGTGGCTATCTAGTGGATGGGAAAGACACTATTTCCCCAGACAAGGTTTGGCCTCCTAAGACTGAAGGGGGCTGATCATCTGGGGAAAATGAGTGACTCCTAGCTTCTACTTTCAACTGAGTCTTATTTAATTGATGTGATTTGTCAAAGAAGTCCGTTCAGTTTCATGACATTGACAAGCACCCCACAGCCAACACCACCTTTGTTTGTGTCTGTGGGCTGCAGTCCACCTTATCCCTTTAGGGCTCAGGTTAATGGGATAACCCTATGAAAACTCTCACTGCTACAAACAAGAGGTCTCAAGCAGAGAGGAAATACTAAAACTGCTATCCTTGGCATAAACTCAAGGTCTTCACGCCTACTTCACACATGCTCTGTAAGAACAATGAAATGATTCTGTTCCCCCAGGAGAGGAAATGAAGCCAGTCCAAGCAAAAGACTATGGGGCTTATCCCCTCTATGACCGATGACTAGCAAATAGATTCTTCAGCTCAGGGATGTCACCGCAACCAAATCTCTGGGCATCCCCGAGCTCAGTGCCCTGTAGCTCACGGGGAATTCATGGCAAGCCGGAGAGGCTGGGCATCTGACCCTAGCAGGGAATCACAGCTTGGAGAAAGGAGAATAGCCGCAATGTGGTCTTTAAAATAAGTCACAACCATCAAAGCAAATGAGAGAGGCTGAGTGTGAAAACAGACAGCATTTTAGAGCTGTTTCACAAGAGGAATGATCAGAGCATATCTCTGCAATGGCCCAAGCGGCTTGAAAGGTGCAGGTGCAAATAGGTTTTGATGTCCATGTTGGGTAATCAGTAATGTGCTGTTTCTGCATTGTGCCAGAGACAACAGTAGGTAAAATAACACCAAGATGCTGTGGCTGGGTCCAGACACAAGGAAGACCTCAAGGGAGTATGGAAGTTTGTCTTGCCTTCCTAATGAACTCTTAATCATCCTTCCAGTCCAACTTAGGTATCTCCTCTTCCAAGAAGTCTTCCCTCACCCCTACAGTTGGTTAATTGCCACCTCCTCTCTTCTCTCTGTTGTGCTTACTGTACTCCATTTTCTTTCTTTTTTTTAAGATTTTATTTATTTATTTGACAGATATCACTTTATTTATTTATTTGACAGCAAGAGAGGGAACACAAGCAAGGGGAGTGGGAGAGGGAGAAGCAGGCTTCCCGCTGAACAGGGAGCCCAGTGCGGGGCTCAATCCCAGGACCCTGGGATCATGACCTGAGCCAAAGGCATATGCTTCATGACTGAGCCACCCAGGCGCCCCTGTACTCCATTTTCATTAAATGCACACATGTCTATTTCCTCACTGCCAGGGTAACGCAGCCAAATTAGAAATAGCACATAAACGGTGCCTTCTCTTTGAGGCTGATTGTGTTGTTTTCCAATCTATAGTTATAAAGTCTTCTTTATAAGTCATTTAAAGTAGAAACAAATCTAGTTAAATTTGTCTTAACAAATCCTATGTTAATAAATTTACATTAAATCTAGTTAACAAATCTATTTTACAATTATGAAGTAAAAATATTGCAAGTCTTCCTTGACTCTAGCAAAAATCATGAAGGTGATTCTTGAAAAAAACTGAGGCTGAAAAATATTAGAGTAAGAGCTCTGAATCTTTCTTCTCTGGTCTAAAGCCCTGTGTGCCATGTACACCCAGCTCCACTTCCTAAGAAGATACCAGCTTGCAGGATAGCGATGGAGTCCCATCCCTTTTGCCCCCTCCTCAGCGTCTAGTATATATTAAGTGCTCATTCGGGATTCCTAATATGCCATGCATGAAGTGTGATTGGCCAGGAAAGTACCAAGTGATAAAAGATATAAGTAGTTGAATTCCAAGCTTATCGTGAAAGTTCTAAGCCAAATACCATTCATGAAGCAGGAGTAAGATAAAAAATTAAAACACGACGGACGTGCTGATAAATTTGTGTGGAAACATGCGACGCAGACTTCCCAGTCCCTAGGGACATGGGCAGCTGTGAGGAGCTGCAGAAATCACTTCCCTCTGTGGGTCATATTTTTCCAGGGTATGCAGAATTTTGGCTCTCACTGGGATGGCATAATTACATGACCTTTGAGCTGGAAACCAGGGAGTTAAATTCTCCTAGGTCTTCTACAAATACCCCCTACTTGGAGAGGGAGGAATGCGATCTCTCCTCCCACTTCTAGGTAGCTTAACAGTGAACTGCATTCACATATGTTTTGCATGGAAAGTAAGCAGCGGCGTAAGGGTACTTACTGTACAGTGAGATGGATCGCGGAGCTGCGATTTATCTTGCACGGGCCCAAGAGGGAAATGAAGCGTCCTATTAGTATTGCTGGTCTGTGTGAATCACAATAGGCAAATGAGAACAAGAGCTGAGCACCCGTAATACAAATATCCGTGTGCAGCGAAGGAAAATGTCAAAGTGGAATCTGGCTCTGCTGGAAATGGGTTACATTTAGAACGCATTACCTCCTGACACCCAGGGCCTGGGTAATCTACAGCTCTTTCAACTTATTTACTGTAAACTTGGAAGCAGCCAACCTTTCACATTTGCATTGGCTTTCTGATGCCAGGAAGAAAAAAAAAATAATAAAAGGTACATGAAAAGAAAATGAGAGCATTGTGAGACAGTTTGCTGATCGGGGGCTCGCTGAAGTGCATCCCCACGAACTGGGACCGTCTCAGCCACCGTGGCTCTCAGCTGGGAGTGTGCTCGGCTCTCCCACTGTGTTCCTGCTCCAGCTGATTCCTTGGAAAATAATGGTTTTATTTGGCTCCAGAATTAGAAAATAAAGCAGCTGAAGCTGGGAGTTACGAGTCTTAATTATCCCCCCTGGCCTTTTGTCCAGGAACCTAAAATTGATTTTCAAATTTCTCTTCGGAATTTGATTTAACATTTTAATCTGCATGCCTTCTGTGGGGGCTTTGCAGGCAGTATTGATGACGGGGAGGTGAAGGATTAGCCGGCCACAGGGGAGGTGCTTGTTATCAGCTGAACAGTCCTGGTGTTGATGAGAGGCGCCAAGGGGTCGTCCAGTCCATGCGTGAGAAGGCCCTTAATCTCCGGCTCACCTTGATCAGAAATAAACCTGGAATCATGCCTGACAGGCGGCGGCCTCTGAACCTTTGTTTTAAACTATGGAGCTGTCTCCTGAGATGCTGACTTATTAGCTCCAGGAATTGATAGAACAGTAAAAGAGTCCATATACTTCTGTAATATTGATTGGGCTGCCATTTCTCTTTCTTCTGTGACTCAAAATATGGATTTTCCTGACACTAGCCTTAATTTGAATTAAACATTTAAAATATGCCCCTGCCCCTTTGGGGTTCCCCACCTGAACATTTGGGAACTACGGTACAACATATGGATTATGGGCAAAACTTGTCAGGGAGTGGAAATATGAGGCCTTGTGTACCTGCTGTTGTTCATCGATTTTAGACGCTCTGCTGTACAAGGTGCAGCTGGATGTAGAGAATGAGTACCAGAGACAGGGAAATGTGGGCTAGATCCCCATGTGACCTTGAACAACTCATTCAGCTGCTCTGTGCCTCCGCTGACTCATCTACCAAATGGGGTGAACATGCCCTGAGAGCGGGACCATTGGTGGAGTGAGATTTGTCCGCTGTCCATGGCGGACAGGCAAAAGACGGAGCAGTGTAGACAGCCCAGAAGAAGTGAGCTACAGGATAAATTCAGATATATGGTCAGGCATGAGAGGAGCCCTGGCGCCTGGAACAGCAGCCCACCTGAGGGGCTCACAGTTCAGAGCCCCAGAAGCAAGATGGGATCTGCTAAACAGACCTTGACCTGAGGCTGGTTGGTGGAGGCGGGGTGTGACAGCTGGCAGAGAAACCCGGAGGCAGAGTCTTAGTGATGGCCTTAGTGTTGGGGTCTTTCTGACACCAGATGGTGATGTTCTCGGAGCCTCTTTCTCTCTTGCAAGGTCACAGTCAGAAGAAGGTGAGTTTCAGCTTCCACAAAAAGGTGCTGCCACTGAGTTAGCAAATTACTGGCACCGTGCACCTTCTCTGTGCCAGCAGGTTGATTGAAACTTATTGATTTTAGGAGCACCTGGGTGGCAGAGTTTGTTAAGTCTCCAACTCTTGGGTTCAGCTCGGGTCCTGATCTCAGGATCGTGAGATTGAGCCCTGAATCCCCCGTCCTCGGGCTCCATGATCAGTGCAGGTCTGCTAAAGTTTCTCTCTCCCAGGCACCTGGGTGGCTCAGTGGGTTAAAGCCTCTGCCTTCGGCTCAGGTCATGATCTCAGGGTCCTGAAATTGAGGCCCGCATCTGGCTCCCTGCTCAGCAGGGAGCCTGCTTCCTCCTCTCTTTCTCTGCCTGCCTCTCAGCCTACTTGTGATCTCTCTCTCTCTGTCAAATAAATAAATAAAGTCTTCAAAAAAAAAAATCTCTCTCCCTCTCCCTTTGACTCCCACTCCCCACCAGTGTAGGCACCATCACGCTCTCTCTCACTCCAATAAATAAATCTTAAAAAAAAAAAACTTACTGATTTTAAACTTCACAATAGCCCAATATAGTAGAATCCCTTATTATTCACATTTTATGGCTGCGGAGATTGAACTTTGGAGAAGTTAATACGTTACGGCCAATGATCACAGAGTTAGGAGTGTCAGAGCTCATACTTGAAGACAAGTCATTCTGATTCTAAGACTCGGGTATTAATCATCATACTGCACTGCCTTTGTTGACTGAGACTTTATTTCTCTGATATCCAGCACTCATTCCCTCAGCTCCTCTATTAAGCCAGACCTTAAACTAGGCGGTAAAGTCAGGGACATGAGTACGTACAGGTTCTCGTCTGTGGGAGCTCTAAAGGGAATCCAGATGTGTGGGCACAACTGACAAAGCAAGAAGGAATGTGCAGGGAAGCATTAGGCATGGGGGAGCTGCCATCTGAGCTTGAGAATCCAGAGCAGGCTCCTCAAAAGAGGTGATGCTCAAACTGGGTTTTGAAGCTTATATAGGAGTTCTCCTGATAGATGTAAGGGAGTGTTCTTTGTTAGTTGACCAAGAGCAGCTAGACTGGCTCATTTTTATTTATTTATTTACTTACTTACTTACTTATTTATTTATTTGGCAACAAGGGCTGCTGATGGCACTGTCAGCTGCTTACTAACCTCTCACTGGGCAGCTTGCAAGGCTTTCTGTTCCCACAGGTTCCTGTTTGCAGATAAACTGCAAAGAGCCTTCTTATTAGGGCATTTTTAGTTCCTCCTTAATTTCCAGATTAGAAACCATGAGTATCACTTGCCAGTTGGCTCCTTGATAGGATGACCTTGAACCAGCAGTTTCAGAGCAGGCCTTCTGTCTGCCTGAAGCTGCTTTACCAAGCAGGGATGCAATCACCAGACACATTATACATGACCTTGGAATATTAATTCTACTCAAAGATGCAAGGGCAAACAACAGAATTTCATATTGTACTTAGATATTTTATAGAGTGAATTGCAAAATTAGCATGATTTTTAAGAAATCCTTCTCCACCATTAGGAGATGATGAAACTTCTGAATGGGCCTCAGGTTGCCTGCTTCGGGCCAAGAGAGCACTCGGGGTCGATCCTTCACTCACTCAAAAGCCGAACCCCCACGCTGTCCCTGTAGAAGGGACCAGGGTCTGTTCCCCGGTGCAGAATCCAGTATAGTCTGCTCTTTCCTAAAGACGGGGACTGCGATGGCATCTCGCGCTTCACCAGCAGCGGCTGAAATCTTAGAGCGCTCTAATGTCTTGCTTGAGATTAAAGTAATGGGAGACACAACCATGAGAAACCCACTCTGGGCTGTGTCAAGTCATAAAACTGTAATGCTGTAAAACCAGAGCAGCCAGAAATCACTGGTGATGTGAAGGGAGCAAAATAAATATCGGCTGGGTTTTTAATTAACTGCCTCTAAATAATGAAAATGGGCAAATTAGACGTGCTTTTAGTAGCAAAATACCATTATCGTTTCAATATTCCTATGGATAGACAGCATGGCGTCTTTGATGGAGGCCCATAAATCAGGCAGGGCTCTTTCACGTCTCCTGGAAATCACGTACCGCTTAGCCTGCACCTGCTCTGTCCCCTCCTGACAAGCGTCAGTGGTGGTGGTTGCCTCTCAGACCTGTGACAGGGCCAAGTGGGAAGAAGCCAGCCCACAGAGCCTTCCACCCTGCCTCTAGATCCCTTTAATGATTATTGCCATGCTGTGTCTCTCTTTGTCTCAGGTCATGATTCCAGGACCATGGGATCGAGCCCTGCATCAGCAGGGAGCCTGCTTCTCCCTCTATCCTTCCCCCCTGCTTGTGTTCCCTCTCTCTCTCTCTCTCTCTCTGATAAATAAATAAAATGTTTTTAAAAAAGATATTTATTGCCATGCTACTGAAAAGACAGTTGTGATTAAGGGGTGGGTTCTAAAGTCAGGGAGATCTGAATTTAAATCTTGGCTTAGGATTACTTTAGGACACTGGTCAATCTTCCCTCCCTGTGTTCCAGTATCCTCATCTCTGTCACGGGAAGAGATCTGGTCCTTGCACGAAGGGTATCTCCAAAGCCACCGGCACAGTACCTGGCACATAATAAGCACTCCAGAACTATGACTTGGTGAGAACAGGCCTCCTGCTTGTTCCCGACCTTGGGAAGAAGGATCTAATTTTTCACCATGAGTGCGATGTTAGCTGTAGGTTGATCACAGATGCCCCTTACCAGTTTGAACAATCTCCCTTCTAATTCTAGTTTCCTAGGAGATCGTACTGTGTATGGGTCTTGAATTTTGGTGATTTTTTTTTTTACATCTATTGAAGTGACCCTATGGTTTTTCTCCTTTATCCTGTTAATATAGTAATTACGTTGACTGAAACTTGCATTTCTGGGATAAATTCTACTTAGTCATAATCCTTTTTACAGAGTTGAATTAAATTTGCTAATATATTGTTGAGGATTTTGTTTCTATGTTCATGACAGATAGAGGTCTGTAATTTTCTTCACTTATAACTTCTGTGCCAGGCTTTGGTATTAGGGTAATACCAGCCTCTGAGAAGGAGAATGCATTCACTCCTCCTCTATTTCCTAAAAACAAATGATATATGATTAGTGTTGTTTCTTTTTTGGATGCATGATAAAAAATGACGAAACCATCAGGGCCTAGAATTGCTTTGTAGGAAGATCTTCTGAAAAAAAATTCCAGTGACTTAATATATTATTTAAATATGGTAATAACAAGGTTTTCTTTCTTAATCTACTCACTTCAGATGTGGTATACTCTTAGTACCTTCTTGATTTTAGATCTTTCTTCTTTTATAATATATGCATTTAAAGCTGTAAATGTCTCTCTAAGCACTGATTTAACTGCATTTCACAGATTTTAATATATTGTATTTGTGTTCTCTTCAGTTCCAATTATTTCTCTTTCAATTTCTTCTTCGCTCATGTATTGTTGCAGTGTGTATTGTTTAATTTCCAAATATTTGGGCTTTCTTTAGATCACTTATTGTTAAACGCTATCGATTTCCAATTTAATTCCATTGCAGTCAGAGAACATACTCTAGGATTTCAGCTTTTAAATCGATGGAGTTGTTTTATGGCCCGTACGTGGTCTTTGTGACCATGACATGTGAGGCTAAATTGAATGTGTATGCTGCAGGTGCATGTGCTGGTCTATAAATATCAGTTAGGACAAAGTGATTAATAGCATTGTTTAGGTTACCTGTGACTTTATTCTTTTGTGTGTGTTGTTACTATATCAATTACGAAAATTCTCCTGCTGTGATTGTGGAATTGTCTATTTCTTCCTTTAATTTTGCCCATTTTTGGTTCATGTGATTTGAAGCTTTATAAATAGGTGCACATGCTTTTACAATAGTTATCTCTTCCATCTGTAATTATGTAACATCCTTCTTTGGCAATATTAATTGTTTGACATCCATTTCCTCTAATATGAATGTATCCACTTCAGCCCACAATTTGTATCAGACATTTTTCCTACCGTTCCTTTTGGGCTTTGCAGGTTTTCCTATGTAGAGTGCATCTCTGTAGACAGCACGCATGTAGTTGTCTCTAGCATTTTCATTCATTCTGATAATCTCTGCCTCTTTATTTAAGGGATGTTTAATGTAATTATTGGCTAGATATGGCTAGATTTAGATCTACCACTTCATTGTTTGTTTTCTGTTTAACTTCCAATACTTATTTCTCCATTGCCCCTTTCCTACCTTCTTTGGTATTGTTTGAATCTTCTTTAGAATTTCACTTGTGTTTATCATTGACTTTGAGCTATAACTCTTTTCCTTTTAGTGATCTCTTGCTCTCTGTATATATCTCTAAATTTGCAAAGTCTTCCTAGAATTAGTATTTTACCACTTTGTACAAACTGCGGAAACATTGCAACTATATATACATTTATCCCTCCTCTCCTACCATCTTTTATGCTACAGTGGTCACAGGATAATATCTATACATATTATAAGCCCCACACACAATGTTAGAATTTTATCTTAAACAATCATATATATATATATATATAATATGTGCCATAAAATACATTTTTACTTTAAACAATCATATATGTGTGTGTATGTGTGTGTGTGTGTGTGTGTGTGTATATATATATATATATATTTTTTTTTTAAGAAATAGGAGGAGAAAAGTAGTCTCTTAGATTTACCTGATACAATTCCTGATGATCTCCCTTTATCCCTGCAGACTCATGTTTTCCATAATATCATTTCTCTTTCTCCAGGAAAAAAAGTTCCTTTAGCATTTCTTATACGACAGTCTGTTGGAGATGAACTGAAATGTTTCATTTCACCTTCTTTCTTGAAGACGATTTTTGCATGTTACAGAATTATGGGCTGATAGATTTTTTTTTTCTTTTAGACCCTTTTGTTCCCCTGTCCTGTAGCCTCCATGGTTTGTGATTAGTTAGCAGTCATTCTAATTATTGTTTCCTGTATATAATGCCATTTTTTTCTGCGGCTGCTTTCTCTTTCTCTTCAACTTTAATGTACATAGGCGTAGTTTCACCCATATTTATTCCTTTTGGAATTTATTGGCTTTTTGAGTGCATAAATACATGTCTTTCATCAAATTGGGAAAGTTTTCAGCCATTATTTATTTGAATATTATTTTTGCCTCATTCTCCCTCTCCTCTCTTTCTGGGGCTCCAATGACCTATTATGTGAGACTTTTTGATAGCAACCCATAGGTCCCTGAGGTTATATTTTCTTCAATATACTTTCTCTTTCTACGTCAGATTTCTCACAAGTCGTCAAAGCTCTGTTTATCTCTGTTCAGTTTTTGTTTCCTCTTTTCTTCAAACGGGATACTTTTATATTGATTTCTCACACATTCGCTCACCTAACCCATCACCTCCATCCTGCCCTTAGGTCCATCCAGGGAATATTTTATTTCAAATATTATCTTTTAATTATAGAATTTGTACTGGATTATTTTTTCTATGTTGTATTTGTCTGATGAGATTTACATCTTTTCATTCATTATAAGCATATTTTCTTTTATAGCCCTGAACCTACTTATAAAAATAAATAATATACTTGTTTGAAACTACAAATACCTGAGTTATCTTGGGGTTGGGCCCTGTTGTCTTTGCCTTTGGGGGTCCTTTGCCCTGACTCCTCATACATCAGTGAAGGTTAGATTATATCCGGGATATTTCACATGTTATGCTGAGATGACACTGGATTGTCATATTCCTTCAAGAACTCTTGGTGCTTTGTTTGAACAGGCAGTTAACTTAGTTCAACTCAAGCTATAAATCCTCCCTTGCCTGCTCTGGGCAGCAGTTCAGATCTCAGTGCAGATGACTTTCAGTCTGTCCCCCACATGCACAATTCTGGGGCCAGCCAGAGACTTGGGTATTTCGACATGGAGGTCGGGCTTCCCCTTCCCTGGCTCGCTGCTCTCCAGGAGCCCCCTCGCCCTCCAGCAGTCCTGTCCACCTGGCCAGGAAGACAGCAGGCTCGCCGTCAGAGTCTTAGCCGCCCTGTTCTACCAGGGCTGCAGCTGCCTTCAGGCCAAGGGATCAGAACAGGAAACTCATGAATGCACTTAGGAATACTCAACTGTACATGCAGAGAGGGTTCAGATGGTACATTTTATGTTTGTGGATTTTATCATAATTTTTAAAAATTATTAAGAATCTGAGAACTCACCCATTTTTAGTAGCTTTTTCTACTCCCCTCCAAATCTGTTTACTCTTAGTCACTCTCCAGGCTTCAGGTGTCTGGGAGGGGGGAGCTATTTTTCCAGGGTTGTAGGTATTGTGAGAAAGTCCGGGTGTTAGGAGTCTAGCCGTCCACACCAGAAGCAGAATTCCTCAGGTCCTTTACGTGTACCTTTAACAAGCCCAAGTTGGCTGTCCTCCCAGTTTCAGGGAAATAAACACAGTGCATGACATTTTCTGTGAGTTTGAATTATTCTAATTAGAAGAAAATGTAATGAGAATATTGACATCATATGACCCAACACGCAATACATAATTATTATTTTGTAAAATTATTATTTTACTATTACTATAGTACTAATGTAATATTATTAAATTTAAATTTATTTTATAAAAATAAAATTTTCTTTATAAAGAATGACACATTTTTAATTTCGGTGACTAAGTGAATTCTAAACTCAAACCAGAAGGCTTCTACCTTAGCTGATAAGTAATAAAAGCCATTTATCAGTACATACATCTGAATTTCTATAAGTGACCGATGTGCTATTATTTAAGTATGCAATATCATTAGAATTTCAAAGTATTTTCTTTTATAATAAAAACCATCCAAAGCATTAAGAGGCCATGCTGATTCAAGGCCTGACAATCAGCACTTTGGGGACCTGAGCTAAATTTGGCTTAATCATCTGAAGAAGGCCAAATGGGCTGTTGTTTTAAGAGGAAACATTACTCTAAATATTAGGGATAATGGTGAGAAATAAAAATCAGCATTAGAGCAGAACAATTCTACAATCACTATAGAATGCATCCTCTGTGCTTTACATTTATTTCTATGGGAAAATTAGCCTTAATGATGTATGCTATTAATTATGTAGAGCAACACTATCCAACAGAAATATAATTCCAGCCATATACATAATTATTTATTTTCTAGTAGCCACATTAAACAAGTAAGAAGAAACAGGTGAAATTGATTTCAGTAATGTGTTATCTACCCAAAATATCCAATATTAACATTTTGATATGCTATCAAATAGAAAATAATTAATGAGAAATTTTTCATAGGAAAGGTTTTCAAATCTGATGTGTATTTTATACTTATAAGACATCTCAATTTGGACTCTAAGTTTTCACTGGAAATATTTGGTCTGTATGTAGATTTCATAATTTATGGTTGAAAAAACTAATTCACATACCCAAACATACTTAAAAGTTTTCCAGTAACTAAATTGAGCAGCTGTTCTTAAATGTACAAATTAAATGATTAAAATTAAATAAAATTTAAAATCCAGCTTTTCAGTCACACTAGCCGCATATCCAGTATTCAAGAGCCATACTGTGGCTAGTGGCTTCTGCCCTGAAAAGTGCAGAGCAGAGCATTCAAGAAGATGTCCTTTGAAGGGAAACTTGCATCCCATGCCTACCCAAGTTCCTAAAGACATTGTAGATGAGACAAATTCAGAATGAATTACAGAAAATAATTTTAAAAAATTGAGTGGTAGAAAGCAAAGCCTTCAGGTTTGATAGGGTTAGAGCTTCTGATTGCTTCAATGTTGAGGCTATATGTGAAACCCCTGTTTGGACACTGAGAAAAAGAAGACAGGAAGAGATTCCAAAGATTTTACCTGTCAGTATGATCTATACCAATTCTATTTGACTATTAGTCTTCAGGTGTTCCTCTGGTTAGTTGAGTTTATAATATTTGGTCCTTGTATCTTGAAAACTAATTAGCACTCATCAATTATTTGGTCCTCACAATCCCAGATTTCAAGATATACTACAAAGCTGTAGTAATTAAAACAGTATGTTACTGGCACAAAAATAGACACCTTAAAACTCCTAGAAAAAAAAATAGTAATTTCTTTGACATTGGCCATAGAAACATTTTTTTGGGTATGTCTCCTTAGGCAAGGGAAGCAAAAGCAAAAATAAACTACAGGGAGTACATCAAAATAAAAAGTTTCTGCACAGTTAAGGAAACTATCAACAGAACTAAAAGGCAACCTACTGAATGGGAGAAGATAGTTGTAAATGACATATCCGATAAAGGATTAGTATCTAGAATATATAAATACCAACATATATAAATATAAATATATCAGTACCAAAACAAACCAAGAAATAATCTGATTAAAAAATGGGCAGGAGACTTGAATAGACATTTCTCCAAAGAAGACATGCACATGGTCAACAGACACATGAAAAATTGTTCAACATCAGTCATCATCAGGGAAATGCAAATCAAAACCACAGCAAGGTAACACCTCACACCTGTCAGAATGGCTAAAATAAAAAAAACACAAGAAACAGCAAGTGTTGGCGAGAATGTGGAGAGAAAGGAACCCTCATGCCCTGTTAGTGGGAACGCAAATTGGTACAGCCATGATGGAAAATAGTGTGGAGGGTCTTCAAAAAATTAAAAATAGAATTACCTAATTATTCAGTAATTCTACTACTGGGTATTTACTTAAAGAAAACAAAAATACTAATTCCAGAAAAAATTATCTGTCTGCTCCCCTATGTTATGGCAGCATTATCTACAATAGCCAAGATATGGAAGCAACCCAAGTGTCAATCAATAGATGAATGGATAAAGAAAATGATATATAGGGGCACCTGAGTCACTCAGTCAGTTAACTGTCTGCCTTTGGCTCCGGTCATGATCTCAGGGTCCTGGGATCCAGCCCCACATTGGGCTCCCTGCTAAGCAGGGCATCTGCTTCTCTCTCTCCCTCTGCTGCTCCCCCTGCCTGTGTGCACTCTCTCTCTCAAATCAATAAATAAAATCTTTAAAAAATGTTTTAAAAAGGAAAATGTGATATATAGATATAGACATGTATGTGCTTTATATACATAATGGAATATTATTCAGCCATAAAAAGAATGAGATCTTTCCATTTGCAACATGGGTGGATCTGGAGGGTAAAATGCTAAGTGAAGTCAATCAGAAAAAGACAAATACCATAGGATTTGATACATATGTGGAGTTTAAGAAACAAATGAACAACAACAAAAAAGAGACAAAAAATAGACCCTTAAATACCCAGTAGTAGAATTACCGAATAATTGGGTAATTCTATTTTTAATTTTTGAAGACCCTCCAAACTATTTTCCATCATGGCTGTACCAATTTGCGTTCCCACTAACAGGGCATGAGGGTTCCTTTCTCTCCACATTCTCGCCAACACTTGCTGTTTCTTGTGTTTTTTTTATTTTAGCCATTCTGACAGGTGTGAGGTGTTACCTTGCTGTGGTTTTGATTTGCATTTCCCTGATGATGACTGGTGTTGAACAATTTTTCATGTGTCTGTTGACCATGTGCATGTCTTCTTTGGAGAAATGTCTATTCAAGTCTCCTGCCCATTTTTTAATCAGATTATTTCTTGGTTTGTTTTGGTACTGATATATTTATATTTACATATTTTGGTATTTATATATTCTGGATACTAATCCTTTATCGGATATGTCATTTACAACAAACTGGTGGTTGCCAGAAGGGCAGTGGGTGGGGGATGGGTGAACTATATAAAGGAGTTCAAGCCGACACTTACCATGATAAGCACTGAGTAATGTATGGAAATGTTGAATCACTATATTTTACACCCAAAACTAATACAACCCTGTATGTATGGAAATGTTGAATCACTATATTGTACACCCGAAACTAATACAACCCTGTATGTTAACAATACTTCAATTAAAAAAAGGGGGAAAAATTGGTCCTATGGATAGCTCCTATTTCTGCAATCGTGAGCCCTGACTGTGACTGTGAGAGTCATAGTCTTCTGGGGACCACAGCATCTCCTAAGACTTCCTCCCTGCAGGAGGTAGATGCTTACAAAAACTTTGTTGGTAGAGATAATTGGAGAGTAGTAGAGGGCCATTATATGTGTATAGGATTTTTTCATTCCCCCGGCACTTCGACATCCACTATTTCCCCCAGAGGCCAAGTAGGAGTTATCTGAGGTAGATTCCAGGTAATGACTGTGGAGTGGGTCTGACTGAACCGCACCCAACAGCTGTGGGCAAACAAGATGCCTTCATTTTTAAATAAGACTCTCTTTGAGAGAGTCTTTGGGAGACCCCCACTCCTGCTTGGCAGTGAGAAATGTGTCTATTCATATCTGGTAATTGCATCCAGGTCAGTAATTTTTGAGACACGGAGTTGTACATTCTTAGCAAACATTAAAAAATCCAGCNCTGTGACTGTGAGAGTCATAGTCTTCTGGGGACCACAGCATCTCCTAAGACTTCCTCCCTGCAGGAGGTAGATGCTTACAAAAACTTTGTTGGTAGAGATAATTGGAGAGTAGTAGAGGGCCATTATATGTGTATAGGATTTTTTCATTCCCCCGGCACTTCGACATCCACTATTTCCCCCAGAGGCCAAGTAGGAGTTATCTGAGGTAGATTCCAGGTAATGACTGTGGAGTGGGTCTGACTGAACCGCACCCAACAGCTGTGGGCAAACAAGATGCCTTCATTTTTAAATAAGACTCTCTTTGAGAGAGTCTTTGGGAGACCCCCACTCCTGCTTGGCAGTGAGAAATGTGTCTATTCATATCTGGTAATTGCATCCAGGTCAGTAATTTTTGAGACACGGAGTTGTACATTCTTAGCAAACATTAAAAAATCCAGCCAAGATGAACTCAGTCACCATTCTAGTCAGTGTGTTTCCTTGCTCCCTCCCTTCTCCTGTGATCTGACAACTCCTGACCTGAACTGTACTTACCTGGGGATCAACCAGCAAGGGCACAAGGGTGAGACTAGGAAAGAGCTGTCTCATCTACCAGGCACTGACCTGTACTACCCTTCTGCTAGGAACAGAAGCCCCAAAACGCCATCGTAAGGAGGAAGACATGATGGTGTCTCTATGCAGGGTCTTGTCCCCGCAGAGATGTTTAGGCTAAAATTCAGTCCACTCCCCTCTGATGGCAACGCGACAGCAAACAACTGTGTCTAGAAGCATTTAGGAGTGAGATTGACTGCCCATCATGCTTTGTGTTTTCACCACACCCAGGACAGACACCTGTTATAGTCTTTGAGTACTTCATTGCATTTAACTCTGTTCGTCTGCCTCCTTTTCCTGTCTGCGAACACAGAGCTAGTCTCTGATTCATCCAGATCTCCGGCCATTGGCCAGGCAGGTCAGCACATCAAGACATCAAGAGATACTGGTTGTTTTCACTGTAGACCCAAACGAGTTCCCGGTTCCTCGTAAATGCTCAATAAATGTGAGCTGCAGTGAATTTTATAAATTACTATTCACTCCATTTCTGTTTATTATGTACGTCTAGGGAAGGTTTGCTGAGTGAATGATGAACACAGCACATGTTTGTACCCAGGGTCCTTCAACTCCAGACCACTGGGCACCAGGCAGAGCAAATGACCGCCCCACATCTCTTCAAGTTCTGCTTGACCTAATTGTGATTAGCTGACCCAGGGGAACTTCTCCAAGTCTCTCAGCATATATAGTACTTGTTGGATCATTTATTCATTCAACAAACATTGCTAAAGAAGGAAAAATGTGTTGTCTTCTTTGGTCTTTCAGCAATGCAATAACTGTGTCGTGTAAATCTTCCAAAAGGAGGGGATTTTTTTTTTTTTTTTTTTTTTTTGCCCAAGGGGTACAGGTCTGTGAATCATCAGGCTTACATCTTTCACAGCATTCACCAAAGCACAAACCCTCCCCAAGGGAGGGGATTTTTATCTCAGAACATAGGAAAAGGACTTTTTTTAATTTATTTTTATTTATTTATTATTTTTTATTTGAAAGAGAGAGAGAGCAAGCGGAGGGAGTAGCAGAGGGAGAGGGAGAAGCAGGCTCCCTAATGAGCAGGGAGCTCCATGCGGCACTTGATCACAGGACCCTGAGATCATGACCTGAGCCGAAGGCAGCCGCTTAACTGACTGAGCCACCCAGGCGTCCCAGGAGATGACTTTTTAAATAAAAGAATACGTTTTATTTTGCTCAATACTAAGTAGACAGAAAGCTATAAATGGTGACACTTCCCCTCCTCCTAATGCCGGTGTCTAATAAAAATAAAGTAAGTCGCCAATATGCATTTAGCTATCTGCAGGCTTGAAAGCAGGATTTATTATTATCACAATAATAAAAAGCAGATAGACCTTCACACTTCCCAGCGTGCTTATGCATTTCATGTGTCAGCGCAGCCTCGTGGCACTTTCAGGATTCAGTGTGATCATATCCTCAGTTGTAATGAAGAGGAATTTAGGAACCCGCCAAGGTCACACAGCCGAGAAGAGGGCCGAGACCCCAGCCAAGGTCATCTGCCTGCCACCGGACACTGAGGGAGCTACAAAAGTGATGATCCATCCAACAGTCCCCTTTTGCTTTCTACTTCAGGACATTTTAAGTTTTTTATCAGGAGCAAGAGGGCTTAATATCAGCTCTTCCTTTTAAAGTATAGATTTATTTCTCAGTTCATTCCTAACTTGATATTCCGGACATGATTGCTTCTTGATGTGATTAGCATTTGTCCTTTCCCATTTTATTATACTTAAAGTGACTGCAGATGGCTCTAGGTAGTGGTGTAGAGTACACTTTACACCTCGTACCCCCTACCCCCCAGCCCTCTGGCAGCACGGCCAGTGGCCATGGTCTGCGGAGTGTGCGTACCGGAGGACACAGCGTGAAGCGGAGAGCAGGTGGGATCATCCTCCATCTGGAGGCACCTCGCCAGTCTGGAGGAGAAGCCTTTATAGGAGCTATCATTTTCCTCTGGTCTATCGTCATTTTGGGCGACACGGTTCTTGGTGGACTAAGACTGGCCTGCTCAGAACAGGGTGCTTAGCACCCTTGACTCTTGCCCAATAACGGCTGTTAGTGGCCTCCAGCTGCTGGGACAAGCAAAATCAAGCAGGCAAACAGTGCCCACCCACCCCAAAAACCTGACCTATGACACAATACTGGCCCAGATGAGATTTTGCAGACATGGGATATAGTCGCTGACCACTGATGTTCAGGAAACCAAGTATATGTAGCTGTGGCCAATGGGTACAAGGTATTTCATGGAGCAGACGGGTTTTGAAGGATTCAAAATATTTCTGCTGATGAAATCATCTCTACATTCAGCCCCTTCACTTCTCAATCATGAACAGGGAGATTTTGCAGAGCATGTGACTTTTCTTCAGTATCGTGACCGGGATAAGAGCTAACATTTATGTAGGACTTAACTTCATAGCAGGCACTAGTAAGTGTTCTGTGGGTGTTAACTCATTTAATCCTCCCAACAACCAAAATTGCTATGAGGTGACCATGGCTGATATCATTCCATTTTACAGATGAGGAAACAGGCACAGAGAGCTAAGTGACTTGCCCAAGTTCACACAGAGAGTTAATCAGAGAGGTAGGACTTGAGTCAGCCTCTCCAGCTCCAGAGCCAGGTTGTGACCTTCCATGTTTGGATGAAGATCTGGAAGTGAAGTTTCTTGCCCCCAACACTCTGTAGACATCAGACCCTACCTGTGTGAGCTCATGACAAAAGCTTCAGCTGTGAGATACAAAACACATTGTGTCACTCTGAGTTGGGAATTATCTGAGAGGGGACTGTGTTTAACATCAGGAACAGGATATGGAATCATGATCTGGGTGGAAAGTGTCCCTGGTAAGTTATAAGAACAGACTTCTCAAGCTTTTTGGTCTCATGACCCCTATACTCATAAACATTATTAAGGACCCACATGAGCTTTTGTCTATGTGGGTTATGTCTATTGATGTTTATTATAGAAGAAAGTGAAACCGAGAAACTTCCAAATCCTATTTTAATTCACTTAAAAACAACAATAATATATTAATTACATGTTAACATACATAACATGCTTTGACAAAATATATATATATATTTTTTTTTTTTTCAAGGGCGCCTGGTGGCTCAGTCAGTTAAGCACCTGCCTTCAGCTCAGGTCATGATCCCAGGGTCCTGGGATTGAGCCCCGCATTGGGCTCCCTGCTCAGCAAGAAGCCTGCTTCTCCCTCTCCCTCTGCCTGCTGCTCCTCCTGCTTGTGCTCTTTCTCTCTCTATCTGTCAAATAAATAAATAAAGTCACATATATATGTATATACACATATATATGTATATATATATATACACGTGTGAATGTGTGTGTATGTGTATATATATATAATCTCCAAAACAAAATAAATTAGTGAGAAGAGTAGCATTGCTTCCATTTTTGCAGTCTCTTCAATATCTAGCTTCCTAGAAGATAGCTAGAGCCTTATTTGCTTCTTCCCAGGCTGTTGAGATACGTTGTTTAGAGGAAGTATGTGAAGAAAAAAATATGGCCTCACCCAGATGTGTAGTTGGAAAAGGGAGAAGTATTTTAAAAATCTTTTCAGAGAATTGTAGATACTCTTCTTTGATAACAACACCTGAACTCCATAAGTAATGTTTCTTAAAGGCTAGCTAAAATAAGGAATCTGAAATCACGTTAGTGAACTTATCATATACTGTTACATTAGAATCCACTGGTGTGTCTCGCACTTGGAACAGATCTTTTACCCATACATGACTGTGTAATGCTATACATCGGTCATGTGGCAGATGCTGATTCACTGGCAAGTAGGTCTTTCAAAACTTGACATATTTCATTATACGGTATCCCACAGCCACATTCATTAATATCACTAAACATCTCATCAGTAAAGTACTAAAGTAAATTGTGCAAACTTAATGTGCCAGACCCAAGTTTTCCAACATTGAAAGCTCTTATCTTATCATTGGCAACAAATACTACTGGTTCTTTTCCTTGAAGTGACAGGCTTACTTTACAAAAAAGTCTGCCACACACTCCAGTCTGAATAAACATAGTTTGTCCGTCAATCATTCTTTCAAGTAAAAAGGCATTCTATGAAAAAAGGTCCTAGTCCAGCTCCCACTTGACTCACACAAAGGCTTTATTTACAGACACACTAGCCTACTTTGCTCTGCAAGGGGCTTTATGTATACCTTCATTTTGTTACACAGAATATTAAAAAGATATGTATGCGACGATTGAAATTTAATGAAATTAATAATATTTACTGCATTATTCAAGTCATTCTTAAGTGAAATTGACTTTTTTTTTTACTCCAATTCTATATGGTAAAGAATGTAGCTAGGTGCTACTAGGGCACCAGTGTTTTCATTTTTTTTAAAGATTTATTTATTTATTTGAGAGAGAGAGACTGAGAGAGACAGATACTGAGAGAGAGCACAAGTGGGGAGGAGAGGGAGAAACAGGCTCTTGCAGAGCAGGGAGCCCCATGCAGGGCTTGATCCCAGGACAGGATCATGACCTGAGCCAAAGGCAGCTGCTTAACTGACTGAGCCACCCAGACACCAGGACACCAGCACTTTTATTCACCATTGTTTTTATACCGTCAGTGCAAACATCACCACAGTGACAAAGTCAATGAACATCTTAATGTTAATAGTGTGGTAATTTTGAGTCTGTGGAGCCTACGGCAGGGGTCTTGGAGTCCCAGCAACCCACAGATTGCCCTTGGAGAACCATTGTCCTACAACGTCACACTCACCAGTGATAAGTAACAAGAAAGAACAAAAAGGATGCTAGATGCAGAATCAGAGGATCCAAATCACTCCTTACTATCAAAGTGACTTTGGGTGAACCACCTAATCTGAGACTCAGTTTCCTCATCTGAAAAATGGAATCAACACAACCTGTTGTTCAAGGGTATTGAAAGTGAGGCATCAAGTATATTCTAAAAATCTATGTCATTCACCCATCAGTTTCATTAATTTCCCCCAGAATCTTATGGGAAGATTTAAGAGACAGCGACGCCAGTGTCTGGGTGGTGGGAGGTGCATTCTTTCAGAAGAGAATGTAATCATGAGGTAGATAAGGGTCTGAGGGAGGGAACCATTGTGTCCCACTCCAATACTGCATGGGCCCTGCTTCTGGTCTGGCCTCTCAAGGGGGGGGGTTCTGGGGGAGGCCAAGTTCAGCCTCCTGATCCATGGCCAGTGCGGCTCACAGCCAGAGGCCTGGCAGCCTGAAGCTGCTGCCCTCCCTTCCCCACAGAGCCCACTGCTGGCCCAGTGCGCGTGTTCATGTGTGTGCTGCTCTCCTATCCAAAAAAGCATATCAGAAAGCCAGATTTTAGGAGGGAGATTTTTATATAGAAACCACCACTTACCATCATCATTACAAACTTTTACTTTAACACATCCCGCCCCAACACACACACACTGCAATCCTTTATCAGTAATAACAAATTCTCGTGGCAGATCTCACAAAAGATGGAGACAGCCCAGTGAGTCCCATACCGGTGCTGGGAACTGCAGTTTGAAATATCCTTCCCCCTCAGCACTCCATCCTGGGACCTCTCTTCCACAGATCCTCTCTCAACTTGCGACGTTCTTAATTTGCTATTTGATGTCGTTCTAGGTAAAGACAAATTAAAATGTTAAATTATGAGCATGAATTTTACCATTCATCTTTATACTATGCAATGCCAGTTTTAAGTGCAAATATAAGAGCGGTTAACTGCTGTGCAGAGTCTCACAAAATTACAGAATTTACATTTCGTAGCTCGTGTATGCATATGTATTTCATTCTTCACCAGCACAGTGTAAATGCCCCACGAACACAAATGGAGCTCAACCATTTTTAATTTGCTTCTTGATATGCACACATCCTATCCACTCCCTCGGCCCTAGGCTTACAGAGAGCAAGGACAGCCCCAGACAAAAGGAGCCATAGGCCGTCCTCGTCCTCTTCCTCTCTGCCATTTCCAGCATAAGTGATTAGCTACTGCAGGGAAGTAACATGAGTAAGAAAAGGTAACACACGTTCTCTGCTTGGTCGTGTGTCTTAAAACACCCCTGCCTTCTTTCTACTTTCAAAACAACTGTGGTTCAAACAGAAAGGGACCCTCTCAGGGTGGTCAGCTCCCTGCTTCTCAGTCACTGACATCACACGCTTAACTTCTCACTCTGAGTCCACTGACCCTCCCCCACAGTGAGTGCTCTGGATTCTGTGCTCGCTGCGCGTCCTGAGCACTGTATGTAAATGGAGCAGCAAGGACAACGAATCTTACCTCCTCTGCTCATCGACATGCTGCATGGTCCCATCAGAATTCATGTACGAAACACAAGTTCCAACAAAATTAAGATTTTCAAGATGGGGAGCTGTGCACCTGGGTGGCTCAGTCAGTCAAGCGTCTGCCTTCAGCTCAGGTCATGATCCTGGGGTCCTGGGATCAAGCCCTGCATGGGGCTCCCTGCTTAGCGGGAGCCTGTTGTCTCCCATTCCCTCTACCACTCCCTCTGCTTGTGCTCTCTCTTTCTATGCTCTCTGTCTCTCTCTCTCTCATATAAAGGAATAAAATCTTAAAAAAAAAATTCAAGATGGTAACAAAAAAGATCGAAACCCAGCTCAGGATCCTCTTAAGCACGGAGCACAATGTGGTTTGTTGGTCACATGCTCATGAAGTTGGCCCCGCCCCATGGCCTCTGCTCCGGCCACACTGGCCCCTGCAGATCCCATGGGTGAAGGGTCCTAGGGCATCTGCTCCTCTGCCTGAAACTCACTTCCCTCTGTCATGACCTGTGCATGTTCCTCCTTCTCCTCTGTGATCTCAGCCCAGCTCTCACATCCTTAGGTAGGCCTCCCTGCCCGGCCAATGCATCAGAACTTCCTCGGCCCGGTGGAGCTCTCCTTCAATCACGCATCATGGTCACCTTTCTTCATCTAGGGCTGTGATGGTCGGATCTCTCACTGTCTGCCTACAGAACTGCCAGCAGCCCAGGCCAGGACTAGGTCTGGTTTTGCTCCTCAGCATGGCACCAGGCCTGGGCACGTGGTCCCTAAATATTCATGTGGTGAATGATTGAACGAGAAAATGGATGAATGTTTTGGCAAGTGGAGCCCAAGTGTCAGATGAAGACGTGGGAGAAATGAGGGCAGCGTGAATTCTAGTTTTTGTTGCCAAGAGGCTAAATCCTGTCTTGCTGTGAGCTGATGAGACTCCGGGAGCACCCTATGGCCCTTGCTGACTTGCTGTCTCTTCTAGGTAACGAGTGCTTGATGATAGGCTGTCCTCATGTTTTAAGGGATCCAAGTCCTTTCCTTCATGTCTCCGGGCCCAGCACAGCACTGGCACTTACTCTGTTCTCAGAAAGTTCTGGTCCTACTGAACAACCTGCACTGGACTTAGATGAAATGTGTGGCCCTGCAGCTTCCTGTGTCTCTCCGTCCCCTGTGTCTCCTTTTCCTCCATCCTTCCTTCCCTCTTGTTAAGGGTTTCTGAGTCTTGAGAACCACTTTAGCGGTGATCAAATGTTTCCAACGGAAAATTACCCTCATTTTTTTTTTTCGGTTTAACTCAACTCTTCGAAGAGAAATGGCCTGATGGGTCCTATAATCATGTGGTGGATGGGCACTCCAGAAACTGGCCCAGAACGGGGCTGGGAGCATTGCCTGGTAATATTGCCATATCAGCATTGATCTTGGGGTAGGATCCCAAGGTTCTATCCTTTCAACCCCAGCCAGCCCAGAGCAGAAATGGAACAGGAGAACCAGAGGGAACCTGCCGCTCCGCCCTGAGGGGCTGCAGAGCTAGCCTTGTTCATGAGGAGGACAGTGACACCGCTGATCATGAACAACAGTGGCAGAATGGGACCCATCCTTATTGTCAGGCCTGGTCTGCAGCCTGTCTGCCTTGTCCATTACTCCACACCTACATCTGAGAAATGGCCAGGAGGGGCTGTAGTGAAAACGGAGTGCTCATAATGGAATTGAGGATCGATGAAATAATACAAAATAAAAGCCTAGAGGTAAGATGGGTATTGATTGACCATCTCAGAAAACATTGTTAGTAAGAGATCAAGGCGTACTTCCTATATGTAAAATGGGGGAATTCTCTCCAGAGTGAGACTTGAACGGGAATATAGAATGCTACTAGAAGCGATCCCAGTGCGGTCCCCCAGAAGTTGCGGGGCTGCTTACAGAGGGTGCCGTGGAGTAGAAAGGGCACAGCTCAGGAATCAGCCATACCTGGGACTTCCACCAACTTTTGCTCTGTGACCTGGAGCAGGTGATAACCTCTCTGATTCGGATTCTCTTTCCCCCTCTTCCTCCTCCTCTTCCTCCTCCTCCTCCTTCTTTCTAATTTTACAAATTGGGATAAATCCCCTGCCTCCAGGTTTGCTGTGAAGATGGAATAAGGTCACCTGGGTCGAGATACGGAGCTTGGTGCCTGGCACAGAGCAGGGGTGCATTCATGTTACACCTTCTCCCCACAATGTCAGGAGACTGTTTCTCTTTGGAACAGCTGGCCACGGCCTGGACTAGAGGCAAGAAGACACCTGGTTGCTCTCAGAGTGAGCACTCCCTCAAACTGTGCATGCCGGGCCCCTCACCCTGGTCCAGCAATGTGGCAAGACAATGTCAGACCAGGGTTGGGGAAGCCCAGGGTAGATGCCCTCCTCCTACACCATCTCCTGGGCCATTTTATGGGTGACACAGTTGAGACCCAGAGTCAGTATAGTTCGACCACAGCAGCAATTATGTGGCAAACCAGAATGTGACTCCAGGCCTCTGGGCTCCAAATCTGTGTTTTAGCCCCCGCCCCCAGCAGCCTAGAGCTGACCTCTTTGCTGCCTGTGTCACGTGTTGCTCACAATCCCCACCCTGCACCACGAATGGTCTTTCTGGACATCTACACATGGTCACCCCAACAAGACGGGAAGAGAGAGTGTCTCAAGTTTTCAGTCCTTCCCAAGGCACTTACTACAGGGCTTACTTGTGGTTGGGATCTGAGGAATAAATATCCATCGATTGGGAAAAAGAAGATGTTTTCACAGCCTTATACGTTTAATGCAGAGAAATAGTTATAATACACATTAACCCAGCTCAGGGGAAGAACTGCATTAATTTCACAACATTTTGAGCTCTTTAAGCAGTCAGCTTTTCAGGCTCCACAGGGATGCTGGAACTCCCCCCCCCCGCCCCGCACTGTTATGACAGGGGCCCCTGTCCCCACAGGGAAGGGGTGGGTGGAGAGACAGAAGGGGGTGGGCGGGGGGAGCTGGCTGCAGCGACGTGGGACATCTAAGCCAGGAGGACAGGACAGAGCAGCGCTGCTCACATTTAGTGAGCAAACAAATCACCTTACCAGGGACCTCGTTTAAAAAAGCGATGCAGATGCTGATTTAGGAGGGCCCGGGGATCTGTATTTTTAACAAGTCCCCCAGCGATGCTCATGCTTCTGGTTCAGGGCACCAAACACTGTGAAAGCTTTGGACTTTTCCTCTTTTCTCTGCAGTCAGTTATCTTTAGGCTGTGGGCAAAAATCCTTCTTCTCACCCTGGGCAGAGGGCAAGCGGGAAAGCTGCTAGGAAAAGCAGCAAACTAGGACGATCAGCCAGGCCCCCGGCATCGCGACTTCCCTTTCTCCCGCCGGGTACACTGGATGGGTGACGTTTCTGTGCGTGAAACACTTCAGTTTTACCATCCATGAAATGAGCATGTTGGTCTGGCTCTCTGGAGGCCTCTTCTTCTAGCTTGACAAGCCTTTGTGTGGAGGAAATGGCCCAGAGGTTTTGGGTTTGCAAATCTGGTCCAAGAGAAGCTCTGTCTTCAGTGTGGCAATTCTCAGGATCCCCACTCACTGTCTTGCATCCTTCTGCAGGGGAAATCTGTGCCTTCAAGATCCACGGCCAGGAGCTGCCCTTCGAGGCCGTGGTGCTCAACAAGACGTCAGGGGAGGGCCGGCTGGGTGCCAAGAGCCCCATCGACTGCGAGCTGCAGAAGGAGTACACGTTCATCATCCAGGCCTACGACTGCGGCGCGGGGCCCCGGGACACGGCCTGGAAGAAGTCGCACAAGTGAGTGGCCTGGCAGGGCTCCCTGCACCCCGCCCCCACCTGTTGGGATCACACACTGCTCCTCAGGTATCCCCAGCCGTCACACCAGCCGGCTCAGCCACCCACCGCTTCCCCAGGCCCCTCCTGCACCTGCCGTCCTCCGCCCCTCCCCTTCGCCTGAAGACACTCCTCTCCCGCCCGCAGGACCGACCGCAGGGGTCACTTCCTCTGAGGAGCCTTCCCTGAGCCGGCCCATCCTTGCAGCCCTGGCTGGGACCTTCCTCTGGTTTCTGCCTGGCCACATGCTTGTGTCTGTCATGGCACTTTCTGATTTGGATTGGAACTCTCTCCCTTACGGAGTTTGGCTCTGAGCCTTGCACAGAGTCAGAGTGGTTCAATTCTCACTGAACAGAAGAGTGAATGGACAGAGGAGGAGTGAATAAGGGAGAGGGGAGGTGATGGTGAGAGAATCATTGCCCGAAGCTGGGTAGCAGGGAGGGCCAGAGAAGGGGCGGATTCATCTCAGGACCAGGGACGGGACAGGTGGAGGCCTCTCTGGTGGGAGGGCGGACAGAACGCTCAGACAACTACTAGCCCCAGTGGCTGTGGTTTCTCAGCTCTCTTGGCCCCGGGACCGGAGTCCGTGCAACGGGAGGTGCGGGGGGACAGCCTCATCCTCCCTTTACCACCATCTCTTCCTCCCTGTGTGGCGCCAGGGCCGTGGTCCACATCCAGGTGAAGGACGTCAATGAGTTTGCTCCGACCTTCAAAGAGCCCGCCTACAGGGCGGTTGTGACGGAGGGGAAGATCTACGACAGCATCCTGCAGGTGGAGGCGGTCGACGAGGACTGCTCCCCCCAGTACAGTCAGATCTGCAACTATGAAATCGTCACAACTGACGTGCCTTTCGCCATTGACAGAAACGGTGAGTGGCCTGAGAGGACCCCAGTGGGGGGTGGGAACACCTCCGCCCCGTCTCAGAAGGCCAGGTGGGAGCTCTGCATGTCCGTGGCAGGTGGTGACTCCCTTGCCATCTGTGACGTGGGCTCAGTAGCCCAGAACTCAGTCCCACACCAGACGGGATGGCCTTGCATTATCAGCAACACAGACAGGTCCAAAGTCCCTCCCCCGAAACACCTCAGAAACCCACTCAGTGAACACGATCCATACAACTCAGAATGCCACACATCTGGATACTGAAGACAGGTTTTCTGGTAGAATGTTCTAATTGCCATGCTATCAACTAGCCCATATCTGAGGCCCTTTCCTAGCTCACCAGTTGGGACCCCACCCCCAACCTCAGTCATCTGCTTTCTGCTCTCAGACCAAAAAAAAACAAAAAACAAAAAACAAAACAAAACAAAAAACGCTAAAAGAGAAGGTGGAGATTTCTGGAAACACTCTCTAATCTTAGATTTACTGAGGAATCTTTAATGGGCTTGCCACTGTCCTTTGGGAATTTCTTCCATAGTGAGAATGAAGAATGAATGAAGCCTCCCACCATACCCCAATCCCAAAATGAACTTACTGAACTGAAAACAGTCCTATAAAGCCACTTGTGTATTTCCCCATCACCATTAATAAAAATCTTATAGTGCAAACACCCCAGCCAGAGGCCCAATCGACTCAGCCCACTTCCAATGCAATTTTCAATAACTCTATGTTAATGAAATGATAATTACTTGCTAAGTATATTATTGAATAGCATCTGTAAATATTGCCTGAGTCCTGGCACGGTGCTGGGAACTGGGAATGGAGGCAGAGTGGAACTCAAAACAGACATGGGCCTGCCCACATGGAACTTACCCTCCAGTGGGAAGGAAGTCAAAATAACAAATAGAAAGTCAGGGGGCCTCAAGGGTGAGGGTGTTGCAGAATGCCTGTCATGAGCAGAAGGTTTGGTTGGGGCCTCTGGGTTGCCAGTGCCCAGGGGGAGGTAGACCATCCGTTACCTGCTTGCACACTGTCAGTACTTCTGGTACTCCTAGACGTCAAGACCAGGGAGAAACTTACCCTGCGACCTGGTCTTCTGCCTCCTGAGAACAGCAGCAGGTTCCAGAGAGGAGGGAAGCCAAGGAGACACCCTCATCCCTGGTCTCCTGTGGTCTGCCTTGGACGATGAGAGCAACATTCATAAGACAGACAAAACAGTCATAAGGTAGTTTCTTTGCCAAATGATAAAACCTGTGGAAATGACAGTTACAGACCTGGACATTGCTAGATGCTCATTGTGTGGACCACAGGATCAGTGCACCCAAAAGGTACAGGAGAAAATACTGGGCTTTAAAGATTGGTTCGGGAAGAAGAAGTAGGTAATTTCAATTAGTAGAGCCTGTCAGAACTGCTTCCTGGTAGCATTTCCTACAGGCCCTATGATGTGGCGGGCTTGTCCCCACCACATATGCACGTCTCACACATATCACATACACACACTCGCACACACACACATGCACACACCATTCCATAAAACACAAAACAACTGGTTTGTCCATTTCTGTTCCCCTGTGACCACCTGTGTGGTCCCCGTCCACAAAAGCTTTGGAATTTGGGGAGCGATGAGTCCTTGGTGAGGAGCAAGGCTAGACAAGGGCAAGTCTCTATGATGAGTGGTCAAGCTCCACTTGACCTCCTGCCTTAGTTCTGGAGCGTCACAGCCCAATGAGAGATGAGATGCAAATCCTTTCATCTGAGAGTCAACTGGCCCAGTCATGAAGATAATTACTCACCTTGATGAGCCATTTCACTAACATATGCCAATTTATTTCCCTAGCTGTCTCATTAAAAGTGAGTAATGGTCCTTTGCCAAGCCTCTGCCTCCAACGTGGGTTTACAACATAAGATGAAGAGGAGAGTGGGTACTCCCAGAGAGTGTGGGCCCCCCGACAGTGAGGTTTACAAAAGCCATTTTCCAAGTAATGAAGGCAGGACCTGGGGGCAGACACAGAAACGCTGCTCCCATTCTAATGAGCCTCCCAATTGGCCCTAATCCATCACTTCTCCCAGTGACCTTCTGGGCTCCTTGAAGACGTTCTTTGCCTGCACATCAGAGAAAGTACTGCTGAGTTTGGGGTTCCCTCACTGAAGCCCCATGACTGCAGGCAGATGGTTCCTGGCCCTTCCAAACTGCCAGGCTCATTGTGGAGAAAGACAGGAAAAAGGGCAGGAGAGAGGATAGAAGACATTACGTGGATTCAGCCTGACCTGTCTTAACCCAAAACTCAACCTCTTCCTACCAGAGGTCATCGGCCTCCCTCTACTTGAATTCTTCTCCTGTGAAGTCACAGCAGGAACCGCCCGGGCCTCCTTGTGGGGTTGTGAGGTCTCAGGGAAGCTGTGCCTGGAGATGATGGTCGCAGGGTCCCTGGCAGAGAGGAGACGCTCCATTCATGGTCCTGCGGTCATCGGATATTTACCTGGGTGGTTGCGACATGAAGGTTACTCACTCCCCGTAGACTTCCTTGCGGAGACATGAGCAGGTAACTGAGTTGGCGACATCCGCTCCCTCTCAGGAAGTTCTGGACTCACTTCGGATGGCTTCCCAGCCCCCATCTCCTGGCACTGGGCTGGTCTCTAGGAGATCAGCAGGGCCTAGATCCTCAGTCTCATTGAATGGATGAAAAACACTGAGTCCTAAAGTATAAAGTGCTTGCCTAACAGCACCTGTCGCCCTGGTGGCAGAGTAGGGGCTGGAGCCCAGTTCCCCCGAGCCTTGGCCCCGAAGCCTTTCCACCAGTGATATTGTCACCGGACTCCTCAGTGATGTTTGACAGGAAGGCATGGCTGCGGTTTTTAAGTTCAAAACCACAAAGTTGCATCTGAATCCTACATCCATTATGTGTGTGTATGTGTGTGTGTGTGTGTGTGTGTGTGTGTGTGTGTGAGAGAGAGAGAGAGAGAGAGAGAGAAAGAGAGATCTTTTCTTAAAGATTTTATTTATTTAAAAAAAAGATTTTATTTATTTACTTGACACAGAGAGATCGCAAGTAGGCAGAGAGGCAGGCAGAGAGAGAGAGGAGGAAGCAGACTCCCTGTGGAGCAGAGAGCCCGATGCGGGCCTCGATCCCAGGACCCTGAGATCATGACCTGAGCTGAAGGCAGAGGTTTTAACCCACTGAGCCACCCAGGCGCCCGAGAGAGAGAGATCTTTGACAAGTTACTCACCCCTGCCTCAGATCCTCATCAGTAAAATGGGGATTAAATACCATGTTGACATAACATAATAAAATTAATTAATCATTAATTAATCAATTAGTTAAACAGCAAGCTAAGTACCATGGCTGTGTGAGAGGGCGTTTACACTGCCAACATGACACCCCCCAGAGTGTCAGCACAAACCGAGCCCTCAGCCCCCGTTTGGGGGTGACCAGAGGGAGCGGCAGGGGTCTCTGGAACACCCGGTCACCCCTTGGCAGACGTTTCTCTTTTCCAGCAGCTGTGGGGTTCCCAGGCGGCCTCTCGGTGGCAGCAGGCTGCCCTGGTGAGTCACGGGACTCTCTGCCTCTGGGCAAAGTGCGCCCTACAGTCCACTTATTTTAAAGTAAATGAAAACATTTCTGTTCCATCTGAACAAAAAAGGAACACATGCCCTTTGTAGGAAATTTGGAAAGCAGAGAAAAGTGGGAAGAAGGAAATAAAGCACCCGTAATCCCACCAAAGATAGCCATGATTGATGTTCCACCGCTACTTTTTTTGTGAAGTTTTTTAGCAAAAGTAAGGCCACACTTTCCTTGCTTTTCTTTATCCTGCCTTTTTCACTTAACATTCAACTGTATGGATTTTTTTTACCCTTAAGAATGCTTCATAATTACCTCTTTTAGTGCTAAAAACATCCCATCTGATACAGAGACTCCTTACCTAGTTCTTCCCTTACTAGCAAACATCCAGTTTCTTTATTATTTTTCACTGTAAGAAATAACACTTAGATGAACATACTTGCTCCAGTATCTGCAATTTTTATCATTTTCCTGGAATCAGATTTTTAGATGTAGAATTGGATGCCCAAAACGCATGAGCAAATTGCAAAGTGACTAGCTTATATAACTTTCCAAAGAGGTTATTCCAACTTAAATTCCACTGGAAGGAGGGTGCAGGTCAGCATGCTGGTCTCATTGTCCTTCTACCCCAGCTCAGTTTTAAAATACCCTCAGTAATGGGCGCCTGAGTGGCTAAGTCGTTAAGCGTCTGCCTTCGGCTCAGGTCATGATCCCAGGGTCCTGCGATCCAGCCCCGCACTGGGCTCCCTGCTCAGTGGGGAGCCTGCTTCTCCCTCTGTCTGCCACTCCCCCTGCTTGTGCTCTTTCTCTCTCTTTCTGTCAAATAAATAAATAAAATCTTTAAAAAAATAAAATAAAAAATAATATACCCTCTCTAATATGCAAGGTAGGTACTGATTGTTCTTTGAGAGCTGGCTTCCACAAGTTCATCTGGACCAGAGAAACAGGTTGAGGAACCCTACTCACCTGAGCTAACCGTGGCCTCAAGTCTCCTAAGAAGGCGCTACTAGAAGAAATCATTCAAATGTGGGGAAAATAACGCAGTTGTAATAGAAGCAAATGGGGGGCTTTTTAAGCGTCCGAACATTTTTAAATGTGTGTCTTGTCCTAATAGGCCTTTGCCTGGCACAATCATCAGTCACATCATTAGACACGTATATTTGACCCAAGGCTTCAAATTCCAGGCAGTGAAAGTCATTGTCACATGCATGAAGCCGGCGGCGACGGAGAAGGCACATTCGTTTCTCGAACAGTCTCGCTCAGACTTGCTAGGAGGTGCCACTGCCACACACCAGGCCACGGCCAGCCAGCCTGTGTCTTTATTTTTCTACCGCGGTCAATAGTGTTTGAACTGCTTAATGTCACATGGCTGGCAAGCCTTGAGCCTTCCTCTTTCGAAAGACGGATCTTTTGAGAGCCATTTACCTTTAAAGAAAGGGAAAGTTAAAACTTTGCCTTCAAAATTCAATTTGATGTTGCCGAAACCTGCTTCCTGGGGTTCTATTGCAGCATTTCCACCTGCAAGAATCCCTCCCCTGTGAAGACTAGACCCACAAACTCGTTCTGCTAACAGAACTCACAGGGAATGTAACCAACCCAGCACTGAGCTGCTCCGGCCCTGGGGGGCCGTGAGCTGAGACCCCAGCTCGTGTGTGGGGGGAAGCGAGAGTGATTCTGAACACCAGGCACGAGGCCAAAAGTATATCAAGCCCATTTTCATTCAGAGATTTTCGACTGGCTTTGTTAAATGAAATTTTACGTCAAATCAGAATGCAATTACATTTTTAGGAATAGTCTGGAGCAGACGGTGGACTCAACACTCCCAATAAATGGTCCTCAGTCTTGGGCAGCTTTGTAGATCTCCTCCCCACCTTCAAAAGCCTGGCTCCCACAAGCCCAGGGTCTTGGCACCAAGGACCGTTTCACTAGTGTTGGGTGATCGGTGCATCAACTCTATTGATCTCTAAAACATGACGTGACTTTGGTAATTCCCCGGGCTTTCTTGCCTTAGTCTCTGTTGCCTCCGTTTACACGAGCCATAGACATCCGTCGAAATGGAAGAAACAAAGCTCATCAGGGAGTTTTCCCTTAGTTTTGATGAAATGTAAAAATATACCTGAGTCAGCCATTCCGCATTTGCTTATTAGCATATCGGTTTGTTTGTTTTTAAGTTTCCATTTTCTTAATTTCACTTCTGCTGAAGGAAAATGATAACACTGGAGTTGTAATTTGCTGTCAGCTCCACTGTCAGAAGAAAAGCAAAAATGAAATTATTCTCCGCAAAGGAAGACTTTGCTCTCTTGGAATCAAAACCTGAGTAGTATTAAAGGCCCGTGTGGCCTTTATTCGTTCCTTGGAACCAAAACTGTGTTTCAGCAGAAGTAGTCCAATCATAATTTTGCTCATTAATTATCAAATATTTATTTCTGAGTTATAGCAGCAACCCTCAGGAACAAAAACTCACAAGTGGCCCAGAAAAATGGTTTGGTCTCTCCTGGAGAAGAAAAATGTCTTTGCCACCAGGGCAAGGAATCTGTTATTCTGTGTAGCTTTCAGAAGAGAGGTCACACGTTTTCTTATTGATTTTACTTCCTATTTGGTAGCAAAATAATGTGAGAAGAGGCAGTGCATATTCCTGGCGACAAGCCCAGATGCTGAAAAATACGTGTCGGGACATTTCTGAATCCCATCTTTTTCCCGGAGATTTCATAGCAGATGAGGCTTGGCGCCCTACATCATTGGGGACACGACCACATGGGCACACTTTAGGAGGGAGTTCTCTGACATCGCACAGCTAACAAACACACCAGTCGAGTTCCAGCTGTGTGCTTGGAGTTCCCTAGGAGTCTGGTCCCGCAGCTGGGTGGCTCCAGCCAGTGGTTCCTGGGAATCTGACACCAACAGGCAGGCCACACATGAGAAGCCATGCCCCCATTCACCCTTGTTTGTTCAGGAGGTAAGGAAAGGGGTCATTCCATTCTAGCAAAGGTTAGAGGAATAAGAGGGAATTTTAAAGAGCTGTACTAAATTCTTCCCCTAAAACAAATAATACGGTAGGGCGCCTGGGTGGCTCAGTGGGTTAAAGCCTCTGCTTTCGGCTCAGGTCATGATCTCAGGGTCCTGGGATCGAGGCCCGCATCGGGCTCCCAGCTCAGCAGGGAGCCTGCTTCCCCCTCTCTCTCTCTGCCTGCCTCTCTGCCTCCTTGTGATCTCTCTCCCTCTGTGAAATAAATAAATAAAATCTTTAAAAAAAAAAACAAAAACAAATAATACTGTAGATGTTAATGGAATTGAAGTTAAATAAAAAAATAAAAAACTGCAGTGTGGTTGACTTGATCTGAAGCAATTTTGAATACTCCTGTTTCCTCAGGCAACATCAGAAATACCGAGAAGCTGAGTTATGACAAGCAACACCAGTATGAGATCCTGGTGACGGCCTATGACTGTGGACAGAAGCCCGCTGCTCAGGACACGCTGGTGCAGGTGGACGTGAAGCCAGTTTGCAAGCCTGGCTGGCAAGGTGGGCCCTCTCTTGTCGATCCTGTTGAGTGAAGGCCTCTTGGCTGGGTGTGTGGAAGGTGCCTGTCCTAAAGATCATCACAACATATAGCTAGAGGACTTGTTTAGTGTGGTTATTCTGTTGCAAGAGATATAAGAGCTGTTGATTCTTACAACTCCTAGGTGATACATTATCCTCATTTTACGGCTGAGGACGTCCGAGGCCACTCATCTACAGTCACATGCCCCGTTTGTCTGGTGCGCCCTTTCTAAAATCTCATGACACTTTGGAATCAATAGTAATTATCACACGGTGCTCAGGAGAAAGCTCCAGCAAGCCTCTTCACTTTATCTAAGGGAACGAGTCTAGCTGGTATGCCTCAGGTTTGCAGCATCACTTCGGACCTGGGCTGGGTTGTCCTAGTCTTTGGACTCGCACGGAAGGGTACGAGCAGAGGCTGGAGTCCCAGAATCCAGCCTTTGGATGAAGGAGTTTCTCAAATGTTGGTTCTGGGAATGGAGAAGCAGTGGTCTCAGAGGGAGGTGGATTTTTGTCGGGGGTAGATGTTTTGGTGTGCAAAGACAGAGCAGGGGTCCCCTGAGGTGACAGAGCTGTGGCACTGACCTAAGGGAAATAAGGAGAAGAGGCCGCTGTGTAGAGGGATCTCGCGGAGAACTGGATGGTTTATGGAGTAACGATAACTCTCATGGTGGCGCGAATATTTCAGTGGCCAGGCAGGGAGGTGGGAGGTATTTCTGCCCCCATTTTGGTGGCTCAGCCCCTGCTATTTCGCCTTCCTGCGTTGCTGCTGCCTACTCAGAACTTAGGGCATTTTGTGGAGACTTCATTTTTGCGGCTTTGTCTACTGTCTTCTCTTCATGTGTCTTGAAGCCTCAGGCCCCTGTTATGGTCTCCCTGTTTATCTTTCTCTCTGTGTATTTCATTCTTAAATTGCCCTAGAGAGGGTGTCATTAGCCAGGTTAAGCATCTGAATTTCTATCAGACAGACTGATGCCAGGAAACCACATAGGTCACAGTCAGACTTGGAATGGCTGCCTGTGAGTCAAGCGTTGGTTCTCGGGGCGCACAGCAAGGACACCTGAGGACCCACCTGGGGTCACTCCCCTCAGAAGGCAGCTCTCCAAGGGCCCCTCCCCCGCACAATGTTGTCGCCCTTAATCTTTCAACTAGGAAAATGGGAGGTGCTAATTAAACCCACCTCTGGAGAGAACCAGAGATGTTTGCCTTTGAACAAAGTGGAGGAGAGGAAATGCCCAGTAGAGGAGTCACAGGTAAGACAGATGAAACATAAAGAACAAGGTACAGAGCCATCTTTGAATCGCCTATTTAGGATTAAGCAAGAGAGAAAAAGGAACAGGCCCGAGTGGGGAACTATGTGTCACCAGCCTCGGGGAGCCTGGGCTCCAGTTGGTATAATTCACTAAACCCTAAGGAACCTGAGGGCAGGACTCTGTCTCTCTTGTTCGCTGCTGAATTTCTCTGGCTTTGCACGTATCGGACCCCAGTGGTAGGTGTTCAAGAAATAGCCATTGAATGAATGAATGCCTGAATGAAAAGCTCTTAGAGGAAAGAAGTACTCAGCTTGTTTTATTTTAACCTCTAAGGACTAAGCCAGTGAAAGTCTAGCTTTTGAAAAGAAAGCCTGGAAAGAATATAAAAGCCTTCTAAGCAGGGCCCATGCTTATAAGGGGATTTTTCAGTGGGGAAAGTAAAACACTAAGCTATATCTGGAGAAAGATCCTTATGTTTTGTGTCTTTGATAAATGAGACACCTACAGAGTTGGGATTACATTTTTGTACCTATATTTAAATGCAGTTTCCTAACGGAGTTTGTACTCACTTCAGTGTTAAATGTATGCAAAGAAAATCATGTTAATGACGTTGAGTTGTGTGTGTGGAGCCTGTGTGGGGCGCCGAACCGTCTCGGGCATGGTGCTATCTATAGGCCGACTATGAGGTCCCGGATGCAAAGGTCGTGCCTGTCTGCTGTGTCTCCAGTGCCCAACACAGGGCCGGGCAGCATGCAGGGGGTCGGCAGGTGCTGGATGGATGAATGAATGGTGAAAAGTGCGCCTTTCTATGGAAGGAAGAGAGAGGGGAGCAGCAACTCCCTGTATCCGCTCCCCGTGTCAGATCAAACCATTTAAACACGTGTAACATCAGAATCAACTACTTGATGGGGGTTTCCCTGCCTAGTGAGCCAGGCTTTGGTGGCAGAGGCTGACACGGGATTCTCCGTGGAGAACAGAGGCCCCTCCTCCTTCCAGCACAGCCCCTATGGAAGCCGCTGGGTCTGTCTCCCCACCTTCATCCCAGCAGGCTCTCAGACCGTAGGCAGGTCGTCCAGGTTCTCTGATATGCATAGCAGTGCTCACACTGCCTTCCAGCCTGTTCTGTCCCAGCCCCCAGAGTTGGAGAGCCGTCCCCTCCTTCCAGCAGGCAGGACCACTTTATTCCTACTCGTGGGCAACCCTCCTCTCCAGCTCACCCATCTCAGGCCCTGTCCTTTCTTCTACCCCAGGTTGGGGCTGCAGCTTCATAGCTGGAAGTCTGCCTTTCCCTAGGGAAGAGCAAACCACCCCTGGCCCCTAGTGTGTGTCTCTCGTCCAGTCCCCTCTCCCAGCTTCACAGAGCAAAGTGGAGTGCATCGGGTTTTGCTGCTTTCTTTCCTAACCACAGATGAAACAGGCCGCCCCTCCCCTGAGAGGTTGTCAGGTCCCGGGGGGAAAGGGCAGGCTCTTCTTGAGGCAGGTGCAGGTGAAGCCTACACTGTATAGACGAGTGTAAGGCAGCAGTCTGGTTTGCGGCGGTGATCGGGACTGTGGGGAGGTGGGAAGCCAGGCTGGAGAGGCCAGAGTTAGGGGAGGGCCAGCAGTCAAGATTTTAGATGCCTGGGTCGGGAGCTGCCATGATCCCAGCCCGTCAGACCCAGCCGTGAGTAAAGGGTCGGGAGGTATGTGGCCAGAACAGAGGCTCCTCCCTGAGCTGATTTCCCACAAATGACAAGAATCACCAAGCAAACACAGTTTGGCAGTTCAAATTCTTGTACCTGTTCTTGGTCATTTCCCTCCAGGCAGGAGGGAACTGCAGCTCAGTGTGAGCAATCCATCACGCTCAGGAGTGTCCTGTCCCCTAGGAGCAGCCCTCCCCCCCGCTCTGTCAGCCTCATCAGCCCCTGCGGCTGTCAGCAGCTCCCAGGAGCCGTCCTGGAGGAGGAGGGGACCCGGCTCACAGCTAGAGCCTCCCCAACTTCCCCAGCTCCCATCAGCTGGGAGCTGATGACAGACTGCTCCCAGGCTCCTGAGGTGTCCCAGGGCGTGGCCCTGTTTCCCATCACAGCAACCCCTTCCAGGGGGGAGTGGGGGGGGGTGGAGCTTTCCCGGCATGCTGCTGGCCTTACCCAGCTGTGCACAAGGACATCACGGACCCTGACTCTGTGGCCACGTGCCGTTCAGACCTCAAACAAGACATTGTCTCCTTGGGCCAGGGTTTTCCATTCTCTGTCTTTTTTCTGTGGCTGGGTCTTGTCTTCCCAGAAGCGATATGAGTTTTGTTCTTTCTGTTGTATTCTGAAATTGTAAGTCTGAGTAGGCAGTAGGGGTCAGCTCACAACACATGGAGTAGTGAAGCTTTGCCCAAGGGAATGTCACTCCCATTCTCAGCTGCCCAGAGAAGACAGTCGTCCGTGCACCCATAGACCTGTGTGAGTGGAAGGTAGAACGAAATCTCTGTGTTTTGTCCTGAGCTTTGAGAACTCATGGTATTCCTCTAGCAGCTCTTACTCGTGACAATAGAAGATTCTATTGGGAAGCAGGAAAAAGGGGCACCTGCAGTAGGCTACATGCTAAGGCCTGGCTTGTTCCCTGCCTCCCGTGCCAGACATCTGTAGTCTTCGTGGTGTCTGTTTCCCTCTCGCCAAGCAATTATACATGCATGTGCCCGGGCCCATGCGGGGCTGGGGACTTCGTGAAGAATCTGCATCCGTACATGGATCAGAACACCACAGAGGATGTGGTGCCCCCAGAGGCCATCAGGATGGCAACCAATCCAGGGAGAGCTGACCCCGTGGACCCCTCCTTCGAGGGGCCACAGAAATCATTTGTAATTTGGTTGCCAATATGGGTTTTTTATGTTTGTTTAAGTGTTATGTTGAGAAACACATCCCCTCTTTATGCCTTCTTTTATTGTCCTTTATAATCCCATAGCCCATCTCTTTCTACGTGGCAAGCTGAAAACTTTGTCTTCAGAACACTGACTCAGTGTATTTTCCCTTTTATTATTCTGATCCCGGATCTGTTATCTGCTCCCGCCAGTAGGGACGCAGAGTTCACTATTTCACGTCCCTTTATGGAAACAGTTTCGCTCTGGCGACCGCTGCCGACCACCCTGGTGGCCCGTCCCCATTTCTCTCCCAGACCTGTCGCTGACCAGGCGTGCAGCCGTTCTGGGTCCAGAGCTCCCGTGTCAGATGGGGTTTGCCGACTCCGGCCCCCACGGGGCCCCATCTCTGCTTGCCCCCCTCACCCCTGAGCATGAGCCCACGGCGGTCAGTGGCCCCTTGCCCCGCACCTGCTCCCCGGATGCTGCCTGTTCCTTGACTTCCTCTCCTGGGCCCCCTCCCTGCTCCCTTTCCCGGCACAGTAAGGAGCCCTATCTCAGACAGAAACGGAGATGCAGCCTCGTAATGAGCCACTTTTTCTCTGTTCCCTGGGCTTGGAGAACTCTCCAGCTGCCTCAGACAGTCTCAGTGTTTCCACCGTCCCACACGGAGGCCTTCGTCAGGGAAGAGGGGTGGTATCTGATAGGGCAGAATGCCCAGCAGCGCCTGGGCACTGGGGCGAAACGCGGATTCTGACCAGCAGTCTGGGGCACCGTGGGACGCAGCTGGTCCACGGCCTTCGCATTGAACAGGAAGGTCACTTAGAGAATATTTACTGAACACCTAGAGTGTCTAGGACTTCTGTGTGGAAAGGACAGCAGCAGGAAAGCTGCCGATGGAGATTAATTCCCCCTTAGTTATTTGCATTACGAGTTAACAGGAGTTGACACACGCCATGCGGGGGGAGATGTTGCGGACTGAATCCACTCACCCTTTCCTGAGGCCCGCTGTGTGCTTACGGCCGGGGAGCAAAGGCAGACAAGACCAACGACGGGGTCTCATAGTACAGGAGATGCGGAAAGTGCTCAGGACAAAAGCTCTGGTGGAGGAGGCTTTGGGGACACGAAGGAGAGCCGCTTAACCTTGGTGGGGCCCTGGGGAGATATGCCTGTGCCAAATCTTGAAGGATAATAGTTTGAGCCCAGAGAAGATGATTCCAGACTAGGGAACAGATGTCAGGAATTTGGGAAGGAACACGGTGTGGCTGGGGCCTGGGAGAGAAGCCTGGATGGGCTGATGGGGACCAGGTCCTGGAGGAAGGACCTCCTGTGTTACCCCAAAGGCACTGGGGAGCACAGAAGCTTTCCTGACCCTGTGTGGTGAGGGGGTCTTGGGAAGAAGGACTCCTTGGCCAACCACACAGATGGTGGCTAAGATACAGAGGCTGGGGCAGAGAGACTAGTGAAAAGGATGACTAATCCTGAGCACACTTTTAAATGGAGCACTTCTGGAAAAATCTAAAGTCATGTATTTATTCAAAAGCCAATTCAAAGTACTACACAGCAAAGGAAGTTAGATTTTCAGGCAAATCCCTTGAGACCCCACAGGCTAGGGGGCAAGGCTGGCAGCCAAGCATGTGTGCGGTAGAAAAGACCGCTGCTAAGCTTCGTCAAGTAGATGTCCCCGTCCCCTCTGCCACTTTCCATTTGCCCACCACCCTGCC
Source organism: Ailurus styani (assembly GCA_002007465.1). NCBI lineage: Eukaryota > Metazoa > Chordata > Mammalia > Carnivora > Ailuridae > Ailurus > Ailurus styani. The sequence continues at coordinate 252,620 of LNAC01000065.1, forward strand.
AAGGGGAAAAAACTTCCAGGCCCCGGGGGTCATCTGGCTGCACCTGTCCCTTCCAAAATCAGATCTGTTATTGAACAAGTACACTGAAGAGCTGGCTTAAGCTTTATACTACATGAAAGGCATTCAGGGGTGTCTGGGTGGCTCTGTCAGTTAAGCATCTGCCTTCGGCTCAGGTTCTAGATCAAGCCCCATGTCCAGGTCTCTGCTTGGCAGGGAGCCTGCTTCTCCCTCTCCCTCTGCCTGCTACTCCCCCTGCATGTGCGCTCTCTCTCTCTCTCTCTCTCTCTCTCTCTCTCTCTCTCTCTCTCTCTCTCTTTCTCTCTCTCTCAAATAAATAAATAAATAAATCTTTTAAAAAGAGAGAGAGAGAGAGAAAGGTGTTGATTTCAAATCATAGGATGATAAGCCCAGAAGGTACCCAGATTTGCTTAGAGACAGGCAAGGCTCTGAAGGTCAAGCTGTGTCCATCTGAGGATTGCATGATGGTGTTACCCTTAATGCAAGTCAATGCACAAGGCCACGGTCAGGATGACAGGAGAAAGGAAGGCTCCTTCCCCTCAGTTCTGTCCTTCACTGTACTGCCCATGAATCTGAGATTCCACCAACAGGATACCAACCATTTTGTTCTAAAGGATAATTCTCCCCTTAAAATGTACATGCCTCTTGTAAGAATCACTATGAACCAGTGGTCAACAAAGTAGGGCCCACAAGCCAAATCTAGTTGACCCCCTGTTTTTGTACTACTGTGAGCTAAAAAATGATTTGTGCATCTTAAATGGTTGGAAAAAATTAAAAGATGAATAATATTTCAGGCCACATGAAAATCACATGAAATGTAAATTTTAGTGCCTATAAATAAAGCTTTATTGGCATACTGCCACACTCCTCCATTTACATATTCTCTCATAGCTGCTCCTGCACTATAACAACAGAGCTGAGCAGTTTTAACAGAGACCAGATGGCCCTCCAAGCCTACATATTTACTTTCTGGCCTTCTCCAGAGAGAGCTTGCTGACACCTGTGTGAAGCTATTATCATCCATTGACACCTTAGTGAGAAGTAATCTATTGGAGTACCTTGGACAGCCTAGAAAGAATGAAACACCAAATAGACAAATTTGGACGGAGGCAAAGGAATACAAGAGTCCAAAATAAGGTTCACTGCACAGAGGACAGGACTAGCCCTGTGAGATAAGCAATTCTAGCCCATTCTACAGATGGGGAAACTTAGGGTAAGAGAGCTTGAGTGACTTGTTCAGTATCTCACAGCTAATAAATGGCAGAGATAGAATTTGAATTTATATCAGCCTATCCCAGAACACACTGAGGTGTCAGGAGGAAGAAGAATAGAACAGCAGGTTGGGAATTTCCAAAGGGGCATGTATCCAGCTCTCTTAAAAGAGGGGCCATTCAGAAGAGAAGCAACCAGGGGCGCCTGGGTGGCTCAGTTGGTTAAGCACCTGCCTTTGGCTCAGGTCACAATCCTGGGGTCCTGGGATCAAGCCCTGAATCGGGTTCCCTGCTCAGCGGGGAGTCTGCTTCTCCCTCTCCTGTTGCCTGCCGCTACCCCCTGCTTGTGCTCTCTGTCTCTCAAATAAAAATTAAAAAGAAGGAGAAGAAGAAGAAAGCAGCAGCAGCAACCTGAGGGCCCTCGGCACCATAGTTAACCTCTCAGTCACCTGATCTACAAAATGTGACGGGACTTAGCTTGAAAGGGTAGCTGCAGTTCGATGAAGCAAAGGGCATATGGCATGGAACAGGTGCTCCCACACTCGTCTCCTCTCCCTGCCCTGCCCCGACATACCCTTCCTGGATTGAGACTGGTCTGGTGCACCGTTGCCTCGAAACAACAGCTCATGGGAAAATAAGCCCAGCTTGAGGACCATCCATCTCTCAGATACTTTTTGCCCAAACCTGAAGTTGCTTCTGCTGATCACATGGGCCAGAGAAACACAGCACGAGCCTGAGATGTACATAAAGCTTCAAACCCAAAGATGCCAGACCCAAGTGTGGCAACTCACACTGGAGCAGGAGGGCTACCTTCTCCTGTAAGAGACTTGAATGTGAAAATTATCCACCATCACCCTCCCATTCCCCAGTCCCTGGCTTTATATGAGGTTTTCCCGCAGGGGCTCTGCTCCTTCATCCTCTAAGTGTTCTCCACCTTGATGTTCCTCCTGTCTGTCCTCCTGACTTTCCCCTTTTTCATATTCTCTCCTCTCCCTGTGTCCCCATTCTCTACAACCCCCCTCCATTCCTTTGATGTTCATCATCGGATCCCTCCCCTGGGGAAGGTGCTGGGGCCTGGGGGTGCTGGAGTCAAGTACAAACCAGGGAAGACAGATCGAGCTCAGGTCAACGCTTAGCCCCATCATGATTGGCCAGAGCCTTTGCTGAAGCCACTGCCCTGGCTGAGCCCAGGTTTCCTTGACTGTTGATTGAGAAGCACAATCCTTGGCCTAATCATTTTGCAGGATGGTAAGGAAGCCACAAGTGGTCCTACGCTTGGAAGTACTTTACAAAATTCAGATTACTATGAAAACAATGTTAGGATTAAAATTGGTAAAATAGGTACCATCCTATAAATGCTTACATGTGTATGCACATGCGTGTGCGCGCGCGCGCACACACACACACACACACACACACACACACACTGAAATTCATAGAATTGGGTAAAACTATGTGGTTTGAGCGTCGTGCTCTTGATTTTAGAGCTTTAGATTGGACCAAAGGGAGACAGTGGGGTGGGGTGTGTGGGAAGAGCACAGTCTGGCGGGCTGGCTGCACAGGCCTCAGTCCCTCCCAGGCTCTAAGCTGGGCTCCATCCTCGGGAAAATCCCTCCTCCATATAGAAACGGAATAATGCCTGCTGAGGAACAGACACAAGGCTGCCTATGGAATGCTGTGCTCATAACCACCTGCGCAGGGGGCCCAATGAACAGCAGCTCTCTTTAGTTCCCCTTATTCTGGTTTTATAAATCACAATAGAGCACTTTCTCCCCAAATAATTTAAAAAGCCATCACTAAAGCTGAATTCCACTAACTGCGGGCATGTCACCCCAGGGCAGCTGCTCCTGGGTCTGCTCAGATCCGCCAGGCAGGATCTGAGCTCCTGGCAGAAGGCCCCCAGGGGCACTCCTCCATGAATAACGACCTGTTTTGACATCACTGACACAGCTGATCATTAAGGTGCAACAAGTGGTTTCTGTCCAGGATGCTGGTTTACCTACTCTGTGGCGCCTTAATGTGCATGAAGACTGGCTAGACACAAGTGCGCCTGCTTGAACCTGATTCCACCTGGCTCCCCTGGGCCTCCGTGTGAGCATGAGTGGGAAGGGGCCTCGGAAGTTTCTGGGGCCGGTCACCTCAGCCCTGAGGGAGGGGGGTGTGCAGGCCCACTGCGCTCATCCCAAACAGAGCTCGGTCAGAGTAATGGACACCAGTGTGTAAGCATTTACTCTGCCAAACCCTGTCTAACGGTGATGCCTGTACTTGCTCCTTTACTGCTCACCATCCCCCCAAAGCTGCTATTTTCCCATTTGGCAGATGAGAACACTGAAGTTAAGATACTGGTCGCATAGCTAGTTACCTCCAGGACCCTCATCCAACCCAATCCTCACTGTCTGCAGACGCAGAGCTCTTGCCCCTTCACCTGCAACGTGTCTCAAAGCAAAGGAGAACGCTGGCCACCTTTTGAGATCATTGCAAGCTATTTCAAGGAAAATTTTATAGTGAGAGCTCTTCCTTGATGTTGTAAGGAAGATGTGCGATTGGACATCAGGGCAGGCTTGAGAGACAACTATGACTCATAGAGTCGGGGGGTGGGGAGAGGTAACACTCTTGCCACACAAGCCCACCTCAGGGACCTGCCTTCATTCAGAATAGCGAGGCCATCTCTCGGCCTTCTTAGATGACCCCTTAAGGACCCCAAAACACATGGGGCTTCCCTGAGGACACAGAGAAGCTGAGAGGAGGAACCATGCATGGTGTTGGGTTTTGTGACTCAGAACCCATGCTCCAGCCCCTCTCTCTGTAGACCCGGGTCTGCCCCAGAGCCACAACACGACACAACCTCTTCCACTGATAGTTCTTTTAAATATTTGCAGCCTCCTAGAATTTCTCCCTGCAGGGAGTCACAGAGGGCAGGGAGTCACCCTTCAGAGGGGTGGCTCTGAAGCCAGAAAGAGCAGAGTTCAAATGTACCTTCTACCCCATCTTGGCTCAGGGACCTGAGGCAAGCCATTTAACCGCTGTGAACCTTCAGATGAAGGCAGTTGAAAAGTGGGGCTCTCATACTTAACTCAGAGGGTCACCACAAGGTAGAATTGCTCCGGGTATGCAGGAATGGCTCGAGGTACCAGCCAAGGGGATGCAGGGAGAGAAGGAATAGAAGCTACTAAAGTGGGTTTAGGAGTCAGGCCAGGCTTTGGGTGCCATTTTCTGACTGTGTGACCTTGGGTAGGTCTTTTGACATCTTAGCCTCAGTTTCCTCATCAGTGAAATGGCCCCCCTCCAACTGTCTTCCTCAGGTGGTGCCATGCAGGCTGATAACACATGTGAGAAGACCAGCACCCAACACAGAGCCCATTTCTTGCTGCCGTCTGCATCACTGAGTGGGAGGACGGCCCTAGCCAGCCTAGACACCAATATCATCACGTCATGCCATCCACACACTGGGGTGCTAGCGATAAACGTGAGCCACGGCAGGCTGCCGCACCTCTCATTGCCACACTTGTCCTCACCTCTAAAGTGGGCAGAGTCATGTTCCCTTCTCCCCACAACCACTTCACATGGGACTTGTTAGATAGAGTGACAATGTGCCTATCACATCCCTTCAAACGCCATCACAGGGGCTTGGAGCATTGACCCTTTCTAACCACACAGAGGGCCAACCGTGGTCCTGGCACAACGGAGAAGCTGTCGAAGTTTCCATTGAACTCAGGGCCAACTCTGTGCCAGGGGGATGGTGAGTCCCTGGGGAACAGAAGCTGGAGTGGCGGGGTGAGGGCAAGCAGGTGAACAGATCATGAATAGATCATTCTAATACAGGGAAGGCAGAGCAGCAGCCAGGGGACCCAGGGGCAATGAAAGCAGAGAGCAGGGGGGCCCACCGCTTCAGGAAGGCTTCTCAGGGGTGGGGTCATGAGGCTGAGATCTGAGGGGTCGATGCAGTTTTCCAGGTGGACTAGGGTGTGGGGAAGGAGGCAGTAACTGGAAGGAATGGGGAGGAGTGTTCCCAGGAGGGCTTGTTTTCAGGAACCTGTTGATAGCCCCTGTTCTGCTCAGCATCTCTTGCTTTGCGGCTGACAGGAGACAAGAATTTCAGTCGCACAAAAGGATTTGGAGAAAATTGAGCAGAGATAGATGAACTAGTGTTGATTTTCTTGTTTGTTTTCAGGACAAAAGTGAGATTTCCAGGGCAAACAGTGGATGAAGTAGACAGAACTTCCCAGAGAGATTCTATAAGGCTATGAGCGTAGCAACCCCAGTTCAGCTAGCCTCCCCACTGAGGCTCCTTTCTTCTCACCTCTCTCGGGGGCCCAGCCAGCCATGGTCCCTGTGGCTGGGGTACCTTCAAGCATCTGTAGTTGGTGCCCTGAGCTGGGAGGCTGGTGTCCCCTGGTCAGGCAGAGCAAGGGAAGGCCTCACCATGGGAGCAGCAGGCATGGGCAAGAATGAGACGTTCAGGGAGGACTGGGGGGCCTGCAGGTGCCCGATCAGGCCATGTGCCAGTGTGAGGAACCTGTCTGGGACCTCTAGAAACTTGTACGCTCTGAGGAGAGCTCATTTCTGAAAACCTGGTGGGTGAAGGTCAATACTTAGAGGAAAATGTGAACTCGGCCGTGTTTTAAGACAAGTAGGTTGTCTGGTTGGCTGTGTTTCAGCGAGCAGGCACTTGCCGGAGGCCAGAAGCCACTGTGCGTCTTCCAGTGCCCATGTCTGTCTCTGGCCCGAGACCCCGCATCTCGGGGTGAGGACAGCCAGCCGCACACAGACATTCCGCATTCTGCCCCAGAGCCTCGGCCACCGAGCAGCAATGGGGCCACCACGACTTTTTCCTGTGAACACTTTTAAATTACGCAGTGTTTTATGCTCATTCAAAGATGACTTTTGAAAAGTTTACTAATCAATGAGTTCCCCTCAATCCCGTTAATGCCACATCGTCAATGTGATGGTATGTTTCTCCCTCCTGAGTCATTTCAACTTGGCTTTCTTTTCCCACGTACCTTGATGCCTTTCGTGTTGTCCCACATCACAGAACCTCCAGGCCCCTCCCCGGCTGCATCCTGTCCCCTCACAGAAGGTCACAGGGGCTTGTCTGGGTCCTTGCCATTAGTTGGAGCCACATGATTGATTTTAGCTTGGCTCCATTTTTCTTTTTCTGTGCTCTGGTGAATGTCTTTGTGCAAAAGTCATTGCGTTTTGAGTCACTTTCTCAGGAGTCCATCACCTCGGCCAAGGTATGTGGGCATTCCTTGGCCTGATGTGCACTCTGCCAAGCCCTGATCATTGGTGATGGCTCGTGCGGCCCCCCGCAGAGTGAGCGACACCCCCCCACCTTCACCCACATGCTGTCTCAGGCTTCCCGTGTGTTTGACTGACTCTGCCGACTTGTACCGTATTTTCTGAAGAGATGATCATTTGGTTCCAATTTGAGAATGCCGTTCAGTGAAATGCAAAGTCCTGCAGGACCAGAATATCACCTAGAGTCGTGGTCCTTTTCTTTAAAAAATAAAAAAGCTTTGGAACCGTGGACAACCGATCTGTAGATTAAAGAGAGCTATATTACTGGAGAATAAAAAGTATACGTAGGACACCTTTACAAAAAGAGGGGAAGTGTGTGCATGAAAACCCACTCTTGCCTTGCAAATGCTTTTCAAAGCTATAAAGGTAAAGATTCTTGAGGAATAGCTACTCTGTCTTGCACCAGTAATACATTTGTCCCAAGATAAGAAAATTGCCTGGAAAATGCTCATGTTTATTAGGCATAAGAGAGAAGAGTTTCTACTAGTGCAAGAGAAAGTACCCCGGGCGGTGGAGTTAATGATTTCCCCCCAGGGAGAGTTATCTTTCAGAAAAGCTGCTCTTCAATTGCCTGGCTTCTGTACCTTTCCAGCATCAATTCTGCCTGCTGTGTTTCTGTCTGGGAGCTGAGAAGCAGGGGAGTGGAGGATCTTTGGAGAGGAAGGGGTTGGGGAGAAAGTGGCAGCCAAGCTCTGGGTGGGAGTCCCGGTTTCTGAGCTTGACACGGTTCCCCCAACAGCCCCGAGAGCTTGGAGCCAGGGGGAAAGGGGCCACACGGACTTTAAAGAGGTGATGCCCGACACCAGCCAGCCCAGAGGCTTGTCGAGGAGCCGAGGTACTCACACTGGCATCGGAGAACCACACAGAAGAGAATGGGTCCCCTCACAGAATGTGGATGCCCGGGGGCTAGCGGCATGGGGGGCCCGGCGTCCAGGGGCTTGCACTAGGCACGGGAGCAGAGCGGAGCCCGAAGGCTGCATGTGGATCCAAGAGCCCTGGAGAAGCAGCACCACAGCGAAGCCAAACCTGAGGGCAGCAGGCGGCAACCACATCCTCAGTCCTGCGAGGCTGGAGCCAGCAGGAGAACCTGCAAGAAATGAGCCAAGGAGCAAGTCTGACTAGAGCAGGAGGCCCAAGAGAATCCCCTGAGCCTCAGAACCTGGACAGGCGCCTCTCATGGGGAATCCTGGTTGTTCATTTCCCAGATATTCAGTGAGAACCTACAGCTTTCCAGAAACTGCACCAGGCACCAGAGATTTTTTTTTTTTTAGTTTTAGTTTTTCATTGTTCCAAGATTCATTGTTTATGCACCACACCCAGTGCTCCGTGCAATACGTGCCCTCCTTAATACCCACCACCAGGCTCACCCATCTCCTCCCCTCTTCCCTCCATAATCCTCAGCTTGTTTCTCAGAGTCCTCAGTCTCTCATGGTTCGTCTCTCCCTCTGATTTACCCCAATTCACTTTTCCCTTCCTTCTCCTAATGTCCTCCATGTTATTCCTTATGTTCCACAAGTAAGTGAAACCATATAATTGACTTTCTCTGCTTGACTTATTTCACTCAGCATAATCTCCTCCAGTCCCGTCCATGTTGATGCGAAAGTTGGGTATTCATCCTTTCTGATGGCTGAGTAATATTCCATTGTGTATATGGACCTTAAAACTAACAAAAGACAAGACCCTGCTCTTGTGGAACCTCTGATCGGTGTGGGGGATAGAGAGTAGCAGACAAAAACAATTAAGAAATAAACGACTGGTTTATTCTATTGGTCAAAGCCGGTCACCTGACTAAGCCCAAAATCAGCGGGGCCTGGGCATGTTCCCTGCCACTGGGAGAGGGTGTGGTCAGAAGCAATAATCTAATGCAGGCGGTGGGAAGTGGCTCTCTCTCCACACAGAGCCCCAGGTCCTCCGTCTGCGACTCTTCTGGGACTAGAACCCTGCTTCCCCCTGCAAAAGGTATAGAAAACGCAGCTTGTTCTGAATTCACTTGGTATGAAGTCCTGCCCTGCTGGGTCCGGTTCTGGGCAGCACACTGGTCTGCCCCTGGGCCCCCTACAGCGGGGGCAGAAATCCTTTCTTGGCCCTACTCTGGCTGCGGGGAGCCATGAATGCAGTGGGAGAAGGGGTGGCTGTCCAGTGCTTAATATTGTTGGGCTGGTGGCTTCCAAGTCTATCTGTGCATCCTGGATCACCTGGGGGGTTAGTTAAAATGACAGATTCCAGGCCTTCCCCCTCAAAACCTTCCACTGCAAATCTCCTAAAGTGGGGCCCAGCAATTAGCGTCTATAGACGTTCTTCCACTGATTCTCCTGAGGTCAGCCCTAACCCTGCACCTGTCTACAGACAATAATTTAGGGGACAGACTGTGAGCCCCTCATAGATGATATACATTGCAAAGCCCACGAATTGGGGAGGAGGGAATGTGGTCTGGGCTGGGGCAATCATGGAGGACTCCCTGGAAGAGGAACTGGTTGTATTCCAGTTGGGCAATGGTGACCAATATAGATTAGAAGGAGAAAGAGAGGTGAGATAGGAAGTTGTCGTAGTGATTAAACCGGGTGAGAAAGGATGATAGCCTTAAACTCGAGTGCAGAGACATCAATCTTGGGAGCCATCTAAAATTCAGAAGCAGGAGGCCTTACTGGTGCTTTGTGTGTGGAGGGTAAAATATTGGAACACCTTTTAGATTTGAAGCCTGTGGAAGTTAGGTTTTAGGCCATCATGATGACTGGGTATTACCTAGGGCCCTGCTTCCTAAATCCTCTGTGGTGCCGGACCAGGGTTTTTCCCCATTCAGTCATGGACCATAATTTTATAAAAATATAATAGAAACAAATTTCTGGGAAAATGAAATAAGTAGCAAAGATGATCAAAATATAAACCAAAATGTTTATTTTTGTTAGAGTCAACAAATATAAACTCTGCCACATGGCTATCCAAGTTTCTAAAGGCTTACTATCCATTTCCCTACTGACCTCGTCGCAAACCCAGGGGACCCCCCTCGGGGACGGACCTGGTCTGTAGGCCGCAGTGAGGAGCATTGTTCTGGCCACACGACCTTGCCCTTACCCTGCACACAATCTGGAATGGTTTGGATCATCTTTCCAGTGTAGTCTCCTCAGCAAGCCGCCCTCCCCTGGTCCTTGCCTGATGGCCCGGCTCTCCTGGCTGAAGGTGGCCGGCAGGGAAGGGGCTGCGCGCAGCCTCAGGCTGTAGCCGGCAGCTGTCTGCAGCTTGCCACGTGCTCCCAGAATAAGACCCGGGAGTGTTTGCCGGTGTGCGTGGCTCCCAGATCACCCCAGGGAGAGGCGTGCGGGCGTTCTCAGGCCGAGGAGCCCCAGTGTCGATCTGAGACAAAATGAAAGGCCCTCCGCCATCTGGGAACCAGAGAGAACTTCATGGGCAGAACCAAAGTGGAGGATGGAATTCTAGTTGTTTCATTTGGCATTTATTGAGATGTCTCGGGGGTAAGGGAGGTGCTGAAAGGGTTGAAGATACGTGAGGTTTTCCAGAATTGGAGCCACACGTAAGTGAGATTTCATCATCATACACACTCACCTGCAGACACTCATATTCAGGCTGGAGTGTGTGCACACACACACACACGCACGCACACACACGCGTGTGCCACGTCTTGAATCGTTCCCATTTTAATGCCGAGCAGGCTGTAATTTGGCGGCTAGCTGGGGGCTAGATGGGCCATCCCACATGGACTGCAACAAAGGTTCCCTGGGTCCAGATGAGCACCTTCTTTGCCCCTGACAGCCAAAACTGGAGTGGGGGGCTGGTTTCCATACACTTACCCACTCACTCATTACTAAGTACCTCGTACGGGCCAGGGGCTGCGCGGTGATGGACAAGTTATGGTCCAGGGTGGGAGGACAGGCAGGTGGGTGGAAGCAGGGTGCTGGTCATCCAGGTGTGGCCCAGAAGGCCTCCTTGACAAAGTCACGTGTGAGTCGAGGCCTGGAGGCAGAGAAGGACAAGCCAAGGGAAGGACAGGAACGGAGCACCCAGGCCTTGAGGCTTAACCTGTGATATGGGCATGGGGGGTGTTTTTCCCTTCCCTTGCTCTGCTTTGTAGGTAATTAAGATGTCTCTTTTCAAGGGGAATTAAAAAGGTAATAAAATGCTCTGACTTTGTGAAACTAAAATATAGTAAATGGGAAGGGGTCAGCGATAAAGGAGGAGAGAGGATTCCTCGTATTTGTAATTGCATTCAGAGAGTTTGTGGCTTTATTTCTTTTTAAAATGTGCCTGTGTGTAACTGTTTTTAATTGGAGAAGAGAAAGCTACATAATTTAATCCCTGTTAAAATGTGTCTGGGCCTATTACATGTGGGGCACAGGGCTCAGTGGTTTGCATTTATTATCTGACAGAAGCCCTCCCAATGCCTCTGAGACAGGTGAGGGTACCCCAGCATCTGCATGCATGTCACCAGTGTTTGCCTGCTTAGGCAGAGAAGGAAGGGGCTGGCCATGGTACGTGGCACCGCGTGGGAGAGCTGGGATTCACATGTGTGTTTAAGCCCAGGCCCGCGTTCTTCCTTTTAGGGTGGTTAATAACTAGCCCCATTCAGCAGATGCAGCAGCTGAGGCTCTAAAAGGTTAAGGAACAGACCCAAGGTTACCAAAGCAGGACCAGTTACATAATTTGTGGGTCCTGGTTCAAAATGAAAATGGAGGGTGTCTTGTTATAAAATTATTAAGAATTTCAAGGCAGGGACGGCAGAGCGGTAAAGCAAGTACGAGGCCCTTCTGAGCATGAAGCTGGTCTTGGAGCGAGGATTGGATTGGATGCCCAACCTCCCTGGCTGCTCCTGTCTCCTTCCGGTTGAATGTTCCACCTCACAGTTAAAGACCTGGAGCAGCAGTTGAGGAAATGTGAAAAGAAAAAGAATTCAGACAAGCAAGAAATGCTTTCTGGGGCTTGACTTTGGAGTCAGGTGGGCCTGGGGTGAGTCCTGGCTCTACCACTTGTATTGTCTCAATCTTTACAACATCCCCATGAGATGTAGTTGTCATGTGCCCCCATTTTACAGATGAGGAAATCGAGGCACAGAGAGTCTTCCATCCAAGGTGCAATAGCTGGTAAACAGAGGGGGGTCTGAACCCAGGGGTCTAGTGCTCTGTCATCAAAGTGTCATCATAGCCCTACCCAAAGTCGGGCATGGACACTGAACTCACCCCTAGGAGCCATGTGGGGCGAGGGCAGAGAAGGCAAGTCTCGGAAGCCAGCTTTTGTCGCCCTTTTACAAAGGGTTTATTACCTATGCTGCAGAAGATTCCCAGCCCAGCTCAGCCCTCAGTCTGTCCCAAAGTTCTGTTCAGGCCCATGTGGCACCAGGGCCCCTGGAGGCCCCCCAGCCTCACATAGGTCTACACTTCCTGAGTCGCGCCAGGCTGTTGAGTTCTAGATTGAGGTGGGGGATGCTCTTCATGTCCTTTCCCATTTAAATAGCCCCCCTTGGCCTCATGCAGCCCCAACGCCATGAGGGAAACATCCCGGGGTTCCATTGTGCCTGCTGGCATTCCCTTCCTTTCTCAACACTGTGTTCACATGCCTTTTGTTGTCTGTATTCTGGCGTTTAGACAAATGGTGCCTTCCTGACCCTGGAGGGGCTCACCTCAGGGTTAGCCAATTCCTAGCAATTCAAAGACAAGAAACAACTTACCCCTTAGTTTTTCAAACACAGACCAACCAATCCAGAACCCACACCCCCAAACACCTTCTTTATTGGGCTCTCCTGCCCTGTGCCACCCCCATCTGCCCTAACCACCCCAGGACAGGTACCAGGCAATAATGGACAGCTAGTGTACACCAGAGGCCACCGAAATTACACAAACTAGCATTTGTGGCGATCTGGAACCTGGTTATCATGCTTCGCCTGTTCCTTCCCATGGAAAGCACAATAAAGGCTCTTGCCCATCGTTCTCCCCTCTCTGCCTCCTGACTGACAGCAGTGCTTCTCCTGGTTGTGCACCCAGTTGGCATAGCATACCCCCCTCCTTGAGATCTGTGAGTATAACAAACGATCTGTTCAATAGCAACAGCATCCTGATCTGTTGGCCTTACCAGACTTAAATAAATGAAATCTATATTAAAACAAATGCCCAGCTCACTTCCTCCAGGAAGCCTCCATGGATCACCCTACTCAACATAATTTACTTCTCTGTTCCCTGGGGCCTGTTCTTTGCTCCTCTGCTTAGAAGCTGACTGATGTCTGTGGCTGCTGCTGCGTTCACTGTGAGCTCCTTCCAGTTAGGGGTGATGAGTCCAGTTCTCTGCCTCCCATGCATAGCGCTCTGCCTGGCACTTAGTAGATGCTCAGTAAAGACCTGACATCTGAAAATGGTAAGAATGATACAAGAAGAATAATAGTAGTTATAAGAGTAGCTGTCTATTCCTGGTGCTTTTCACACCTTTTCTCCAAGTCCCAAAGCAACTCTGCAGGGGGTTCTCCTCATTCCACAGATGCAAAATGAGGCCCAGAGAGGTTCAGTGACTTATTCAAGGCTACACAGCCAAGAAGTGGCAGAGTCAGGGTTCAGACCTGAGTCTGTCCAGCTGCAGAGTTAACACTCTTACATTTAATTAAATCGAATTGAACTGAATTGAAGTTAATTCCCCATGGTGTGACCCTGTCAGAGGGGCCATCTGCATGGATTGATGATCAGGAGTGTTCTAATGTTCTGAAAATGAACACCAGACCTAATCCAGCTGCCAAATGACCTTTTAAAAGCAGAATCCGGATACTTTATGCCCTCACTAAACACTCATTGATGGCTCCTCACCAGCTGCAAGGTAAAACCCAAAGCTCTTACCCAGCATCCATCATCTGACCTCTGTTTACGTCTCCAGCCCCTCTCTATCTCCTAACCCACCCCCAGTTCAGAAGCACTGGATGGCCGTGGAGATAAAGGTGCTCGCTGCTGAGCAAAAGTACCTCCCCAGCTTCTCCCAGCAGGAAAGGAAGTCCCTTGGTGCCCAAATCAAAGTCACCCACCTCTTGGAGGAAGTCTTGAAAGATGCCAGAGGGTTGACACCTGCAGAGACTGGCTAGAATGTCAGCTGCCTGCACAATCCCATGCAGGGGGAACCCCTTCCTGCCCTCCACTCTCCAGCATCCCCACATCCAGCCATTCACCTTGTATGAATCCAGAGATTTCCGAGAAAACCTGACGCCTCCTCAGCTGAGACCAGGAAGAGCTGGAGGCCCGTGAGCCGTGAGCACACACGGTTAAGGAATGAAGGGTGTTTTGACACACCTGTGTCTTTCCTTTTCATCCTTTAGTGTTACTTCTGAGTACAGATGTGGAACCATTCTGAATGTCTCGGATTACAAGAATCCCCAAAGCCTGTGCTTTCCAGAAGTCTCAGACTTGCTTTTTTCCCCCTCCAGGCATCTAACAGGAGAGTTCCAAGTGGTTAATATTCTCCCGATAAGAAAACATGTGTTCCCCAAATTTAGCAGGAGTTAGAATAAAATCATCATATTTCTAAGTCCTTAATCCACGGAGAAGGAGTTTAATTCTTAAAGGCATTCACTGTTCACTTTTCCAGGAATACTTATGAGGTAATTGAGCCTGATTTATCAAAACAAAAGGGAGCTGCTTCCTTTCTCTTCACTTAAGAAAACAATTGAACCACGCTTCATAAACAGTCTCCAGGTCCTTTATGCAACTGGAAAGATTTTGTTTTCAAGCAGGACAGCTCAGAGAAGTCTGGGAAGCTTGTGAGCCAGGGAGTGGGACATTCCTTTTGTGAGGCTTCAACAGGAAGTTCGCCATGTTGGGCCCTTCGCCTTAAATGCTCGTGACAAGCCCATGAGGAGGTATCTCTAACTCAGCTCCACAGGTGAGGCAGGGAGGCTCAGAGGTGACTTGCTCAGCTTTGCAGAGGTCAGAGGTCACATAACCCACATTTAGAAGCAGTGAGAGTCAAGTGCAGCTCTGTTCAGTCTCCAGGGTGACAGCAAACCCTGTGCCCTCACCAGCTGTCCTCACTGACAAAACTCCTGGATCCTTTGCCAACATCGGAGATGATCACTTTTATATATTTATGTGTTGTGTGTATATGTGTATATATACATATCAGTATATAGATGTGTGTATATACATGTACCGCATATATGTATGCATCCATATACTGATAGATATCATTTATATATGATATATATATCATTATATATACAAATATATATATATCTGTATTCTGATATTTAGACAACTAGGGCCTTCCTGGCCCTGGAGGGACTCACCTCAGGGTTAGCCAATTCCTAGCAATTCAAAGATAAGAAACAACTTGCCTGTTTGCTTTTCTTTCTTTTTTTTTTAA
>LNAC01000065.1:267738-346758 GCA_002007465.1 Ailurus styani
CCCCCCACCCTGCCCCTCAAGTTCCTCATATCAGAGAGATCATATGATAATTGTCTTTCTCTGATTGACTTATTTCGCTCAGCATAATACCCTCCAGTTCCATCCATGTCGTTGCGAATGGCAAGATTTCGTTTCTTTTGATAGCTGCATAATATTCCATTGTATATATATACCACATCTTCTTTATCCATTCATCTGTTGATGGACATCTAGGTTCTTTCCATAGTTTGGCTATTGTGGACATTGCTGCTATAAACATTCGGGTGCACGTGCCCCTGAGGAACACTACCTTTGTGTCTTTAGGATAAATACCCAGTAGTGCGATTGCTGGGTCGTAGGGTAGCTCCATTTTCAACTTTTTGAGGAATCTCCATACTGTTTTCCAGAGTGGCTGCACCAGCTTGCATTCCCACCAACAGTGTAGGAGGGTTCCCCTTGCCTGTTTGCTTTTCAAATGCAGACCATCCAGGGCGCCTGGGTGGCTCAGTGGGTTAAGCATCTGCCTTTGGCTCAGGTCATGATCCCAGGGTCCTGGGATGGAGCCCTGCATAGGATCCCTGCTCGGCAGGTAGCCTGCTTCTCCCTCCCCCTGCTGCTGCTCTCTCTCTCCGACAAATAAATAAATAAAATCTTTAAAAAAAATGCAGACCATCCAATCCAGAACCCACACTCCCAACCACCTTCTTTACTTTATTTATGTATACATACATATATGTATCTGTATATTTATATATATATGTATACTGATACATTTTATATATATATGTATATGTATATATATATATACATATATATCAGTATAAATTGAACATTCAAAAATGAATCTGTAAAAATTACACTTGTTCTCCATCCTGGCAAATCCTCAGAATTGTGGCAGAGCTATGGTAAAAGAGCTGCATGGCCCTGGGCAAGTCACATCAACTGTCAACAATGGCTTTGTCATCTGCACGATTAAGATAATAATCACTGGGTTGCAGGGAGGATCAAACAAAAGAGTAGATGTATAAGTGCTTACCCCTTGTAGGTGCTTAATGGTTATATATCCTTGTTTTCTGTAATAAGTACTATTGAATAAATGATAAGTTAACTGTAGTGTATCTATTGAACATGATCCTTGTGTTTGGTGCTAAAATGAGTCTGCATTTAATCCCTCCCCCCAAATCCTGGGTGGTAGACAACACTTTACATACTTTACATAAGAGGAAACTGAGACTGGGTGCCTGGGTGGCTCTGTGGGTTAAGCCTCTGCCTTCAGCTCAGGTCACGATCTCAGGGTCCTGGGATCAAGGCCCGCATTGGGCTCCCTGCTCAGCAAGGAGCCTGCTTCCCCCTCTCTCTCTTCCTGCCTCTCAGCCTACTTGTGATCTCTCTCTCTCTCTCTCTCTCTCTCTCTCTCTCTCTGTGTCAAATAAATAATAAAATCCAAAAAAAAAAAAAAGAGGAAACTGAGACTCAGAGAGGGTAAATGGCTTGCCCAAAGTTATGCAGAAAGTAGTAGGGGTGGGATTTGAACTCAGGCAC
This sequence comes from Ailurus styani, assembly GCA_002007465.1. NCBI lineage: Eukaryota > Metazoa > Chordata > Mammalia > Carnivora > Ailuridae > Ailurus > Ailurus styani. The sequence goes on from LNAC01000065.1 coordinate 269,260, forward strand.
TCTGAGTTTAGGGGTCATACTTTTACCCATCTTGCTATCCTGCCTCCAGGGAATGAAGATGAACAGACATTTCATGTGACAAAGGCTGAATTTGATGACTTTCCTTTTGCTCTCTTGATCCCCATTTCAAAGTCCTTCTTGGAAAATGAGAGATGTTTGTGTGAGTTTCCCACTCTGTCAAGGACACTACACTCAGAAAGCTTCATCGATTTCTTTTACTGTGTGGTTACAGTTTTGCCTGCTCCTCATGAACCCTCAAAAGCAAGCCTGGTGAGGTCAACAAAGCAACTGCAGATGTGACGTTCCCAAAGCTCCTTCAATTTCTCCCCAAAGAGGGCCTCACCCCCCAACCAGGGGGTGTCGAGCGGAATGAAACCTGTACTAGGCCTGTGCCTCCACTGAACTTCCCATCATTATTTATTTGCTTCTTTATTTGTACTACTCCCAAAAACAATTTCAGGTGGAACATCATCAAAGATAACCAGCAAGATATCCAGACACCCACAGTCCCCATGGAATAAAGGGAATCAAAACCACTGATGTCTTGGGCTTCTCCAACGAAGAATCTTCCAGAAGGAGGTGATATGGGCGGACCTTACACCAGCAGAAAGAGCAGAACATCAAGGATTGCTGCCACGGGGTTCACCCCATGGCGCCCTACACAAAGCCACTTTCTCCATGCTCCTATCTGCACCTTTAAAGAGAGGAAAGATCCAGCGAAAGAGGGGTGACACAGGGAGGGAGAGAGGCCTCCTGCTGGATGCCATATCTTATTATCGGGAAGTAGCTTCTTCCATCATCAATTCTGGCCCGCTTGCCTTGCTGAGAACAAAAAGAACCCCGGTGTCATGGGCTGCTGTCGGGCCGGGTGGTTCTGCAGGACTGAAGGTGGCAGGCAGGGGCGGTACCGGAGAAGGGCAGAGAGGCCACGAGTTCTGTCTGGGGCTCAGGGAAGCTGCCATGGCGGCAGTCAGCTCAGGGGTCGGAGGCTCCCCAGACCCACCTGGCAGATACTCCCTGCGCTCTGACCTCAGTGTAGAGGGATCAAAAATAAACACCCCAGTCCCCGCCTTTGTGGAGCTCCCAGTTTCTGGGGGAGGCAAGCATACACGTGAATCCCATAGGATTCATTCATGCTTTCTACCAATATCGAGGGAGCGTCTACTCCATGCCAGGCAATGGACAAAGAGTGTGACGTGGATTCACAGTAACTGTGAAACTGAGAGTCTAATGCCATGTCTGATGCTGGGATGACATGGGGCACAGACGAGTGTATCCACCTGGACAGGAGAAATTCGGACAGGTTGCGTGGAGGTAACAAGACAGAAGGGGAAAGGAAGGGAGCTCTTTATAGAAGACACAGCAGGATCAAGTGTACAGCGGCACAAAACATTGTGCCTGAAACACAGGGCTGGCTGTGTGTGGACTGCTTCTTACTGAACCTTCAGAGGCACCTGAGAGAAAGCCCTCCTGCCCTCCAGTGGCTCATCTTACTTGAACTTGGGGGCTCTGGAGCATGGCTTACAGCAGCTCTGTGATCTCGCCCTCCAGAAGGCGATGGGCTAGTCTGGACAGAGCTCCTGGGGGCTGTGGGGTGAAGCATGCAATCAGGTACAGTCTCTTTCACATGAAGTCCCTTCCATCCAAATATTGTCCTGTGCTAAATTCCTGGCGGCCAACCTCACAAGCCTGGGTGCAGTCTCTGCTCATGGCCTGCTCTGAGAAAATCCCTGAGAGGGTGGCATGAAGGTTCAGACCTAAACCCAGATTCTGTGGCTGTCTGGAACATGGCAGGGGACACAGGTCCCCTAGGACTGAACATCTTTCTTCTTCTCCTGGAACAACACTGTTTGAGGCCCTACCTCATGCCATGTACACATGGAGGCTCTCAGTCCCACCCCAACACTGTAAAGTCCCTCTCTTATTGATGAGGTGCCTGAGGCTTGGAGACCTCCATTAACCTGCCCAAGAACTTCCTGACCAGACAGAGTCAAGCCAAGATCGCTGGGGCATCTGCTTCGAACCCACTTCTCTGAGGCTTCCCATGCACATTCATCCTTGATATGCAGACCTCAGCTCAGACAGGAACTCCCTCTATCTAAAGAGCTCCTCTCTGTCACCGCCTTTCCTTTCCGAGGCTCACGCTCTCAGGACAGCACAGGCCTCCCCCAAAGCCAGCCCCACCGCTAGGCCAGCTCTGCAAGGCGGGGACCTTTCCTGCCTCCTGCACTGCTGTATCCTCGATGCTCCAAGCAGAGCCCTGCACATGGGGACCCTGAACACGCGGCTGCTCCGTGAACAAGGGCTTCGGGCCCCTCCCCTGGAATTGCTCAAGATGGCGTCCAGTGGCCCCCTGGGCGCTTGTGAAGAACACTGACCCATGAGTGCCAGACTTTCTCCCTTTCTCACGGGCAAGAGCAGGCAAGTTCATCGATTTTTGTTTCTGCTTCAGAAGAAGGGTACCTCCTAGCAAGGTTCTATGTGACAAACATTTGGGATTCACCAACAAGTAGTATCCATATGTACATTGCCTGATTGTGCCCAGCAGTCTGACTTGGAGCCGCACAGACCTCTCAGATGTGCATCCTCACCGAGTGTGGCGGGCTTGCTGCTGTCAGCAGGTGCTGTGACCGGTCACTGTGACCGTTGCCTCGACACTCTGCTGCCTTTCACCTGCTGCTGCCGTCGTTCCAGTCAGTCCCTGGGTACACTCCCGCTTGGTGTTTATTTTCATCGATTGCTCTATTTTCTGTGGTGCCGTTTTGATTGTGGTTTTGTTCCTCTCCAACAGTTTATCGTCTCCCAATTATCTTTCCACTAAAATAAAGTGAGAAGCCCATCAACCCTACCGAGAGGTCACAATCCTGAATGTTTGAGAAAGAATCAGACACCCCACCACATGACCCCAAGGAACCCTGAACTACCATGCTCTCCTGTTGTGCGACAGGACGTATGCGTTCCTAAAAATCATCCCACTGGGCAGAAGGGGGAAGTGGGGTGAGTGGCGTAACACTCAAAAATGTCATCAGTAACACTTACAAAAGAGAGAAAGAAAAAAAATTAGCACAGTTTTACACAGGTTCAGTGGTTAAGAGAGAGAGAATTCCTACAGTGAATCTTGCACCTCACCTTGAAGAGACATGGCGTTTGTCTGAGGCAGAAGACAGGAGAGGGCTGCAGCTGGGGCGGTGCTGTGACGGGAGGGGGGGTGCTTTTTGAAGGGAGGGGACGCTGTCACTGCAGGGCAGGTGATGTGGCTTGTAACACGCTGTGGACTGTGTGGCAGCTGGACGTTTGGGGTGTGTACTTGCATACTTGTGTCTTGCACCTTCCTACCTCGTTTGGCTCCACTGGCTGCTATTTTCTGCCTTCACCTCATGTTGCTCAGGAAGGGAATCTTGCATAAGCAAATGTGAAATTCCCCTTATCCTCTAACCGTTCCCCACTATATCAGTTATGTTGGAACAGATGCACGTTTTCCAACCAAGTGTTATGGCAGAACTGGCCATTGCCGATTGACTTTTCCTCTTTCCTTGTTGATTCAGACTGGACCAAGAGGATTGAGTATCGGCCCGGCTCCGGGAGTGTGCCGCTTTTCCCCAGCATCCACCTGGAGACGTGCGACGGGGCCGTGTCCTCCATCCAGATCACCACAGAGCTGCAGACCAATTACATCGGGAAAGGCTGCGACCGGGAGACCTACTCTGAGAGGTCCCTTCAGAAATTATGCGGTAGGTTTTTTCCTGTTGGGATTGTTTTTTAATTAACTGCTTTTAAATGATTTATACAAAGTGTAGCTTATGAAAGAATGAGTCCCTCCCAACCACATTGGCCCATGTAACTCCTGGTGAATATTAAGTTTACTTATTATGGTTAAAGGGTCAGAGGGCCCAGCTCTCGGCATCAGATGCACCTGGCCAGATCCCACCATTTGCCAATTGTGTGGCTGTGAGCACGGCATGTGACAAAGCCTCTACTCTTTGTCAGCAGAACAGGACCCCAGTGTATTCACGAGAACCTACCACAGAGCCTGAAGGAACATGGGCTCCCTTCCACTGTGTTAGTTTGGAAAGAGACACCTGACCAGGGGCCAGTGTGAAGGATGGTGACTGTCACCTGGGGAGAGATCAGCTTCCTCCCCAAAAGACCAGCTCCATAATTTGCAGGGCCAGTGCAAATGAAAATGGGGCACCCTTGTTTAAAAACTACTACAAATTTTAAGGCTGCAACATCAAAGCATGAAACCAAGCAGGGGACCTGTGGGACAGCTTAAGTGGCACGCCAATAAAGGCACCCTGGCTGCCCACAGCCGAGAAGAAGGGCTGGGGTGGAGGTGTCCCAGCACAGGGAAGAAGACCTGCCATCTCTGTGAGGCGATGGCTGGGGAAAGGGACTTTTGGAAGCTAGGAAACCAGGCTCCAAGAGCTGTTACCCAAGGAAACAGCTTCACAAAGCCCCAACTTGGTGCACCTGCCACACTCTTTACATGCATCGCTTTAACTCTCTCATCATCAGTGTGAGGCTGCTGTTATTCATCCATTTTAAAGATGGAACATCTGAGGTCCAGAGAGGAAAAAATAGCTAGTTCAAGACCCTAGTTAGATGGTGACAGAGCCAGAATTTGAAGGCACTTCTACGTGAATGCAGGCTGTTTAGCTCAGCAGCTGTGAAGGCAGGCCAGGCTGCAGCAGCTAGAATGTCAGCCTCTTGAGTCAGCCCGTGGAGCGCTCTGCGCGGTGGGCATGGTCCCCTGTGCACGGCAAGCCGGACCATTGATGTGTCGATGGGCCTTGGTTTGAGGCGGACCACATACGTTTCATTGCTTTCTTGTTCTCTCCAAGAATATTCAGGAACTCACATCTGGGTCCCCAGCTGTGCTGTGGGGAACTTCGAAAAGAGCTTATTCTTAGACCTGTATTTGGGGGTAACACTTCCTCCCTACTGTTGCTGTGCATGCACACGGGTACACACAGACACACACACAGACGGAGGTACACACACACACCTTCACCCACATGGCTCTTACCCAAGGAATCAGGTGAAAATTCTAAAAGTGAAAGTGAAGTGGACCCTACTTGGACCGTGTCCCCTTCATCATCTCACCAGGCTGTCGGGAAGGCCTGTGGGGACACAGCCTTCTCCAGAGTGAAGCAGTAGGTTGGGGAGAACACCACAACTTCAGTGCTCCAGACAGCCCTCGCAAAAACGATGCCAGGGGCCTCCGGCGCTCTCCTTCACTCGTGTGCAGAGAAGCCATCTCCGACGACATCATACAGTGAAGGAACACGCCATTTCGCTCCCCGTGCACCTGGATTATAAGTCAACTCGACCCCGCGCCACCGTGGGTTACAGTCATTTCCCAAACTCCTCCGGGTGAGAAGGAGATGATGGAATCAGGTTGTTAAAGATCAGATGGGCCCAAGGGCACGCACTTGTGATTTGACTTTGAATGTTGCTGGGGAGAGATGAGGAGATACGGAGAGCGAGAAAAATTTTTTTCTGAGGGAAGAAACTTTAGAGCAAAATTGCATCTGGTGGTTAATGCCACTCATTCCTTCTGAGCTGCCGGCGTCGCCTTGCAGGAAGGCAGGTAATCAGTGAGGAAAGCAGCTTTCCCCCAAGATGTGAGCTTCCCCAGTTCCAGGAGCAACCCTTTGTGGGCGGAGGTCTGTGTGTCTTTCTGGTGACCTTCCTGGTAGGAGCACCCACCATACCGTGGGGACTCTGTCCGAGGAAGCTGATGGGCAGGGCCACTCCTGCCTCTGTGTCAGGAGTCTGAACCTTGACTTCCACGGAGCGAGAGCTCTGGGATAAAAGGGCAGAACGCAATGAGTGGAACCCAGATGTGCTTCCAGTACAGGAGTGGGCTTCGGAAGGAGGCGGCCCATCAGGCCCCATGCTCTTTCCAACCTGCCAGGGAGATGCAGGCTGGGTCGCTCCCCAAACAGAGTCTGGGTTTTAATTCCTGCTCCTGTGGGGTGGCTTAGGTTCAGGACGACCTTCCACGTGATTTCAGTGGATGGTAGACAAGTTGCTTGCAGGCTTTCCCAGCCAGGGAATGGCCGTGACACTTTCAGCTTCGGCAGCCATGCATTTTTCGTCTTCTAAACCTTTATTGGCTTTGGATGGAAACAGGGAGACCAATTAGGATGTTATTTCCATGGTCTAAGCAAGAGATAATGAGTTCTGAACCAGGGGAGTGGCAGTAGAGATGCATTTACGACAGCTTTAGGAGGCAAAACCAGCAAGCTAATCAATGATGGATTAGCTGTCAGGAGCGAGAGAGAAGGAATCTAAGACCACTCTAGTGTAAGCATCTAACTGGACAAGAGTGCCACCGACCAGAACTAGGAATCCAGGCATGCGCAGATTTAGGGACTACGAGGACAGGCACCTGGGGAACATCTAGGTGTGGGTTTCCAATGCCTGCCAGACGCTGGAGCTTCTGAGGACCTGCCTCCGCCATGCCGATCCATGGTCATAGCCGGATTCTTCCTGATGTTCTGCCTCCTCTTGGCCAGGACACCTCCCCTGTCCCTGTACCTGGCTGGTTCTCACCCCCAAATCTTTGCTCATGGCTTTTTCCCACCAGAATCTCTCCCTGTTTTGCTGTTCCAAACCTTTCCCTTCCAGAGTATTCTCTGGCTTTTATAATCCAGAAAGGCTATTCTGGGGGTGCTTCCTGGAATGCCTTTGTGTTCTGGTGTCTCTTCTATGATACCGTAGCTGTTCAGTGACCCGGGCAGGGGTGTCTCTGTGGAGGGGCATTCGCCTGTCTGGTCACTGCCTACCTGCTTCCTCCTCTTGTGATGCTGGCTCCATTAGGAGCAGACAGTAGCTAGTTCAAAGCCTATTGTCAAGAAGGACCTGACAGGTGCAGCAGCTTTTGAAACAGCTCTCTGGGACCACACTGAGACACCTGCATTATGCCTCAAAATAAAAACAATACAGGACCCTGAACCCATGTCCCCTTGAGCTTGTAGAACACAGCCTCAGATGGTCCACCGCTAGCCTCACTCCACCTAAAGCCAGGTTTCTTGAAGAAGTTGAGCAAGCTGCTTATCATTTCCTCTGAATTCAGAGATTCAGGGTGAAGGGCTCTGTGGTATCAGTCCCAGGCTTTCCAGAAGTGAAGTGTCACAGAGCTGCCTTGAGTATGAAATGCACCATGAAACCCTCAGGAAGACCTCTTGGCCAAATGAAATTTGACATTACTGACATCCCCACGAAGGGCCCACTTGAATGCCCCTAAGTCACTACATATTACAGTAAATAGAAAAGCAGCCCATGACACACAGGCCTTTCCTAGCATGGAGGCCAGGGGCTGTTCCTCCTCGGGGTCACAGGGCTCCTGGCAGCTGGCCCGCACCTCCATACATGCTGCCCAGGTCAGCTGTTCTGTATGTGGAGTCAGGAACTCTGAGGGCAGGTCCTATGGAAGGAAAGGCCACAGAATGAGCCTGTGCTTAAATCAAGTGGTTGCTGTGTCAAAGCATTTAAGGTCCCCAGACATTAAGTTGTCCCCACGACATATGCACTTGTGAGCCCAAGAGATTTTCACAGATGATTTGTTCATTCATTCATTCATTCATTCATTCATGTATTTATTAATTCAACAAATATTTGTTGAGTGTCCAAATGCTGTCATTCTTGAGGTTATATAGAAGTTAATAAGATCACTTGATAATTCAGTCCTCTGGGGAAAGCATGTTTTTAAAAAAAGTGAAGATCATGGTTTTCTACTACACTGTGAAGCTTAACAGAGCTTGTCCTCATTCAGAATCACGGTCAGAGGCGTTTGTACCCCCCAGAATCACTAGTCCAGGAAGCTGTCAGCAGCTTCTCCAAGATGCCTCTGCAAGGCTGGAGCTTCCAGGCTTGCGTGTCGGTCCCCTAGACTCTCAGAGAGCAGAAAGGGGCCTACTGCTTTAAGGAAAATTGGTGCACCCCTATCAGGAATCAGATTAGATCCTTAAACATATGTCAGCACGGGACTGCACACCCTGACTTATAGAGGACGGCAGGCAGGGAGCTTCTTCGTGGATATGCTGATTTCTTTGGCGTCCTCTAAGCAGCTCCCTTATGGCATGCCCTCCCATGTTGGGTAGAAGGTTTTTACCTGCAGTGGACTTGTCCAAGCTGGTCAGCACTGGGTATCCATGGCCCTGCTCCAGGAGCCAGCCTGAACCCCTGCACCAGAGCCCAGCTGCTCCAGCTGGAGACCCAGGTTCCCCATTGCAAGGGACCCTTCTTGTCTAGAATTCCAAAGGTGGAATGCTGCTCTGCTTGTGTAGGTCAACAGTGTGTGAGCTCCTGGCTCAGGGATGTTGAATCTCACCTTGACTCTGATTCCAAGCTCCCCCACTCAAGCCACTGCTGCTGTCCACCTGACCAGTGTGGATTCTACGAAGCCTGATGCATCCCAGGGACCATCGCTGAGATTCCCAAGGAGATTCTTAAATCCACCCTGTGTGCAGACAATGTGTGCCATCTTTGCAAGTGATGCACCCTGTTTACCCCCAGCTTTCCATGAGATCCCTTGAGGAGAGGAGAAAGGGGAACTTGGGAAAAAGTAAATCTCTCTCAGTTTGTTTAAGTGCACCAAGAAATGAAATACAAGTTGCTAAGTTGGGGAAGTCTGCACCATCTGGGTTCCTTACAGCTTGATGCTTTCTGGTAGGCAACATCTGTGGGTTAGGCAGGGTGGCCTGTCACTCCCCTTACCACGGAATCAAGGAACTCTGCATCAGTGGCCTCACCAGGGCACATGCTGTCTTCAATGTGCCTCTCTGCAGACAGTCATCTGTGTGGTGTGGGGAGTGGGAACTGAGGGGACTGTGCTGTGTGCTTGGCAAGACACCATACTGTGAAGTAGAATGAACCTTAGCTGGGGATCCGAGAGCTGGGCCTCCTTCTAGCTAGCTGGGTGACTGTGTGACCTTGGTCAAGTCATTTCCCTTGTCTGGGCTTTGCTTTCCCTTTGTAAAATGTGGAGGAGGTTATGAGATCTCCGTCCGGCTTCACTGAGGTTGTGCAGTGAGGGGGTAGGGCTTTGGAGCTGCAAAGGGCCGCTCACTAGCTGGTTGTGATCCTCGGCTCACTGGCCTCAGGTTCTTACCTGTGGACTAGAATCACAATAGTATCTACCACGCAGATGAGTAAGAAAAAGCATTGTGGTATTTGATTCGGGTCTGGTGCTCAGTGCCCCAAGACTGGTCCCTAAGAGAATAATAATGATGGTATTGGTGGCAAAGCTGGCTTCCACCCTTGCTCTGGCTCAGCTAGACCACATTGGCTTCCCTGGCCTGAGCTGGGGGTCAGGAGCCCTGAGCACTCAGCCTGCACCTCTCCGACCCCCTGCGATTTCAGGAACTGACGTGCTCAGTGTACCAGTTCCCGAGCTGTCCACATGCTGGACAAATCCTGGTGTCTGAGCCAATTTACCTATGAGTCAAAGAAGCAGCTGCCAAGTTGCAGTATTCTGGGGATTCTGAGACAACAAATTTGCTTAGACCACATATCTTCCACTCCCAAGCCACCCCCAAATCTCTGCCTGCTACTGCCTACATTTATTTCTTTCAGACACCTTTGGAGGGTGATAACCCTTAAGGCTTTGTTAGTCATTAAAATATTCGTGTGAATCAACTTAGCAGATAGATAAAATGGATACCAGACAAGGCTGCAGGGGCATGGGATGAGAACAAGTAAATGTTGAGGAGAGGTGTGGGGCTCCGACAGGAGGCTGCCTGGGCAGGCTCACCTGAGCATTGGGGAGATGACTAGAAGCATCTCATGGAGGCACTGGGGGGGAGGAAGGGCGGTTATAAAGGTTAATGGAGTGCCTGCTGTGTGAGGCCTGGCACCAGCCCCAAAACCCTAGGAAAGACACATGTAAATGATGTTGTCAACACCGTCCCCACGTCCCCTTTGGTAAGCAGAAGCTGCTGGGCGATCATGAATTGGCGGCCAGAATCTCCCGCCCTCTCAGACGCCTCAGCTCCCAGAGGCCTCTCCCAGGGCGAGCCTCTCACAGTGCTAACCACAGCCACGGGCTGCACGGATACCTATTTCTCACACAGCGTAAATTTCAGTTACAAACCAGTGCGTGCCCAACCCCAGACTTGATCATCTGCTCCAAGGCTAGAGGGAAAACTGGCTGGCTAAGCATTTCAGAGAAGTATATTGGTTTCCAATATGGCCCCTTCCTGGAGGATGCTCAAGGGTCATTTTAACTGTAGATGTTTGTGGAAGCTGACTTTGGAGCCCAAGCCCTAGGTGAGATGAGACTCTGATATTCAGAATTCAGAAGTCCAGTGACCTCTGACAAAGAGCAGGTAGAGCATACAGCTGCTGTTCATAAAACCCATCAGCCTCTGCGATTGGCCGGTCAGGGTTGCCCCGGAAGGCACTGGCTCCCCATACCAGGCATGCCTTGGAGACTCCCTGAGTCCCGGACAATATCAGGAAACCCTGGCCCTCATCCTTCCTGAAAGAGCCAAGTCCTGCTCCCGTGTGGAACACAAAGACGTGGAGAACTCTGCGGGCCGCGGAGATCTTCAGTGCAAAGGTCTGTGGTTGCCCATGAGTCTCCCAGCTGAGGCATCCAGTCTTTTCTGTAAGGCCTGCCCCTCCTGTCCATCCTAGCTCCACCCTCCACGAAGGTGCCCGGGGGGACCTTCCTAAGATGTAAATCTACCTGTGACACTCCCCCTGCTTCAGGCTAGGTGCTCATGCCTTAGCCTGGAATCATGGTGGTAGCAAAAGTAATCATCACGATAAGGATGAAGTCACAGGTAGCAGTGAGTGAGTGTTCCCCACATGGCCGGCTCACTGCTCAGGCTCTCAGGCAGGGTCTCAGGCCGTCCTCACCACCCACTGGGAAGGGAGCTACCACGGCAGGAGCTGCGGAGGCAGAAAGGCTAAGGGACGTGCTCAGAGTCGCAAGGCTAGAAAGTCATGGTGCAAGGCGTCAAATTCATGTTCAAGGACTTCCGAACCCATGTTCTCTGGACCTCTGTACAATTTGGCCTAAACATAATGCTTGTTGAAAAAAAAAAAAGTGTGGTGAGTACAACTTGGAGTGTACTCTGTGGAATGGCTCACACTCCTTCCCAAGGCATCAGGACCTAGAACTATCCCCAATCCCAGCCCTGATCATGCCGTGTCACAGCTGTCTGTGCACTTGTTGGCTCTGAGCTACCCCAGGTTGGGGACTGTGCTGATTCACGTTTACACCACCAGTGCCTAGCAGGGGGCTTGGCACATGGTCAGTGCTCAGTAAATGGCTCCTAGGTCAGTAGATGGATGAATGAATGAATGAATTCATCGATTCACATCAAACTCTGGCCTTCTCCAGGAAACTTCCCTGCTTGTAAACCGCCCCCATTCTCATTTCCTGAAATTCCTCCAGCACTTTTTCCTTGTATAATAGCTCATGGCACATTATCTTGTCACATGCAACATTTTTGTCTGTAACTTACAGATGCCTTCACCTCTGCAGACCATGAGGAACTTAGGGGGAGGGATGGCATTTGGCCCTTCTTTTCCTGAGTCACCTGGCTGAAGGTTGGCTCCGATCTCCAAGTAAATACGCTGAGCAGTTCATCCTGCCCCAGGAGCAGAACACAGAAGGTGAGGACACCCACCCTGTGAGGAATAACCCTTTGTTCTTTCTGCCCCCCTGGGCCCCACAGGAGCTTCATCCGGCATCATCGACCTCTTGCCGTCCTCCAGCGCTGCCACCAACTGGACCGCAGGACTGCTGGTGGACAGCAGCAAGATGATCTTCAAGTTTGATGGCAGACAAGGGGCCAAGATCCCGGACGGGATTGTGCCCAAGAACCTGACAGACCAGTTCACCATCACCATGTGGATGAAACACGGCCCCAGCCCTGGTGTGAGAGCCGAGAAGGAAACCATCCTCTGTAACTCAGATAAGACTGGTGAGTCTGCCCATTCTCTCCAGCTAGTTAGGCACGGACACAAGCCACCAACCATGTGGGAGAAAAGCCAGAGCATATGGCGTCCTGGGAATCTGTTCCTGTCTCTGGTTTTCTGGCTGCTGATTTCCTAGGCTGGGGGTAGAATGGGACCAGAAAACAGGGAAAGGTAGAGGCATGGACACAAAGAATGCAAAAAACTGAGACTAGGACTTTTCAAACCAAGTTCTTCAGGAGCCCGGCCTCCCCAGAAGTAACTTAGGGCTGCTGCACATACAGTGGGAGTTGGGGGGGCAGGGAGACTCCATTCTTACTTCAAAGCAGCAACCTCTTTGCTCTGTTATACATAAGTAAAGCTTCCAAAGTTTATCTTCAGTGAAAGGGCCATGGTAATTTTCCAAGTCACTGCCAAATGTAATCACAGTAGCACTCCACTGCTCACTGGCGCTATGACCCTGGGCTAGTGGCTCAACCTCTCTGTTCCTCACTTACCCCTCTATAAAATGGGCATTCTAATATCATCTACCTCATAGCGTTTTTATCAGGATTAAATGACTTAACATGTGTAGTCTTTAGAACTGTGCATGACACATCAGAAGTGCAATCCGTGTTAGATGTTACTGTCCTAGACAGTTTCTCAGATGTCTATGAACAATTTTAGGAAAACATTATTGTGTTTCCCATTTTAAGGATAAGGACACATCCCTGAGATGTTAATAACTGCCCCAAGGAAGATAGCTAGTAAGACCCGAAATGTAAGCTTAGATCCGGCAGACTCCAGTCCTATCCACTTGTTACCGCACACACACACTCATGCACGCACACACGGGCACACACACAAATATTTGGAGATCCTGTGCAAATTGACAACTCTGTCTTAAAGTATAAGTCCACAGTTTCCCATTTCAAGTGCTACTTTCATTAAAATACCCAAAATAAATAATACCCCCAGCAGATACTGCAGTGAGAAGGCAAGGTGAAGTGCCTCACAGTTCAGCCTCTGCTGCTGGACGGCCAAGGTTTGTTTCTGAGCCTTTCCACTCTAAGGTACGACCTTTGAGGAGTTGCTAATGTCTCTGAGCTTCAGTTCCCCCATCTGCAAAGTGGGGGAAATAAACATAAAATAATGTCTGAAATCACTCAGCATCAGATCTAAAATCAGTGCTCAATTTATTTACTTGATGGTGTTGTTATCATATTACTTCTGGTTTTATTCCACATTATGCTACTCCTAGGGCCCCACATTTGCTGTTTTAATCACACCTTACCATACATGTTAGCATATTTCCAGATGTAGAAACTGAGACAGAGAATCACCTGGCTTTCGTTAGTCATAAAGTAAGTCTGTGTCAGATCGGTTATGTCCAGGATGAGTTTTTCTGGGACCTTCATGCAGGAACAACCCTGTAGACGTGCATGAGGTCACACTGAGGTTTGGGACTAGTTTCAGAGTTCAGCGCATGATCCCGGGAATCACGGTACGGCTTGGTCCTGCCAGAGCCTGGCAGGGCGCTCCCCTCACCATCCAGATGCCTCATCAACGAGACAACAGTGTAGGACCCTACATACTAATGTAAATCAGTGTGGGCTGGGGCTCGCGGCCACACACATAGAGTCCTGTCTGAAATGTGTCAAATACCCCTGGGAGGCAGGTCACACAGATATCAGTGTTCTGGCTTATGAGGAGCAAGTTGAACTGGTTGAAAGGTTGGCCCAAGGGAATGCAACCAATTACCCAGAGCAACAGGATCAGATCTGGTCCTCTGGGCCTGAGTCCCAAGCCTATGCTCTGGAACCTGGTGCTCAACCTGGCCACACAGCAGAAAAACCTGGCATGCTCGTAAAGATGCCAAGATGCCAGGACCCCACGTGGCACAGGAAGTCAGATTTTCTAGGGCATTCTTTTGTGCAGCTGTAGCTGAACACGCTGGCTTAAATGATGAAGGCTCACAGTCTTCAGAGCCATCTACCCCACGGGCATGTGGGCACCTGGAGTCCGCGTGACCTGGTGCTCCTCCATATTGGCCTTGGCTGGAGCAACTCTTTACAACCTGAGAGCTCAGCACTGGCACGGGGAAGATAGGGAAGCTCCCTCTAACTTCTTTCACGTAAAAAAAAATCTATAAATACCTGCTTGCCCTAAATTTTAAAAATATCAGGAATAAACTAAAGCTTTATTAGGCTTTTAAATATCAGAAACATTTTTAAGACATGTTTATATCAGAAAACCTAAAAAAAATCAGAAAAGTATTAAGAAGAATACACGAATGCCCTAAAACCCTAATACCTAAAGATATTTCCTGATTACATTTGGCATATTTCTGTGTGTGTGTGTGTGTGTGTGTGTGTGTGTGTGTTTTATTTATTTAAATTTTATTTTTATTCTTTGCCCAAGGGGTACAGGTCTGTGAATCATCAGGCTTACATCTTTCACAGCATTCACCAAAGCACAAACGCTCCTCAATGTCCATAACCCATCCACCCTATCCCTACCCTCCCACCCCCCAGTAACCCTCAGTTTGTTTTGTGAGATTAGGAGTCTCTTATGGTTTGTCTCCTTCCCCATCCCATCTTGTTTCATTATTTTTCCCTCCCTACCCCCCACAACCCCCCACCCTGCCCCTCAAGTTCCTCATATCAGAGAGATCATATGATAATTGTCTTTCTCTGATTGACTTATTTCGCTCAGCATAATACCCTCCAGTTCCATCCATGTCGTTGCAAACGGCAAGATTTCGTTTCTTTTGATAGCTGCATAATATTCCATTGTATATATATACCACATCTTCTTTATCCATTCATCTGTTGATGGACATCTAGGTTCTTTCCATAGTTTGGCTATTGTGGACATTGCTGCTATAAACATTCGGGTGCATGTGCCCCTGAGGATCACTACCTTTGTGTCTTTAGGATAAATACCCAGTAGTGCGATTGCTGGGTCGTAGGGTAGCTCCATTTTCAACTTTTTGAGGAATCTCCATACTGTTTTCCAGAGTGGCTGCACCAGCTTGCATTCCCACCAACAGTGTAGGAGGGTTCCCCTTTCTCCGCAACCTCGCCAACATCTGTCATTTCCTGACTTGTTGATTTTAGCCATTCTGACTGGTGTAAGGTGGTATCTCGCTGTGGTTTTAATTTGTATTTCTCTGATGCCGAGTGATGTTGAGCACTTTCTCATGTGTCTGTTGGCCATTTGGATGTCTTCTTTGGAGAAATGTCTGTTCATGTCTTCTGCCCATTTCTTGACTGGGTTATTTGTTTTATGGGTGTTGAGTTTGAGAAGCTCTTTATAGATTTTGGATACTAGCCCTTTATCTGATATGTCATTTGCAAATATCTTCTCCCATTCTGTCAGTTGTCTTTTGGTTTTGTTGACTGTTTCCTTTGCTGTGCAAAAGCTTTTAATCTTGATGAAGTCCCAATAGTTCATTTTTGCCCTTGCTTCCCTTGCCTTTGGTGAGGTTCCTAGGAAGAAGTTGCTGCGGTTGAGGTCGAAGAGGTTGCTGCCTGTGTTCTCCTCGAGGATTTTGATGGATTCCTTTCTCACATTGAGGTCTTTTATCCATTTTGAGTCTATTTTTGTGTGTGGTGTAAGGAAATGATCCAGTTTCATTTTTCTGCATGTGGCTGACCAGTTTTCCCAACACCATTTGTTGAAGAGACTGTCTTTTTCCCACTGGACATTCTTTCCTGCTTTGTCGAAGATTAGTTGACCATAGAGTTGAGGGTCCATTTTTGGGTTCTCTATTCTGTTCCACTGGTCTATGTGTCTGTTTTTGTGCCAGTACCATACTGTCTTGATGATGACAGCTTTGTAATAGAGCTTGAAATCTGGAATTGTGATGCCGCCAACTTTGCTTTTTTTTTTCAACATTCCTTTGGCTATTCGGGGTCTTTTCTGGTTCCATATAAATTTTAGGATTATTTGTTCCATTTCTTTGAAATAAATTGCTGGTATTTTGATGGGGATTGCATTAAATGTGTAGATTGCTCTAGGTAGCATAGACATTTTCACAATATTTATTCTACCCATCCATGAGCATGGAATGTTTTTCCACTTCTTTGTGTCTTCCTCAATTTCTTTCATGAGTACTTTATAGTTTTCTGAATACAGATTCTTTGCCTCTTTGGTTAGGTTTATTCCTAGGTATCTTATGGTTTTGGGTGCAATTGTAAATGGGATTGACTCTTTAATTTCTCTTTCTTCTGTTTTGTTGTTGGTATATAGAAATGCAACTGATTTCTGTGCATTGATTTTATATCCTGACACTTGACTGAATTCCTGTATGAGTGCTAGCAGTTTTGGAGTGGAGTCCTTTGGGTTTTCCACATAAAGTATCATATCATCTGCAAAGAGTGAGAGTTTGACCTCTTCCTTGCCGATTTGGATGCCTTTTATTTCTTTTTGTTGTCTGATTGCTGAGGCTAGGACTTCTAGTACTATGTTGAATAGCAGTGGTGATAGTGGACAGCCTTGCCGTGTTCCTGACTTTAGGGGAAAAGCTCTCAGTTTTTCTCCATTGAGAATGATATTCGCTGTGGGTTTTTCGTAGATGGCTTTGATGATATTGAGGTATGTACCCTCTATGCCTACACTATGAAGAGTTTTGATTAAGAAAGGGTGCTGTACTTTGTCAAATGCTTTTTCAGCATCTATTGAGAGGATCATATGGTTCTTGTTCTTTCTTTTATTAATGTCTTGTATCACATTGATTGATTTGCGAATGTTAAACCAACCTTGCATCCCAGGAATAAATCCCACTTGGTCGTGGTGAATAATCCTTTTAATGTGCTGCTGGATCCTATTGGCTAGTATTTTGTTGAGGATTTTTGCATCCGTGTTCATCAAAGATATTGGTCTGTAATTCTCCTTCTTGAACATTTGGCATATTTCATTACCAAATAAAATCTTATTTTTATTTCTATGTATATATGGAATGTCCTTACAATTTTCACTATTTTTATAATACATGTGATACCACTATGTTCCCTGTTTCTTTTATGTAACATTATATACAGATCATTAGTCTTTGTGATCAAATATTCTTTAAAGATATGAATTACATAACAATCCAAAATTCTGTCACGGGGCTTTAATATTTCATTTAACTGGCTTCTTTTTGTTAAACATTGAGCTGCCACAAAGAACACCAAGGGTCATGAAAAGAAAGGAAGTGGATTTCTGAGTGTACCATATCCTTAGCCCACTAAATAAACCAGTGACGTCGCAGTAGACAGTGACTCTAGGAATCCAAACTAACAGAGGGAGAGGGAGGGAGAAATTTCCTAGGTTGGAAGATGCTCCAGACCTCCATTCATTCTTCTCGGTCCACTCCCTCACCCATGAGTGCTCCTGACTCCAAATAAAAATAAAGGGGAAAAGTCTGTCTTTCTGAATTTTTCTCAAAGTAGACAATAGATAACAGAAATCCGTTGGGCAATTGTGAGGGGACAAGAAATATTGAGTAAAATGCCCACAATCAGGTCAGGGCATTTTATCAGTCCAAAGCCCAAGTGGCCACCCAGACATTAGCCTCAGCCAACCTGGCCACACTGGCCACTGCTTTGCATATTCTTCCTCGTTGTATCAGTTAAGATGCCTTCAGTTACAAGAAATAGGAAATACAGATCAAACTGCTATCAGATGATCAAAGAAATAAATATAATACAGGAAATGTAGAGTTCTTATAACTGAAAACGTCCAGAGCTATGACAGCTTCAGGCAAAGTGTGATCAAGGGCTTGGCCCTTTACTCTGCAATTTCTCAGATCTGCCTCCATATATGTATCGATTTCATGTTAACAAACACGGCTGCAAGGGCTCCATGCCTCCCAGCTGTATACTACAACTTCTAGAGAGAAAGAGAGTATCTCTCCTACTTGCAT
Source organism: Ailurus styani (assembly GCA_002007465.1). NCBI lineage: Eukaryota > Metazoa > Chordata > Mammalia > Carnivora > Ailuridae > Ailurus > Ailurus styani. The sequence goes on from LNAC01000065.1 coordinate 287,084, forward strand.
TTTGATAAAAGAGAGTTCTTTTTTAGAACCACTCAGAAAAGCTCCTGAATCAGCGGCTTGAACTGAGTCACTTTCCAGACAGAGCGCTATGGCTGGAGAATAGCCTGCATTGCCTGACTTGGGCCTGGGTCCTGAACCAATCACTGTGGCAAGGAAACCAACCAGAGCTCAGGCCTAGAAGCCAGATTGGTATTGATTCCTCACACCCAAACCTCAAGGTTTATATAGGACATACAAGAATCATTCTCACTGTCCTATTCCCGTGATTCATTAGGACAATCTACCATCCGTGTCAGGACACAGGTTAGGAAACTGAGGCTCTAAGAGGCTAAAAAATTCTTCCAGAATCCTCCAGAGATACAACTCCACCAAAGTCTGTCTGACTCCAGGGCCCATGTTCTTTCTATGACAACAGGTCCCCTGCGCATCCATCTGTCATTTATGGAGCACGTGCCTTGTGGTTGATTTCTGTGTATGCCACTATGTAGTATGTATACGAGTTCTTTGAGTATTGGTCAAAGAACAACTCCTCCCCTCCCAAGAGCTGTTATCTTGTGGCTGCAGGACATCATGACTGGGACCCGTGATGCGAGAGATTTCCTAAGCAGAGAAGGAAGTCTTTATATCAGAGGAGGAAAACATCCCATCCTTTGCGTAGAGGGAAAGAGGCATTTATTTATTGCTTTGGAAAGACACAGAACTATGACTAATGCTGAAAAACCAATCTGTCCCCTCCTCCTAGCAACTACACACGAAGACACTCCCCCTCACTGCACATAATAGAGAAGGAGACAAGCTCTGTGGTCACCATTGTCAAGCCTGATGAAATGAAATAAAAGCCCAGCACTCTAGGAGAAGCCAGCTGTGTTAAAGGAGCCCAGGGCAGCTGACGTGATTGTCAGAGAGCCCTCTTAGTCTTCCCACAACTATTTGTACAAAAGCAAACAAACAAACTCATTAACCTACATAAGTTTTATCCCAGGGCTAATGCAGTATCTGAGTGTAAGTTAGGTGGGTATTTTAAGTCCAGATGGCTTCTCTGCAGAAGTTTTGCTTTCTTGAATTGTCCTCTTCCATTTCAGTGAGCTCCACCATGTGTGTTCTAGAACATTCATTAGATCTGATTGTAAAAGGGGAAACTGGAATGCCCATTCCTTTCCCATTGGAGGGTGTGCTCAGTGATGTGGCAGGAAGACCCCTCTGGCAGAGACGGACGCAGGGATTCTGTAAGCACGCAGCTCCTCTCTCTGCTTTGCAGAAATGAACCGCCATCACTACGCCCTGTATGTGCACAACTGCCGCCTCGTCTTCCTCCTGCGCAAGGACTTCGACCAGGCCGACACCTTCCGCCCCGCAGAGTTCCACTGGAAGCTGGACCAGGTATGGCTCTCAGCTCCCCCCTCCCCCTGGCTGCCCCCATGGAGGGGGCGGTAGGTGTGCTCCAGCAAAGAGAGCCACAAGGAGGCACCTCAAAGTTCCGCTTGTTCGCTGAGTTTTGGGAAAATCAGCTCAGGGAGACACACGGCATCTTAAAGTCAAGAGAAAAACCGCAGGTGTAAGCCCAGCAGGGGGGGGAGGACCACACTTCCCAGCTGGGACCCCCCAGCAGATGGTGGACCCGCCCACAGTGTCATGTCCATTTGCTCCTGCTGAACTCCTGCGATGCTGTTCTTCTTGGTCCCTGGGCCCAGTTTGTGATCTCTGTTAGCACATCTTTGTATCATAAGCTTCCCTGCCTCTTCTGTGAAGCTCTCTTATCTTCTTCGAGTGACGGTGCAGCCCTGCTTTTGGTGACACAGGTTGAGAACAAGGGACCCGAGGACCTTGATGTAAACAGTGACACGGCACACTGTGAGCTGCGTGTTCTTTTCTGAAGTGCAAAAATCCATGACGCACTCCAGAACCTCCTGACTGGTGATCACAAGGGCCACTGTGTCACTCTTGTCAATGACAAATGAAGTGTCTGGTTGGAGTGAAAGGATTTGAAGCGTCTGTCTGCAAGGGCTGTCCAGGGCTGAGACTGTGGAGGTGGCGGTCACTCTTCTGGGGGGCGGTGCTGCTGAGGAAGGTTCTGTGCAGAAGCCTAGCGCCGGCCTTCACTTGGATGGGAGGACACATGTGAATTTTTAGAAATGGCTTTAAACTATCAAGGGGGAGAATGCTGGCTGACAGGGAAGGGGACTGTGGAACGGGTCTGCTTAATGAGGCAGATGAGATGATGCTCTTTCCGTGGACTTACTGTCTGGCACCCCACCTGCGCTTCTGGGGACCTCAGGTTCCCCCTAAAACGCACTATGTGTGCTGCCTGCGTCACCTTGTCTAGGGCCGAATGTTCCAGAATCCTTCCCCTTTTCACTCTTTCTTACGGGCATCTACCCAGGCCCCGGGTAGGGCTACTTTTGGAGAGTGCTACTGGGAAGCGTTCCAGAAGGAACTCATTTACATTGCGATGAGAATGATAGCTGCCCTGCTTTCATCCACACAGAAACACAGACATATGCTCTTTCAAAGATAGATTCATTAACCTCAGGGAGTCTCTCAATGCTGGAACTTCAGGTTATGTGACAAGGTCAAGGGTGCCAAGCTGATAGGAAGATGTTTGAAGAAGCCCTATGGGAACTGCCTGATCTAGTCCCAATACATCCCATCCTGCTGGAGCCTGGGGTTTTGCAAATATGGCATCTGGATTAGTATATGTTCCTGTGAATTAGGAATTCTGGGTGTTGCAGAAATCGTGAAATCTTGACATTGCTTATTTGATTTCCCAGCAACCTCTCAGCTACCTTCTAAAGTGCCATATGGCTTATACGGGATATATTTAAATACGTAATACGAATTGAGATGAATTAAAATAAATTCCATATTGTGAGGGGTTTTAATAAGAACACGGCTATACTGGCCAGGATAATTACAGATGCCCTGCGGCGTTTTCTTAGACGGGATTGAGAAGTACTGATACAGGCAAATGAAGTCACAGGGTTTGGAATTAAAAATAGGTGAGGAAGGAATTCTGGTTTTACAGATAAAGATAGAATGACTCTAGGAATTCTGAAATCTGTTCCCAAAGTGGTGAATTTACGGAGGGACTGAGGTTCACCAAACACCATCTGGATTACCTCAATCTCCTTCATCGGCATCTGCTCTGTACTAGGCACACCTCCCCTGAGCTCACTCTCACCTCTGCCCCGGGCTTGCCGGGCGGGGACCACGGTTTCGTGACCTGCCCAAGGTTACACAGTGAACCATGGCCCAGACCTGCCCTTTTCCGTGACTCTATGCTGCTTCCTTGGTGAGCTTGCTAAATGTTTGTTTAAAATGTTTTCACTTCTAAATTTTAAATAGTTTTTCATTTAAAGATCAGAATTTTCATTGAGACGCAAAATGTTTATAGTCTTGCTGAAACTCCACGAAACTGTCAAATCTTCACTTTGCTTAAACCTCGTCTTCTCCCTTGTCTCAGTCAGCTGGGGCTGCAGAAACAGCACCACAGCCCTCAGGGGTTGAGACAACACCCATGGATTCCTCCCAGTTTTGGGCTGGGAAGTCCAAGATCAAGGTGCTGGCCGGTTCAGCTCCCTGCTGAGGGAGCCCTGGTGGGGGCTGGCTTTCTGGCCTGTAGACAGTCGTCTTCTCCCTGCGTTCTCACATGGCAGTCGAGAGAGAGAGAGAGAGAAAGAGTGAGAGAGCGCTCAATCACTGAGATACCTGTTCCTCTTTTTCTAAGGCCCTGTGGGATTATGGCCTCACCCTTATGACCTCCTTTAACCTTGACCACCTCCTAAAGGTCCTGTCTCTAAATACAGTCACACTGAGTGGTAGTGGTTCAAGGTGTGAATGGGGACAGGGACACAATTCAGTCCCTCGCATGCTTTTTTTTTTTTTTTTTAAGATTTTTTTATTTATTTATGTGACAGAGAGATCACAAGTAGGCAGAGAGGCAGGCAGAGAAAGAGGGGGAAGCAGGCTCCCACTAAGCGGAGAGCCCAGTGCAGGGCTCGATCCCAGGACCCTGAGATCATGACCTGAGCCGAAGGCAGAGGCTTAACCCACTGAGCCACCCAGGCACCCCAGTCCCTCACATTCTTTACTAAAAAAATTAACATCAGAAAAACTTAAGGCTACTTATTAGAGATCGGAAGCCCCAGCCCCTTTGAAAGGAGGCATAGTGGGTAGGGTATAGGAAACCTCAACCACACTCATACTAGCAATCCAGTGGTACATATAGACCCAGCCCCAGACCTCTCTCCCCCTTATTCATCCGTGTAAACAGAACTTTCCCAAAGTTCCTTGGATGTAAGTCAATTGGTGTTCAGAATGCACGTACTTGATAATATCTCCTCCCCCAGGAAGCTACCTTGGGTCACCCCCCTGAGTGGCTTACCTCTCCCCAGTGCTCCCCAGGCTCCATACAAAACTCCATCCGGATGTTTACTGTACCCCAGTACCCCACTTATCCTGCCTTTCTGCTCCATTGAGCTGAGCTCCCGGGAGGCTGTACTGTCTCACCCTCTCCAGCTCCTCAGTGCATATTACATCCCCGAGCACACAGATGGTGCCCACTAAATGTTTGCATAACAGTGAATGGATGTCAGGATCAAAAGAAGAGAGAGATGACATGAGGGAGGGAAAGAGAGGAGAAAAATCCAGAAACCTTTTAAAACCTCCTGGTGATTAATTGATCTTTTGATTCGTTTTATGCAGCATTTTAAAATTCTAAAATTTTGCTATTTTTGACTCTGTGGATCTCAAACATAGTTCAGCTTTTACCTTGATGTCTGATTCCAAAGATTTTACTGTATTTGCCAGGTAGTGACTCTGTAATTATTACAGAACTTTCTGGCCTGGACCAGAAAGGACTCAAGCCAGTCTACTGACCCACCTCGGAGCTCCCAGAAGCATCATGAATGTTGTAATGCCTAATGGGGCTTCCTCTAGTTCTTTGGTCAGCAGTTTATGCTGAACACAAACTGTGTGCCAGGCTCTGCGGTCAGTACTCGAGATCAGCTGCTGAATCAGCCCCACGATCATGGGGCAAACAAACACAGAACCTGTCTACACTGATAGGTGCTAGGGCAGAAGGCAGGGGGCCAGGTGTGGGGAGTCTCTGGGGGCCCATTCTAGAGACACTAACATGGACCTGCAATAAGGGCCTGGAAGAGCCCCCGAGAGGGAACATGTCTGAACAGAGCGCCCAGGGCTCAGCGACGTGGAGCCAGGCAGCCAAGATGGCAGACAGGTGAGGAGGACGTCCAGCTTCAGGCGATGCAGGCTTCTGGTGTGGAAGGGGGTCACTTTTGCAAGCATTAGGACCCACGTTTAGAGGACCAGGTGTCTATTAAAACCCAAGAGACTTTTCACATCACGTTAGAGTTGGTACTTTGGCCCCCCAAAGAATGGACTGTCATCAGAGAATTTTGTTATTCAAGCAGAATTTAGGGATGGGTAAATGTAAATAATGAGAGTATGACTTTCAAAAAATGGATCCACTTTAATGAAATATAGCTCAGGCCAGTGGCAGGGGCTGCATTCGAACCAGGGCGCCCCCTTTCCTTTCCCCCCAGCCAGGCCAGGAGCTCAAGCGCTCGACAGAGGTTGCTCATGGGCATTGAAACCAGGGCACGAGATGCACGGAGCTCTTCAGGAGTGTGCCCAGGGAGGCAGGCGGTTGCCACAGAGGAGCTGTGTGCTTCCAGCAGCCCAGCCTCCGTCCCACACCTTGGAAAGCCGCTGCCAGGGGGCACAGACCACCAGGTGAGTCTGTTATCGGGCCGCTCCAGGAAATGTCTCTCACCATACAGTGAGCCTCACTAAAGGGATCCTAATGATGAGGAGAATGTCATTTTAATGGGGTTTTTACCTATGATCTGCTAATGCAAATCCCTCGAGCCTGCAGCTAGTCATGTGCAAACCCGGACAGGAGCAGAGACGAGCGAACGCCCAGCCGCCAGCTCGAACAGGAAAGGCTTCTTAATTTGCAGCCCCTCCTGGCTCTACCATTATTTGGATGTGGTTGACTCATTGTCACAAATTCTAACGGTCTTCCCTCCGGACACCTCGGTGCTTGGAGGGGAACCTGCTGATACTTCACAGCGTGTTCCCCTTACTGGGAGACACGGCTTGAATGACAGCCTCAATCCACCAGCAAGAGGACACGTGCCCCCAGCCCATACAAGGAAGGAAAAAAAAAAAGACATCTCTGAAAAACTGCAATGAAGGCAAGACGCAGAAGTGAGATTCATTCTGCTGGCTGTTGCTGTCTCCGTGCCAGAGCTCATCACAGTCCCCAGAGAGAGAGGACATGGCCCTGCCCGGTGTGCGGGCCCTTGAGAGCTTCCCAGGCAGGAGCTCCTACTCTAGTCATTAGGGACGGGGAGAATGAGGGACGATGACTGGCTGGGTGTGACGGGGGTGGAGGTCCTCCCTGAAACTCAGCCAGCTCACGCCCTGAAACTCCCTGAAACTCACACCGCTCCAGACCAAACAAGAACCCAGGCCTGGGACTGCCTTTCCAATTGTCCCGAAGTTCGAATCAGATTTTGATGTAAACCCTCCCCATGTTGAGTATTTTCTCATTTACAACCAGACATCATCAGACTCAACAAATGTTCCGCCGTCTACCTTCATACTCTGGTCCCCAGTTTGAGACTACCGACAAAGAACCACAAAACGCTGTGATTGTCACACGGGAAAACCACACCAGGACATGTCTATTTCAGAGGTTTGGATCTCCTTACACGAGGCCCACGTGTTCTTTGCGACTGCCCTCCTTTTCTAGCACTAGGCCCCTACCCCCTCAAGGAGAAGAGTGCTGGGCTTTCAGTGGTGAGGGGGAAGAGAACATGCCCCCCCACACCTGGGGGAAGGGGCGGGGCACGCGAGGCAGGAGTGCTGGACCCAGCTGCCTGGTGCTGGTCCTCTCGCTTCCAACTACAGGAAGGAGACAGTAAGGCACAGGCCCAGATCTCCCCAGAAACGATGCCAGGGCCGGGATTTGAGCCAAAGACTCCCATTCGTCTTGGGCTAGAGCCTCTGCTGGTCAGATCCTTTCTACTTGCATGGAATTCTGGCGCTCCTGCAAGAAGCTACAAGTGAATAAATCCTTCATTCCTAGTGAGGATGAATGTCCGAACGAAGCAGTCAGTTTGCCCGCATCTGCTCTTCCAGCCACACTGGGAGTCAAATGGCTTAGTTCAATCATTATTATAGCCAAGTGCCAAGGAGTTCATTGGAGAATGGTTAGTCCAGTCCAGACCAGTACTCTTAATGAGCAGAGTAATCGGGCTTTGTCAGCACTCTATTTCCGCCGCTAAAGACTAATTCTTGGATGCATTAGCCATGTTTTCTCTAATGCAGGGGTTGCCCACTCACCGTCCTGTCCACACACTGGCCTTTGGTGACACCTTATTCCTTCTGGAACATGTGTCCTAAATGGAGTGGGAAGAATGTCCGGAACCTCTTTTTTCTCCCTCTCTCTTTTAGGCCGAATCCCAAACGACTTTTTCTAAGATGCCAACTTGCAAGGTTGTTCTGAATGAAAAGTGGACGTGGGGAGGGTCACAGACACTGTCCGCTGTCTTTCTCTCTGTAATACATAAGAGCCCCAGACAGACCCCTTCGCTTAGAGTCCCTTCCCTGCCTCTTCCCATCTTGTAGACCCTTGCAGAGAGCTGGCTTCCGTGGCCTCCTGGTGATGGCAGAGAAGGGTCCTCACACCCGCACTGCACACTCTTGGTCCTGTGCAGTGACTGGATTGTCCGCTCCCTGGATACACTTAATGCATTTGCTCTGTTTTCTTTAGAGAGGATACAACGTGCTGGGAGTTGCCACTCCAGCCCTCTGCCTGAGCCATGTGCCCTCCCCAGAAAGCCCCGTTCATGGCAGCCTTGCAGCCTGGCCCAGGTCCCTGCTCCGCTGCTTACCCAGAGCACCCTGTGCTGTGACACCTCAGCTGGGCTCCCCACTCCCACTGGCCACTTGTGATGGACAGAATAATGATTCCCAAAGATGTGCACCCCCTAATGCTAGAAACCTGTGAATATCTTATCCCCTGTGACAAAAGGGTGATTAAATTAAAGATCCTAAAATAGGGCCATTGTACAGATGGGTCTGGTGCAGTCACAAGGGTCCTGATAGGAGGGTTAGAGTCAGAGAAGATGTGACACAGGAAGCAGAGATCAGAGGCATGTGGGCCTTGAGCCATGCAATGGCTCTCTGAGCTAAAAAAAGAAAAAAAAAAAAGACTGAGAGAGAGATTCTGCTCTAGAGCCTCCAGAAGGCATGCAGCACTGCGCACTGAAACTCGGTGGTTCAAACCTCTGCCCTCCCAAACGATACGATAATAAGATTGTGCTGCTTTCAATGACAGCGTCTGTGGTGATTTGTTCTAACAGCAAAGGAACACCAGTACATCACCCGTAAGCCTTGACGAGGCCTCGAGCTGCCCCAGGCCCTAGACGCAGCCACCTCCCCCCTCCCCGAGTTTACTGAGCTGACCCTGGGCCGGGCTTTCCAGGCAGACCCAGAGCCTCTGCCGAGCCCCATGCAGGGGTGCCTCTGTCCCCTCGGAAAGTGTGGCCCTGGGAAGGAGGGAGGGAGGGAGGGAGGTAGAGGTGCTGTCTTAATGCTCTCACTGATGCCTGCTCCTCGAGTCCCACCCAGAGCTCGCTTCCTACAAGCTTCTTGTGCAGGGTCCCCAACGCGCAGATCCCCTTCTGCTCCACGCTGTACTCTTCTTCTGACTGAAGGTGCTGGCCCCCTCATCAGCCATGACAAGTGGAAAAGGTACCTTCTCTCCTTTCAGGGAAGACGTACCTAGGCCTCTCTGCTTGCTTCTGGAAATGCTAAAGCAAACCTAGAAAATCTGCTCTCTCTTGACAGAGGCTCCCTGGAAGCTGAAAGGTGACAAAGCTGATACACCAGTGACATTCCCTGGATGGTACCTGTCCTGCCCCTGAGGCACAGTCACCGGCTTCCCCGGAAGTCCCCCTTGAGCTCACCCCACCGCCACAGTGCCTCTCAGGCACCCAGGCCATGCTCCAAGGCCAGAGGAGCCTCTTGGCTCCAGGCAGCATAGTCCAAAACCAGCCCTGGGAGCCCCCCTTGCCCCAGGGCATAGATGCAGCAGACCCCCCATTGCCACAGTCACCAACTTGACCCCCCCTCCCGTGTCCTGGCTTGCCCCCTTCCCCAACTCATCCTTCCCACTTCTTTCTTCCTCCCTGGAACCACCTCCCAGATGAATTCTCTGCTCTCCTCACCCCTGCAGCACAGTTAAGGTCTCTGATCTGTAGAGAGAAGTTAAACCACAGCGCCTGCTGTGAGCTCTGGGAAGGAAGGGGTGAGGGACGTCTGCGGAGTTCCAGAGGCAGAAGCAGGACCAGACGGAGGAACTTCCCAGGAGACCAGAATGGAGTGCACAAAAGGGAGGGAGAGCAGCTTAGTGACGTGCAGATCAGGGTTGCCAAACCTTAGTCAGTGTGTTGTCTACCTAACGAATAGTGAGATCTGATGACAGGCTCATCGTGCCATTTGTGTCTTATTGTGGACACAGTGTCCGCAAACTCACTGAGGGTTTTCATAGGCATTTATCAATATGTCTGGAGCCATTTGCTTGAAGGGCTCATTTCTCAAGGCCTTCTTGGATTTCCATTATTACCCAAAGGATTTTCTTTACTTTTTCTTCTGATGATCCTGTGCTAAGGGAGAAGACTAACTCTTATCGAATCCCGTGCTATGTCATTCTCTCCTCTGCCACAGTCTCACTGGGTTCCCGCATTCCCTCATCTGAGCTGGAGGTGAAACTAATCAGGATGTCTGGGTGGCTCAGTCGGTTGAGCATCTGCCTTCAGCTCAGGTCATGATCCCAGGTCCTATCTGCTCAGCGGGGAGCCTGCTTCTCCCTCTCCCTGCTAATCCCCCTGCTTGTATTCCTACTCTCTCTCTCTCTCTCTCTCTCTCTGACAAATGGATAAATAAAATCTTTTAAAAAGAAATAAATAAACTAATCAGATATGCTAAGTATTCTCTACATTCCTCCCTTTGCTTGCAGACCTGGCTTCTCACTGGTCTCTCTTCCCCCCATGAGGAGCTGCTCAGCAATTCCTTTTGCTCCCATGAAATGATTATTTATGTTCTGGCCTGTACATCTGCCCGGAGGCAACAGATGCATTTTTTTCAGGAGACATCCCAGAATGCATATTCAAAGTCAGTATCTCTCATTCCGCTCTTAAAAAGAAGGAAATAATGTCAACGTAATTAAAAATGCCTTGTAAATAAAATCAGCTTTTCAATAATAAATTAAGGTGCTTGAGCCTTGGGGTGGTCCCATTTGGAAGCAGCATTAACTTGGTTGCTACCCTGACTGTGCTGTGCTCCTATCTTTCCAGACCACTTCAGGGACTGATGCCAGTGGGAGGGGCGGGAGACTCCTCCTTGGCATCCAACCCAAATGTCTGCATTCATTATAGGAGAGAGATTTTTCTCTATCACTTCCACACTGTGGAAAGACAAGAAGTTGACAAAGCTGAATGCTAATATAAAATGGCAAATCCTAATGCTAAGCCCTCATTTAAGAGAAATGAGGTAAAAGCCCTGGTCACTGAGGTCCCTACGTGATGACAAGGAGAAGTGGAACTGGCATCACTTCATTCCTTACTTGTGCCAGGCGCTTTTTTTTTTCATTCTAACATCTCACAGTTCAGGCATAACACCCAGGATACGGATGAAGAATGGGAGACATAGCAGGTACTTTCCCCATCTCTTACCGAACATGTGGAAAATCCTTAAATATGATCGTAAAATACACATACTCCGAGAGGGTCGAAGGCACCACTATTGACTTGGAAGTCTGCAACTTTAGTGAATACCCAAGATGACAAGAATGAACCATTATTCATGCTGATACCTACAAGTTGAGAATAGGTCAAGGGTGTCCGACCAGGAGCACATCCCAAGCTCAGCTTAGGAGGAATCATGATTTAGCATCTTTTAAAGTAAAATCAGCCTGCTCCTGAGGCACAGTGAGGAGAGCTTTTTCATCCCATAAAAAAAGAGAAGCCAGTGGAGCTGACTTCTCAGGGAGGACCGTCCAGCGAGGAGGTCTTACACAGCAATAACCCTAGAGGCCCAGCAGTGAATTTAATCTGCCCTACCTTCCCTGCTTTCTCCAATCCCCTACGAGTCATCTGTTTCTATCTTTAATGTCTAAACATGCAAATATTGCTGCACTTGCTGCTCATTAGTTAGCTAAAGAAAGTGCCCTTTAATTATGCCTTTAAATAATGAACCTCCTCCATCACCTTGACAATCAGCGCATATTTAGGAGGAAGCAAGGCCTCATTATGAAACAGCTACTACATCCCTGGCTTACTTAGAAGATGGTAGCTTCCTGGAGGCAACAGAAGTGGAAGGTTAAACACAAATAAGCCTTGTGTTTGTATGAACTCCTTGTAGCTTTAGGTGCATATCGCATGTGAGGAAAGAGAAGAAACTAGCATTTTTTTGAGAAGCCAATCCCTACACTCAATGATTTCCATACGTTAAATCTAAACTACGTGGTTACTTTTGAAATTATTTCTTATTTCAGTTTAATAGATACTGAAATTGAGGCCCTGAAAGATGAAATAATTTGGCTAAGGTTTTGGACCAAGTCTACCATTTTCCAAAGCTCCATGTTCTTTTCCATTATGTGTTCATCTTGTTGGGAAGTATTTGCATTGCTTGGCAGAACTAGGTGTCTTTCAGGTCTCTACTAGATCCCTCCATCTTTCCATCTTAGCAGGAACTCACAGGACTGTTTGCTTCCATGTGATTCTCAGGCACAGGCAGATGGGACCACTCCATGCACACACCCACCTGTATGGCCCTGAGGAATAAAACAGAGTGTGGCATGGACAGGCAAGTCATCTGCACTGTAGACAATTACCTATTTATCTTTCCAGACCATACTCAAGGCTCACATCTTTGATAAAGACTTTCCTATAACTCCCTGCCCCATAGAGAACTGACCTTACTTCCATGGAGGCCCCAGAATTCTTCCACAGCATTTTTTATACTTTATTACTCTTCCTGGTTTGTTGGTTCATTTCCTCCACTATGCTAGGATATCATTCTTATTTATTTCTATAATCTTTAACACAGTGTCTGACACAAATATGTGTTCAATACATGCTTATTAAATAAAAAAAGTGGGTCCTTATCTGTGGTTCCCAAACACTAGTCCATTGATCTATAAGCATCAGTTTGGCGATGTATCATCTGAAGAATGTTGAAAAAAAGCTTCCAGAAAAGAAAGAGAAAAAACAGTAAGTCCTTCAACAGGCGAATGAATAAATAATCTATTGGACATCCATACATGGAACTTGTATTCAGCAATAAAAAGGAACACACTGTTGATTCATACAACATGGGTGAATTTCAAAAATATAGTGCTACATCAAAGAAACTAGGCAACAAAGACTATATATTGCATGACTTCATTTACGTGAAATACCAATAAAAAGGCAATTTTGTAGATAAACCATCACTAGGTTTCTAGGGCGTGGGGTGGGAGCACAGATATCTTTGAGTGATGGCAATGTTCTAAAACTAGATTTTGATGATCATTGCACAACTCTATAAATTTATTAAAAATCATTGAATAGGACACTAAAGTGAATAAATTTTATGATATGTAAATCATACCTCAATAAAAATATTAAAAATAAAAATTGAGAAATGGCCCATTCTGAGGACACAAGGTGATATTTGCAGTCTTGACTCTAAAGAGTGTCATACCAGAAAGGAGGGCACTGTAGGAAGAGATCCCCAAATTGGAATATAAACTTCCTTCAAATCCCTTAAATCCTTGGATGGCCCCAGAACTACGTACGCACAGGGCAGACTTTAGGAACCCAGTGAAGAGCAACAGCAGGAAAGACTGAAAAATTGAGTAGAGATTTTAACTACCACCTACTCCAAAGGAGAGAGATTTAAAAATTCCTCCAAGTTTGAGGAGCCAGGTAAACACCTAGAGTTTTCAAATAAAATACCAGAGGCATGAATAAAGATTATATGCCAAGATTAAGGGACTGGCTCAGAATTAAGGGTAAACCTAAACAAATGTACTCATATATAATATAGGATCAAACTTCATAGGTACAAGGTGATCATTCAGTAATTTAGCAAAAATAAATATTCTCAGAGAAATATAAGAGAATGCAGAGTTTCTACAATGTCCAATGCACAGTTCTCAGTATGAAATATAAGTTATTAGACCTGTGAGGAAACATAAAAATGTGACTGAAGGTCCAGGGTAAAATCATTCAAGAGAAACAGACCCTGAAATGATGCAGATATAGGGATTGGCAGAAAATAATCTTAAAGCAACTATTTTAAATGTATTTAACAACTCTAAAGACTGTCATAATGAGTGAACAGATAGGGAATCTCAGCAAAGAAATAGAAACTACACAGAAATGTAAAATCTAGAGCGGAAAATACAAAATCTGAAGCAAAAGGCTGGGCTTGACTGATTGGAGATAGAAGAAGAAAGAGCCAGTGAACTGGAAGGGAAATCAAAAGAAATCATCCCATATGAAGAAAAAAGAAGAGAGTAAGATTTCTTTAAATCTAGAGCCAGAGAGAGAAGAGAGAGAGGGAAGAGAAGAGAGGAGAGGAAAGAAAAGTCTGAAAAGAACCAAAGGACAAGAGTGAATAAATGGGGCACAAAAGAATTAATTGAAAGAATGATGGCTAAAATTTTTTCCAAATTTTATATAAAACATCATCTTAAAGGCTGACTGAGATAAACAAGCTCCAAATTGAAGAAACCCAAAGAAAACCACACCTAATCACACCATTCTCAACGTGTTAAAAAACAAAAAGAGAAAATCTTGGGAGCATCCACAGAAAAATAGAAAAAAAAAAAAGAAACACATTATATATGGGAGAAAACCAATATGAATGCAGTTGACATTTTACTGGAACTGATGGGAGACCAAAGACAATAGGATGACAAAGGCAGTCTCTCAGTGAGAAAGGAAATGGTATCGGATGGGGAAATAGACCTCTAAGAAGGAAAGAAGAGCATTTAAATGGTAAATCTGTGGGTAAATATAAAAGGCTATCTTTCCTTCCTTCTTAATTTCTTTAAATGGCCATGACTTTTAATTCAACAATTACAGCAGTGTCCTGAGGGCATATAACATGTAGATGTCAAATACATAACCACAACAGAACACACAGTAAGGGTAGAGTGACACCGCCTCATGGTTCTCACAGTTTCTGTGGGGTGTTAAGAGTGTTAACTTTAAGTGTACTGATAAGCCGAAGATGCCTTGAAGGAAGGCCTGCTTTAGGGTGAGGACAATGAAGTTAGAGGGATACACCAGAAAAAAATGCAAACTTAGGATGTTGTAGGTTTCTTGAAGTAGATTTTTTTTTAATGGGCTGGGGTACCTGGGTGGCTCAGTTGGTTAAGCATCTGCCTTCGGCTCAGGTCATGATCCCAGAGTCCTGGGATCAAGTCCCACATCAGGCTCCCTGCTCAGTGGGGAGCCTGCTTCTCCCTCTCCTCCCTGTTTGTGCTCTCTCTCACTATCTCCATCTCTCTCTCAAAAAAAAAAAATCTTAAAATGGGCAAAGGTATGACAATGGCAAAGAACATTTATTGGTAGATGAGCCACAACAAGGAATAGAGAACTTGAATCTAGAGTTTCTAGACAGTACTCGAAGTAAGTGGTCGAGAGGTAGCGTGAATGATGAAGGAGGACCCAAGATGACCTTCCAGCCCTGAACTGGAATTGGACACAGTATTTAAGAATGCCATGAAACAGGGTTCTAGAGGGCCTCTATTCTGAGGTTTAGATTTCAGAAAGTAAGCAAGAGAACCAACAGATATCAAGTTTGAGAGGTATAGAGTGACCTAGAGGTGCAGGAACAGAAAGCAAGGTGGAATTTGCTGCTCCTTTGATCCTGAAATCAATGGCATCAACTTTGTCTCTGTGTGTGTCAGATTTTTTTTTCTTTCTGTATTTTGATGCTTTGACATCTTGGCGCCAGGGACCCAGGGAGGGACTTTGCCTTACAGTATTCACTCATTCCTAGAGATAGTAAATTACTTGTCAGCCAACATGCCTTTGCTATGCAAACCAACCAATGCTAAATCCATATTTCCATCTGCCTTCTTTTATTGGACTCCTTCAAATCAGGGCACTACCTGGCCTAAATCATCCCAGGGCCAGGTACTGGACATCTAGCCCCCTGAAATTGTCCAACTATCCAATCCTAAACCTGCTCAGCTTGCTTCCAGCTTTGCCCATTCTTTCCCATAAAACCACAGTGAATCATCCTGCCCCCAGTTCTGACTCCCTCTGCCTCCCGACCAACCCCGGTGTCTCCCCACGGGGCCCTGCGTGGCGTGGTGCCCCCAGTTCCTAGAGATCTGTGAGTGTAAATACTTTTTCCTTCATGACGGCCACTTCTGTGTCTGTGTGTCTTGCCATACCTGATTAAAACAAATCTTACAGACATTTTAGAACAATCCTGGGGGATCACAGGATTATACAAAAGATAACCTAGGTATCTTCTGTGTAATCAGCCTCCCTAGGGTGGAGTCCATCTCCTTCTTTCCCTTTTTAAACAGAAATATCACTCTTCGTTGAACTTGTTCATGCTTGTCATGGAAGTGAATAGAGTGAAGAGGTCTGCTAAGGTAGTGATTTTAGCCATAAATTAGAGGTTAAGAGGGAAATTATAAATAGTATTCTTGAATTGGGACATCCACAAAGATCTCAGAAATGATTCCTCATTTGCACCAAGAATGTCCCATATTTTTTGGCATTTCCTTAACAGCTCGTGTCTCACCTCTAGGCCTTTTGGCCATTTTACCTTCAAGAGCCAAACCAGCTTCTAGAAATAGCCCAGTGGAGGCTTGCCAGTCAACTTCCATATAATCTGCTAGGCTAATTAGATGTGCAAAACTCAGCTTGGCCTTCTGCCCTCTTTATGAGCGGGGATGAGCTGTCATTCTCCAGCACTGTCTTGACTCCAGTGTCTGAGATGAAGACAGAGGACAGTGTAGGGCCACCCCTGCACTGATCCCGTGGGTCCACTCACCTCCTACTCTCTGACAGACAGGTGGTAACTTCCCAGGTGCTCATGGGAAAGAGAGCCCTGTGCTCTCCCAATGACAACATGTAGCACCTGCTTCTTGACATTACATGAAATGTTAGATGCCGTGGAGTCCTTGTCCTGTTTTGGCTGCCCTGGAAACTGAGAGCTTGGGGTCAGTCTTACAGTGCGGTCTGATCCTGCTCAAAGGGCCACATGTCTTTCCACTGGACACAACCCTATCGAAGGGTTCATTACAGTCACAAATACAAACGGACACAAAGCGGAAGGTCTGTGGGCTCAAAGCAAAAAGATAGTCTTATACCTATTTCCTAGACTCAAATAAAAAGTGAGCCCCTACTCAGGGTACGAATGTGAATTGAGACTTGAGTTTCTTAAAGAATTATGATACCATCCACTTATGTTTGCATCTGTAAACATATGAATAAAATGAGCCTCATAAGCCAAGAGCGAAAATATACCTGTAGGTTTATTCCAGAATACTAAAAATATCCCTCTGCCGTATCTAGCAAAAATATGTCATAATGGGAACCAAAAAAAAAAAAAAAAGGAAAAAAGCAGTCTATTGTGGGGCAGAGTGCGGAGCTGGGCTGTGTCTACATTCTGCCCCGTGAAGTCAGGCGTTCGGTCACTAAGTCATTCAACAACAAACGTCAATCAAGATTAAATTTTAAAGTGAACAAACTTATATTTCAAGAGCAAATCTTCCTCAAGGATCCATGAAAGACATGCAGACTTCAGAGTCTCTCAGACCTGAGTTTGCTGCTCAGCTCAGCCCCTTACTATCTGTGTGACCTCCAATGCCTCACTTTACATCTCTGAGCCTCAGTTTCCTTCTCTGTGAAATGAGGATGATTGTAAATAGCTTGGGGGCGGTTGTAAGGATTAGCTGGTATAGTAAATGGCAAGCAAGGTTAGTTGGGGGCGGGGTGGCAGCAGAACGTTTGACCCATGTGATGTGGTTTGGGGAGACCAGCACTATCATAATTCACATGCACGATCACACATATGCATGGGTACATAGATAGACAGACAGACAGATAGACAGATAGACTGTAGGTGAAATAAGCTTCCTTCCTTACTCCCTCCCTTTCTCCCTCCCTTCCTTCCTTCCTTCCTTCCTTCCTTCCTTCCTTCCTTCCTTCCTTCCTTTTTTTAATTTTCTGCCACTCCATACAGGCACTGATCTGGTGGAAGCTGGGCATATAATGGTAAACAGAGAACCGTGATAAGCCTCTGCTCTGATTTTCCACATTGTGGTCTTAAAATATCATTGGTACTAAAAGAAACCAGGGTTTCCTGAAGAAGTGTAGGGTGGAAAATGACTACTCTGAGCCTGGATCCAGTTGCCTCTTCGCAGGAAATACCAGGGCAGAGCTCAACGTTTTAAACTCCATGCGAGTGTGCAATTAACAAAACCCAGGGAGGGAAACTCTGTAGGTCAAATGTCCTGGGCTTTTTGACAGTTAAATTGTAAGGAAAAGAAAGCCACTGAGTAGGAATATGTAGATTTACAAAAGACATTAAAATGGAACAAACTGGTTCTTTAATGTAAAAAAACTGCAATGTGTAGAGGCACAGATCGGAGTGATCCAACTGTAGAGAAGGGAAGCCTGTAGCAGTGAGGAGACCGGGCCCTCCCCAGAGCAGGAGGGCGGTGGAGTCGGCTCGGCCCAGGCTGGGTGAGTTCTTGCTCTGCTGGGGTGTGGCTGGATGGATGCGGCTGAAGGATGTTCACTCTGTAACAGTTGGTTAGTTCTGCACTGGTTTTGTGTGGCTCTCTGCATCTTGATTGATATTACGGTGAGAAGTATCGTAAAAGGAGGCAGCGCGTGTTGAGGGCCACTGTGTGCGGGAACTCTGCCGGACTCGTGGCTGATGAGTGGGGCTCAATCCCGACCCTGAAGGACCTTAGTGCTTCATGGGAGACAGAGGTCGTCAGAGTCTGATGATCAGGGCGGAGAAGGAGGGGAACACGGCAGACTGCCAGGGACGGGTGGCCTCACCAGCCCGGGAGGCAACAGAGGGCTCGGCGTGGACAAGGTGCTGGGAAAGGACACCTACCCCAGCCGCAGCCCAGCCGAGGGCTCAGGGCAGGACTGGCCCCTTGCTGTGCGCTTTGCACAGCACCCATGCCCCCCACCCTGAGTCTCGGGTAACTCCTGCCAACACCACTGCCCCATTCCTCAGGTGGCTTCAAGCGGTAGTAAGAGCCGCTCGCCCTCGGCCAGCTGCCTAGCAAATTTAACAGTGGAGAATTCAACCAAACCCGCACTCTTTTCCAGGGAGATGATGGGTCCTTGACAGATACAGGTGGTTAGTCTGTGGGAGCCGAGAGCCCAGGCTGGGGGTTAGTTAGAGGGGTTAGCAACAGGAAAGCAGACATGATAAGTTTATAAATGACAAAAATTTTTAATTCATTCTTAACAAAGCCAAACAGCCAAGTTGCTTTGTTTGAACGAGGATGCCGAGTCGGGCAGGGGCGCAGGACATCTGGGATGCTGGCGGCAAGTGCGAATTGGCACAGCTGCCCGGGGGGCCTCCTGAGTCTGGCAGTCCCTTTCCCGGGTGACAGATGAGGCTTTCGGTTCTTACACCCATGGGAGAAGAAGGAAGGCTGTACGTGTGGTACACTTGGTGAAGATAGAAAGCTTCTCGACAGCTGAGGAAAGCGTGTAGAAGCGAGAGCGTGGGCTGTGAGCAGAAAACCTCAAGTGCACGTCTCCCCATGACTACCCTCAGCAGTGGGAACTCGGGGATGCAATGCAACCCCTCCAGGCCCCCTCCATCCTCACCTGTAAGGTGGGCTAAGGAGCGGTAGACATGTGCAGGACGCACCTAATTCACGCGAGGTGATAATAAATTACACTGTTTAATCTTTGTCCTTATTTTTACCTTTTCTGCCCACATTAGAGGTCAGTCTTGGCTTAACCAGTTTGACTCTGTCCTGGAGGATTCTAGAATTCAGGACTTTCTGGAAATGGGAGGCCATCCCCTCTGGCATACTTGGCTGTGAGTGGTAACCTGGCTTAGTGGTTAAACAGGTAGATTTTGGAACCTGACCTGACTTCCCGGGTTGGAATCCCAGATCCTCCACTACTGGCCATGTGGCCTTAGGAAAGTTAACTGAGCTCGCTGTGCCTCAGTTTCTCATCTGTAACTTGGGGGTAGAATAACACCCCTTTGGGCTCGGAGGATTAAACCTAGTAACACAGAACATTGTACCTGGGGTAGCTCTGCCTTCAGGCTGTCTGCACTAAGGAGCCGGTGAGGAGCCTTCCCCAAGCAGCAGGCCGAGTGGCCCCAGGAGTCTGACTGGAGCCTTCCCTGGACATCACAGACTGCTCTGGGGCTTCTCCATTCGAGAGCCTTCCCACGGGAGCTCGGGCTGAACACAAATGCCCCCTGGGTGCCCGTGTGCTAGACACCCATCCCTAGAAGCAGCAGCTAATGGGCAACACTAAGGAATCTCTTGCCACCCAGGCTCGGGGTTTCCCCCTGATTTCTGCTCCAGAACTCTGAGGCTGAGCCACAGAGGAGGCTCTCACCCCCACCGCCGTGTGCGCAGGAGCAGGCATAAGGTGGCCCACTCCCTAGGACTGGGTTCAGCAGGCTACTGCCTTTGAGAGCAGGATCCTGTGACGTCCCACATTTAGGTCACAGGCAGTCTGTTCACCAGGCAGCGTTGTGGGCTGAGCGTCGGCACCACCATCGGCTCAGTCCCCACGGGGCAGACCCCACACCTCACAGAGGTCCCACAGCCCAGCCCGCCTGGCTGCGTGTCCAGTGCAGGCTCCCGAGTGGCTGACTAGAGAAGCCAGGGGCCTTCCTCATTACACTCGGCTTCTGTGTGTCATCCAACAGCGGCTTGTCTAGGGAGAGAGGGGCAGGACATTTAAAGCCTGTTCATTTAATAAGATTTTAGCAGTCTTAACCCCCAGCAGGTCATTTGTCCCTAACACACTTCAGGCTTTTTATCTGCTGAGTAATGCACAATTGGCCACCTAAAATCTTGAAAAACATACTTTATATCAGAAGCAGAGTCAAGTGCTAATTTGTCTTTCCATGTCTCTGTGTCTGGCCGGTTGGGCACCCCTCCCACCTCTTGTCCGCTCAGTCGCCTCACCTCGCTGATCCTTCCAAAGACATCACGAAGGCCGCAGCCCCACTGCCCGGTGCAGACACGTTGTCTGGACGCCCCTCCCCCCTCGCACTGGGCCTGCCGGTCCAGCTCACAAAACACCGACGTCCCCGAGAGCCAGCCCTGGCCTCCAGAGGATGAGCACTTACGTGCTTCCCCCGGAATGAGAAAGCGAAGCAAAGAAAGCAAAAAAGGAGGCAGTCCGCTGGTGGGCTGGGAGCTCGCGCACTGCTGGGGGGACGCGGACAGTAGGGCCGCTGGGAGGCCGCTGGGCAGCACCTCCCGCAGCGGGCCCAGAGGCGGTAGGACCCAGCAGACACATCTGCACAGTATTTGGGAACTGAGTGGGTCGCAGAAAATGCTGCTTGAATAAATTAAAACTATTCTGGAGCGCTCTCTTCAGAGGCACGTAAGACCTCACCCCTGTCCCTGAGCAGCCCCAGAGCAGGTTCTCTTGAGTGAACCCACTTTTCCTGAGTGTGGACCGTGTTTGTGATCGATGCGGGGAATTTGGGGCTACATCAGAGACGGCCCTTACCCTGTCAGGAAAAGCCAGTCCCTTCCCTCAACAACCATGGGATCTTGCTCTAGGAAATTTGGTTGGATGGATATCAGTATGGACAACCGGCTTACGTTCTGTAACTATCTGTGGATGTGATTACATGATCTCTCCCCACGAGAGCGGGAAGCTGGTCTGTCTGCCTGCCTGCTGTGTCCTGCTCAGCAGCAGAGAGCAGCATATCGGGGGCCCAGCAAGTAGACGCTGGGTGCAAGGATGGATGGACGAAGTTGAACAGGGGTGGGGAAAGGGTCAGGGGTCTCTAGATAAACTCATTGCCTCCATTTCACAGACAGGAGTCCTGAGGCTCAGAACGCTGAAGGGGCTTGTCCTAAGCCCTACAGCTTCTGGATGGGTCTTTCCAAAACCCTGTGCCCTTTCCAGACAGTTCACTCCCTCCTGGAGAGACCCAGGGGCTTGTGTCCACATCGGTGACCCCTTACTCACAGCTGTGAATCACACCGCCATCATGCCAGTCAGAGGAGGGAGGCATGTCCCTACACTCACTCTCCACCAGGGGTTTCCTGACCATCAGCAGCCCCCACTGGAAGCTTGGACCTCCCACCATGTAAGGAATATTCCACAAAGAGTTTGACACACCAAACTTGCCTCTGCCAAGGACACTTACCAGCAGTTTGAATTGTAACAATCAACCATGGATTTTTGTTTTAACTTAAGACAAAGATTAATATTTCAGGAGAACATGGTTCTAATTTACAGCCAAGACCTTTGGTTTAATCAGCAAAAGAAAAGAAAAAAAAAAGAAGTCTGTGAACATCATTGGCTCCCTCATGTTTTCCCATTGCACTCCTAGCTAGGTTTACCTCTTTGGCCTTTAATTATCCCATTCTCTCACATGGCTTTATCTCTGACACTTCAGGATGAAAATGTGATTTGCCATTCAGAGGTTTCAGCAAAAATCACACTCCAGTCAGCAAATTGAGAGTCTGATAAAGGAACAGAGGGTTGGGCCGAGGCTTTGAAAGGATGTCTTTAAAGTGTTTTTAATTAAATCTGTGTTATTATTTAGGATGGTGGAGAATCATTTACATGCATTACAGGGTTTGTTTGGAAGCTCAGCCATGCTGTTCTCATAACTAGAGCATTAGTCATGGAACCTGAGGGCAATGTGGCAGGTTGGTTTCTTCAGTCCATTGTTCTGGGAGCAGTGCCTGCCGTGCATACCTGTCTTGTACTAGGCACTGAGCTAGGTTCAGCAGGGGTCCCACAGAAACACTTGGCAAAGCTCTTTCCCTATTGTTTCAGGGGCTGGTTGACATTACCACACCGTAAGACAAACAGAAGCGGGGAGAAGAGGGTCAAAGGAATGAACATTACTGAGCCTCAGTGCTAGCATCTTTTAGGGGCTTTGCCTGCGTTCACTCTTCTGATCATACAGCGGTCTGCAAAGCAGAATCATTACCCCATTTCACAGACAGGAGGCCCGAGGCTCAGAGCACTGAGGGGGTTTGTCTGAAGCCACACAGCTCCTGCATGGGTCTCTCCAAAACCCTGTGCCCTCTCCATGACAGTACCTGGCCTCCTGGAGAAGCCCAGGGGCTTGTGCCCATGTCCGTGAAGGCTGGCCTCCCCCCGGCGGTGAATCATAACACCCATCGCTGTGGTCACAGGAGGAGCCATAGTCTCAGTCTGCACCAGGGGTTCCCTGCCTGCTGTCAGCAAACCTTCCCAGACCTGACTACAGGACCCACTATGAAAACTGTCGCTTCATGTGCTCTTCCTTCAGAACATCTGCTACAACCTAAAATATATAGTAGTTTGTATGATTATTCATTTACTGTTTCTCTCCCTACAAACTGGGGGCTTTGTTTGTGAGGCCAGAAACCTCACTCCTGTGGTTATCCTGACTTTCCAGCAATACCATGGTCACCAGCACAGGGTGTTTGTAGAAGGAAATAAGCTAAGAAGTGGGGGAGGGGTGGGGAAGGAAGGAGGAAGGGAGAGCGAGGGAAGGAAAGAAGGGGGGAAAGAAAAAAGAAATTGGAACCTCTTTTTTAGGAACTCCTGTGATTTCTCTAGACCTTCCCAATATTCTTTCCCCTGCACTTCATCCGTACTAGCATTTGTAGCCAGCAAGAGCAGATGAGCAAAAAAGCCTAGAGTTGAGTTATTCTCCACACTGACCAAAAGATCAAAAGATCAGCAAGTTCCAGGTTCCGGGACCCCCAGAGCATGGAAGCCTGTGTTAGTTTGAGGGGCCTTTGAATACTTTGCCCTGCCAAGGACTTTGCACACATAGCCTCTGTGTTCTTCTTGGGTTTCAGATGCTATGATCATTAATAAAATCACATATTTGTATAAATAGCAGCTTTAAGTCATTATATTATTCTCTCAGAT
Source organism: Ailurus styani (assembly GCA_002007465.1). NCBI lineage: Eukaryota > Metazoa > Chordata > Mammalia > Carnivora > Ailuridae > Ailurus > Ailurus styani. Next base: position 310,252 of record LNAC01000065.1, read on the forward strand.
CATGGATACTAAAGCAACTCTTGTAAAGCCTGAAATGTTTGAAATCAAAAAAAGACCCTCAGTGGTTAAAAAAAAAAAAATGGAGCCTACTCCTCAAAATACTTGACACTTAGCTGTGAATTCAGGCAGACCACCGGAGAACCACGTTGTACATGGACTTCCTTCCAGAGCCCATTTCAGCTCAGGGTGACCAATAGTAATTTCTACTGGACACTCATGTGTGCTGAGTGTCATATTGAGCACTTTTCATGCATTATTTTATCCATATCATGGCCCATTTGACAGATGAAGAAACAGAGGCTTAGGGAGTTTAATTTGCTGAGGTCACTCACATAGGTAGTCGATGGCAGAACTGGGAGTAGCACAGAAAGCCATGCCACTTCAGAGCCCTTGACGTTACTGCGCACTATACAGTCTCAACTGGCCGCGGGTTCTCTCTGGAGGATGCCTGGATGGTGGGACCCTTTCAGGCCACGTTGAAGAGTGTTAGAGGAGCCAGCCCCCAAACTCACCATTAGGGTAATAAAGGGTGAGGTTGAGGACAGTGGTCTCTAAATCACACAGTGCCTCCACATGAGAACCCACAAGAGACATCTCTGTCCAGACTCCATACAAGAGAAAGCTCTGCTTCTCTGTAACAGAAAGGATCTTTTCATCTTGTGGGCGTAGTAAGACAACAGGACTCCTCGAGTTTTTCTTTGCATTGGCTGCTACCCAGCTTGGAACCAGCTGCTGCTCCACTGCTGAAGTGTAGACCCCCACCGCGTGCATTTAGGGGACAAGCCACACACCTGCCCGCCCAGACTTCATCTCCACTTTCTGTCTTAGCCTGAGTCCCTGGAAAGCAAAGCCTGAGGCAAAAGCTTATGAGTCGTTCCTTTCTAATAAGGAGCACAGGCCCAGAGAATGAGAATGTGGGAAAGGGGAGTGGGGGAGGGACTGAAGGACATCCGTAAAAAAGGTGTGGTATCAAGCAACGCACTGCTTGTGATCAAGTTCAGCTGATTGTTCTTCCAAAGGAAGTATTAGCTAGTAATAATGAACCGCTGTGTCTTTTTTAAATAAGATTTTGTTTATTTATTTGAGAGAGAATGAGCAGGGGAAGGAGCAGAGGCAGAGGGAGAAGCAGACTCCCCGCTGAGCAGGGAGCCCGACCGGGACTCCATCCTGGGACTGCGGGATCATGACCTGATCCAAAGGCAGACACCCAACTGACTGAGGCACCCAGGCACCCCACTGTGTCTTATGTGAGGCAAGAAAGGGAGAAGAATTTGTCCACTGACACCTGTCTCCCGTTGACCTAGAATCTGCGCCAGGAGCGTTCATCCCCATTATGTGTGGGTGGCATCTGTCCCACTGTGCTTTACACATCAGAGACACCGGGGAGCCCCAATGCAAGGTGAGGGGCTTTTGGGTTGTGCCTTCTGGAAGCCCCTCACTGAGCAGCAGCTAGGGGGACTGTGCAGAGTTACTTACCATGATGGCAGCTGTGGTCAGCACAGGGTCAGACACTCCTCCCACAGAGAGATGGCACCCAGATCCAGGGTGACCCAGAGAGGTATCTGAAAGACCCTCCTACCCATGGACACTGCACATGGACAGACTTTCCTCTCCATGGATTCTTCTATTTCCTGATTTTAAAAAAATTGTCAACTGACTTTATCCTCACGAGCCACACTCAGTATGTTTTAGATGGGCCAGGATGTGCAAGAAATTCAATGATTATTTTCTGTGTGCTAATCCAGTCTCTCAATAAGAGTCATATCCCAAGGTACCTACTGTCTTTTATTCCCTGAAGAGCTCCTAAGAGTAGCTCAAGTAGGTGCTTGAGGATAAATTGACGCGAGCACGAATTGACGCAACCATAGCTGTTTTCACCACCTCTCTTTACACTACAAGGTGGCCTTGAACTCACATCTCATACCATGTCGAAGGCTTCTGTTTGCTGAAGTGTTTCTTCCAAGCCTGGGTTACATCTGTCATTGGAAACCTCAAGAATCTACAAGGACAGCGTGTCCTTGGAATCCCTATCACTGAGTACTATGTCTGGTGTTGTGGGAAGTCGATTGATGTTTATCCACTGAGCCAAACTACTAACAATTATTATAGTATAATAATATAATGTTATATTATATTAATAACTATTTATTGAGCATTTACTATATGCCCAACCCTGCACTAGCTGATTCACCTTGTTCGATCTTCACATAACTCAGTCATCGAATGTGATGAGGAAACCAGATTTTCTAGGATGATGGCTTTTGCCAGGAAAAAAAAATTCAAACAGCTTTCTGACTCTGAAAATGTCAGCCAGTTGAGCCTGTAGAGAGTCTGCCTCCTCCAGATGCTCCTCTGTCTTGCTCTCAAGCTTTACCTCTTCACTGCATGACTCACAACAGCCCAGCTACCAACTGCGACAAAAACAATCTGCATTTCTGGAAGCCGGCAGCAAGGTGGCCTTTAATTTCCTAATGTCTCTGAGGTCCCTGAAGGTGTAATTAGTTTGATTGGACCTTGTAATTAAATGGTCAGCCAACCACGTGCCAGGACACCTTCGGCTTGGGCATTCTTTTCTTTTTTTCCTAGGCTCAGGGACTAAGAACAGCAAGCCAAGAAACAAAGTCCCCCAGAGGGGTGCTGAGCTGCTCCTCTGGCCCGGGGTTGAGTGTGGCAGCATTTAGAGGTGGAGACGCTCTTTGTGTGGGACAGCCCTGCTCACTGGCAGAATTACCGTCGGTGTAGCGGGTGGTATAATCCCTCCATCTCCGAATATTTGTCACTGAGCGTCTCTGATGGTGTCCCCAGGTGCCTGGCGTCCCACCCCTTGCCGTGCATGGGGTGCAGATACCTAAGACCCCTGTGAAAACACAGAGGGTCTCACTGGGGGAGAGCAAGGTGTGGAAGTCAGGGCATTCCTGGGGAGTCAGGGAGGCTCAGGAGAAAGGCCCCCAAGGAGGAGTTCAGGAATTCAGAGCCAGCTTGTGATCCCCGGGGATTCTGGACATAAATATCCCCTCATTCAACAGGCATTTCTCCTCTATCAGAGGCTGGTCCCCAAACCAGCCTTGCTGGTAACTGTTTAAAGACCCAGGAAATATCTGGTGATTGGGAAAATAAACCAAGCAATCTGTACACATATGACCACAGAAGAAAACAAGGACTACGTTCAGAATATGTGTGAGGGAGAGGGAAACTTTCTAACAGATGTGGGCAGTCCCACTGTGGATCCAAAGTAAACCATTCAAGCAGGATGCTCGGTCATAAATCTAGAACGCAGATTGTGTTAAGAGTATGAGACACCAGGGTAAGTGTTTCTGAATCGGAATGTGGCATCTTACCTCCTTTGTCTCCATTTGACTAGTTTTGTTGATACAGGCCAGCCGGAGGGTTCTTGGCTTTGCTCAGGGTAGAAGTCAAACACGAGCCAGCAGGAAGTGAGGACAGAGTTTACTGAGGGTTTAGAGAGAGTGCAGGGGCAGACAGAGTGTCTGGAAGACTCAGAAAGGAAGAAAGAGTCTCGTTTTTGATCAGGATCTGGCGTTTTCACTGAGGATTGTGATCCGGTATATGTGTCTTCTCAGGCCTCTAGGGACCGGTCAACCCAAGGACCAGCATCCAGGTGTCCTCCATAAGTCATTTGTTCCTTGGAGCCGGGGGCCTTGGCATTGAGATGTCTAGCGTCAGTGGTCTGAAATGCGCACATGATGGCTTTTTCTGGTCAGTCTCGCCTGCCCTCCCTTTGATGTTATCTGTTGTGCTGGAAGACTCCGAAGAAATCACGAACCCCTGGTCCCTTACAAGGAGGACACATGCCATTTGCATGATAAGGCAGATGTAAAGTGGGGCTGCGGGTCCTAGCAAGAAGAGAAGCAAGGAGAGAAGCAGAAAGCAGATTTTCACAGAGTCCTTCAGATTCCCTGACTCATTGTGTCGCTGCTGCTGGTTTGGTTTTCACATTTGTTTAGTTACTCAGAGGAAATGCCGAGGAAGCAATGCCACCTAGAATTCAGGAGACCCGGGCTCTGGCCCTGGCCCCCTACCGCAGAAGCTGCCTCTCGTGAAGTTATGCTCCTTCCTCAGGCCTCGCTTTTCTCACTGTAGAAAGCAAACAACACTCACCCGTCTGTCCTCCTGGGGACTCTGTGGAGTACTTGGAACATAATAAAGTATTATTTCATTAGTGGAAAATGATCAGTGCTATTGCCATTAATGATGGTTACTAAGTTTCTATTATTAATACAAATTAATCCTAAATCTGATGAGGAATGAGGTGAGTATAAATAAATAAATAAGATCTAAGTGGATGGATTTCAAGGCAGTGGTGGCGATTGAGTACCGGTCTCCCTCCTCTCACTTCTAGGTGGGTGCTGGGTGGGGGACCCCCTGACCCTGCCTAACTGGAGGGAGCCTGCCCTTCACTTACCTCGCCTGGCGCACAAGGCACCGCCTCCCCAAATCCGTGCATCCCCTCCCTGACCTTGCTTTCATTCTCTCTCCTCCCCTCTCACACTAGTTAGCTTGGCCGATTTCCGCCCCTTCCCGCTCAGGCTGAGACTGAAGAGGCAGTGCGGACAGGGACGTCTGCGAGAGCGGTCCCCATAGCTCCCGTGGCCGCCACACAAGGACGAACGCCTGGTAGCCGTCCTGCAGCAAACCAGCGGGAGCAACCCTCCCTGTCAGGTCTGAGGGCTAGGTGTGGGGAGGAGGGCCACCCTGGCAGCTAAAGGCTTAGGGACGAAATGGAATGCTTCCAGAGACCTCATCTTCTGCTCCCAAGGTCTTCCAGCCTCTAGTCACTCGACCTGCAGGAATCCCTCCCAGATGAGCTCTTCATGCTCTCGTCCGATAAATGATTGTTTTTTTCTTTCTTGAGTGATCACACCACACGATGATTTAGAGCTTCTCCCACTTTAACGCACACGCAGATCACCTAGAGATCTTATTAGGCTGCGGATTCCAATTCAGAAGGTCAGAGCGGGGTCTGGGACCCTAGTGTCTAACCACTCTGCCCCCAGAGGATGGAAGCTGCTCGCACTGGCTACTGCTGACCGTTGGCTCACTCTGGTCAGCGAGGCTTTTCAGTGAGGTGCTAGACACAAACTTGCTGTGTGACCTTGGGCGAGTCACTTAACCTCTCTGAGCCTCTGTCTATCTGTAACATGGAAAAATTAATAGTAGTACCTCCAAGAGTCGTTGGGAGACTACATGGACAATGCATGCAAAGTTCCCAGCCCAGGGAGTGGCACAGAGTAGAGGGGAGAGTGGGGTACACAAGGTAGTGGTGATCACAGCAGGCTAAAATGGGAGCCTTCTCCTAAGTGGGCCTTTCTCTGGGGGAGGCATTTCAAAGAATTTGAAGAGAACATCTTTCAGGCTTAGGAAGAGCCTGGGGCCAAGGCAGCCTGGCATGTCTAAATGGAAAGACTTGTAGCAAACGCATGCACCTTGGATAGGCTGGGCAAGGGCAGAGGCCTGTGTTCGCAGGAGGGGCGGACAGAAGGCAGGTGCTGAGCTCCCCGTGGGGCATCTCTGGCCTTTCAGGAAAGGAGTCTTCGTAAGCAGCAGTTAGATCACGGGGAACTCTGGTTTGGGGGGGATTATTAAGTATCCAGTTTGCTGTGCGAGGCCAGCCCAGCCCTTCTCAGTATCTAAATAGATGGTGACTCTTGCTTGTTTGTTCATTGAAAAGTGGTCATGGGTGATGGATCATGAGAAAGAGTCTTCGAAATACCAAGGGGACTGCGAGGTTGGCACACTCTGTGCCTGTTTGGGGGGGGGGCGGAGCAGACGGCGTGGGAGCGGTTAAGGTGGAAGAAGCAGCAGAAGCAGGGGAGAGGGCAGAGCAGAGGCGGGGTGCGATAATGGCATTGAGGGCAAACGTTGGGGAAGTCCTGTGTTTGGAGAAGCGAGGAGTGTGGGCTGAGACCCAAGCATCTGTTTCTCTTGTTACTGCACGTGTTACTGCACACTGAGTAGCTTCAGACAACACGGAGTTATTGTCTTCCAGTCTATGGAGATCGGAAGTCTGAAATGGGCCTCGTGGAGCTAAGTGTAGGAGGGCTGTGTTCCTTGGGGAGGTTCTGGGGAGAACGAGTTCCCTTGCCCTTCCCCCCCACCAGAGGCTGCCCACCATCCTGGGTGCCGTCTTGAAAGTCAGCTCTTCCACCACCCAGCCTCTGCCTCCACCGCCTCCGCCTTCTCTGACACCCCCTGCCTACCCCCTTCACTTGTAAACCCTCTTGTGGTGACACAGGCCCACCTGGATAATCCAGGAAAACTCCCCGACCCCAAATCCTTCACTTCATCACTCCCTAGAAGTCCCTTTGCCACGCGGGGGAGTGTGCTCACAGGCTTCGGGAATTAGGACAGAGACATCTGTGGGGGTGATTCTTCTGCCAACACAGTGGGAATGACTTCAGGGCGGCTCTCTCCTAGGATTTTGTGGGAAATGCAACTTATTAAGGAAGTTTCTAATAAAGAAAAAAAAAAGTTTATCCAAAAGTTCAGGAGAGAGGAGAAAAGCATTGTTCAAGGCTCAGTTCCACTAACTGGTTTGTAGGGAGAGCTTCCTCTCACACAGGGACTGGGGACCCATGTTTTGCATGGTGTTGTGGTAGGTCTCCTTCATCCGGGCCCCCAGACGAGCCATAGGAGATGCAGGGCAGCCATGGGAGCCTAGAGAGCGTGCTATCCTTGGCCTTTCCGCATAAATCTAGACACTCTTAGAACCTCAGAGCACGGAAGACCCCCCGTGTGCTCCTCCTTTCCTCTCTCCCTATGCCACGCTCACTATTCTTCTGCTACCAGAGCTACAAGGGTTTTCCCTCGTAGAGCAATGCTCTGAGACACTTGCTGGGTCCAACCGTCCAGTTCACCATTGACATTGAGCTGGAGTTCATGCAGACCCTACAGCTTAGGACCCCAGATCCATGAGGCCACCCCTGCATCAGATGCCAATAAGCAAGAAGTAGGTCCCAGGTTACCCACCACTTCTGTCCAAGCTGGCTACAGATGGGAGGTTCCAAAGACCCCGCCCTCTTTGGATCCCACCATATGCTAGCACAGCTTGCAGAACTCAGGCAAACGCTAACTTACATTTGTCAGTTTGTTATATAACAAAGGCTATGAGAAAGGATGCAGATGATCAGCCCAATGAAGAAATGCATAAGGTGAGGTCTAGATGGACCCCCTTGTTCTGTCCCTGTAGAGTTGGGGTGCACCACCCTCCCATACATGGATGCATTCACCAATCCAGAAACTCCCTGAAGCCTGTATGCTAGGATAGTTTTGCAGATTTCATCACGCGGGCATGATGAGTTATTAACTCTCTTTCCAGCCCCTCTCCCTTGTCCGGAGGGTGGGGGCTGGGGCTGAAAGTTCCAAGCTTCCCATCATGGCTTGACCTTTCTGATGACCAACCTCCAACTAGGAGCCTACCCGGAGTCACTTCATTAGGACAAAAGATGCTCCATCACCCAGGAAATTCCAAAGGACTTAGGAGCTTGCAGTCAGATGCTCCTATCACTCAGGAAATTGCAAAGGTCTTAGGAATGCTGTGTCAGGACTTGGTGCCAAGACTAAATGTTAGAATGAAAGATTCTCTTAACATCCCAATTTATAGGGGTTGTAGGTTGGGAATCGAGGGTAAAGACCTATATATAGCTATAGATTTCTTATTATCTCACACTCAGGCATTAGAATAAATTCTCTGGAAGTGGTCTCAAGTCTGAGCATCAGCCTGCTTCTGCCAGATTGCTAGAGAAGGAGGCTTGGAAGCTCAGCAGGCCTGACCAAGGCTCCAGGTTTCCTGAGTGGGACCTCTGGCTCTTCTGCATGGAGCATGGTGTCTGGTGCATGGCAGGCTCCGTGAATATTGATTGAATGGATGCATGAGTGAGCATGGTTTACAGAGCCTTTAATGTGAGGCTTTTATTATTATTATTATTTAACAAGGGATTCTCCTTTTAAAAGTAGCACTTCCCGAATACATAGAACACCTCACAGCTTACTATTATTATCACATGGGATTCAAAGAATTTTCTTTCCTCATCCCCAAAAATGGTGGTGACTCTAGGCAGCCCCTTTGCAGCTTCTGACGTGGTGAGTGATGGGGTGGAATGTGGTATACACCCTTTGAATGCTTTTTACGTCCCTAACCCCACACTGTGAGAACTTGGCGGGACCAGGCAAAGGCCGTGATGGATTGAGTTGTGTCCCTCCAAAAAAGACATTAAAGCTCTAACCTACAATAACTCAGAATGTGACCTTATTTGCAAATCAGGTTGTTCCAGATTAAATGAATTAAGAGGAGGCCACATTAGAGTAGGATGGTCCCCTAACCCATAGCTGATGTCCAGATATGAAAAGGGCCACGAGAAGACACAGACACGCAGGGAGAGGGCCACGCGGAGGCGGGATTGAGGCGCAGCACCCACAAGCCGAGGAATGCCTGGGGCTCCGGGAAGCTGGGAGGGAGGCCTGGAACAGATTTCCCCTCAGAACCCTCAGAAGGGCCCACCTGCCAACACCGTGATTTCCGGCTTCCGGCCTGCGGAACCGTGAGCCCCACGTGTTCCCGTTGTCCACGTCACCCCGTGGACTGTACTTCATTGCGGCAGCCCCGGCAAACGAAGACAAGGGCCGACATGGAGTCACGGATGTAGGCCTTCCCAGCCTCCCTCGAGGACTCCGGGAAGCCCGGCCCCTGCACAGAGCAGCTCGGGCGGGAGCCGGGGTGGGTGAGCACGCTTGTCTCAGGGATGGAGGCCCGCTTACGCTCTCAGACGTCCACAGGCAGACCGCGGCTTCGAGCCAGCACGCGCTCGGCGGCCAGTCAGCACTCAGAACTCCACGCTGAGCCATTAATCCGCAGGCGGAGCCGGTCAGTCAGACCACCCCACCTTCCCTCCAAAGCCAGGGAAGGTGGGTGCTGGCTGGGTTTTTGTGTTTCTTTGAATGGGGTATGGGGTGGGCTTTCCTGGATTTTAAACTGTTCCCAAATCTTTGTACGAGACCAAATCCCACTTTGTTCCCACTTGTGAAAATCCCACTTGGCAAATATCCATACACAGAACCCGGGGGCCGTAATGAAGGTAAAACTGTAACTGTCCCCTAGAGAGTTCTTCAGGCTCCCCCAGACTCCACGGTTGACCCATAGTTCCCAGACAGGCCGACGTCTAGGCTGTGGAATTCCAAGCAGAGGCCCCTACGGACTGCAGATCGAAGACCACGGGATCCACACGTGGGGGGAATGGCTCTCTTCTGGAGCCGCAATGCCACAGTATGGCCTTTCATTACACTTGGGCACTCCGAATTCCTCCAAAGCAGCATCAGCATGAGAAGCCCTGTGTGGTGGTGGTGGGGTGGCAGGCAGTCAGCAGCTCCGCGTGAGAGGCACAGGCCCTGCGGCTGGTTTATGGAGCCCGGACCTGAGGAGGGTTGGGGGAGCTCCCAGCTGCCACGTGCCCTGTCTTCCCAGGTGGAAGTGCCTTAACCAATGCCATTCAGGAGCAATGCAATTTTCCAAAGGGGCAGAATTTATTATTTGAATTATTCAGGGGAGGTTTATTCACCAGCACTGAGATACGAGATATGTCAACTAAATTATAATTATGTTTCTCTAAAGATATCCACTGAGAGAGGCCCCTTTTTTTTATTATTTAAACTTGCAAGGAGGAGTCAGTCTGTGTATTTATGAACAGCCGGCCTCAATACTCTGAGTGGCAGAATGAAAAATTAATTTTCTGCAAATACATTACCGAATAGTTAACTGCATCTCAGTAACCTGTTTGTTTAATATACTGGAGTCCTTCTCAAAGAGCTGATGATGTATTCTCCTCTTCTCCAAGAGATAACTTTCAAAAGCACAGGCCTGACGACAAGAAACAGGAGTTCTGGTTTCCAACCCCGCCCCTGGCAAGCTGTGCGCCTCAAGCGAGCCCCCGCCAGTCTCTGATACCCNGCCCCCCCCCCCGCCCCACCTGCCCTTCTGCAGCTGCCCACAAATGTCGGCCTCCCTGGGGGGGGACAGGGTGATGTGTGACTGCTCACTGCTGTTTATCTGTCTAATAAGGAATAAGAAAAGAAATTAAGTGCAGAAAGAAACATTTTGTACCAAAGTATTCCCTCCTTTCATTCCTCCTGCCAATCCTTGCTTCTCCTGCCAGCATCCTGGGAAGCTGACAGAGCCCTTCTGGGAGAAGTCACCCTCCTTCTGCCCATTGCTCCTTCGCTTACTTCTGGTGGAAGGCCAAAGGCTCCTAGGAGAGACCTGTCCTCCTTGACCCAACGTGACTCTCCACCACCCACCTCTCTTTCTTCCCACGCCCTCCTCATGGTGCCTTCTGGGGCTCCAGGTCCTGTAAGCCTTCCTCTCACCCTCACTTCGGAAAGGTCATTTGGTGCTTGGTCCCCAGGATTTGATCCCCGTCATGGCTGAAGCACTGTGTGCCCGGTAACAGAGGAAGAGGCCAAGGGAGAGCAGATGGGGCTTTGCAGAGCGTGACTGCTGTTCTTCCTCGCACCCATGCTTATATGTGTGCAGTCTGCATTCATCGAGAGCCTGGGGTACAGACAAGGCCCTGGCATCATGGATCTCAGAGTCAGAGGCTGGCCTGACCGGCAGGGTAGCCACGAGCCGTGTGTGTCTGTTGAGCGGTCGGAATCTGGCCAGGTGGAACCAAGGTGTGCGGTCATACACATGCACAATGCATTGCAAAGACCTAACAAGAAAACCAGATAAAATATATAAGCATAAACATAAACAAAATATCTTAATTTTTAAGACGATTACATGTTGAATGATACATGTATATATTCAATTAGAGTATATTCTTGAAGTTAATTTCACCTTTCTTTTTAGTTTTTTAAAATGGCTACTAACAAATGTGAAATTATAGATGTCCCTTGAGTGTTGTGTGGGACTTGGGACAACCCCGTGAGCTAGTTACTGTTGTTATTTCAATCTTTTAGATGAAGGCACTGAGGCACAGAGGGGGAATGTGAGTTGCCTGAGACCACACAGCTAGGAAGTAGTCCGATCAGACTATGAACTCTGGAGGCCTGGTGACAGAGCCCCAGCACTGAACTGTAGTAGGGCCCCTCTCTAGGGTCAGGCTGAGCAGGGGGCACTTTGGGGAAAGTGGGCACCACCCCATGGGTTTGGAGGAGTGCAGAGCCCAGTCTGAGGAGACAGGAAAATCAATCTGGGGGCAGGGAGTTTGGGGTTGACACAGAGGGGTGCTGACAGCAGCAGGGCCGAAGGCAAGGCAGAGACTGGCCCTTCCCTGACAGCTGCTCTGCCAAGACCCCTGCCTTCCAGGTCACAAGCTCTCCCTTCCCCCACTGTGCTCCAGCCTCAGGGCCATTGTCTGAGCTGTTCCCACCCTCTTGAACATTCTTATCCCCATTGACCCATTCTCCTGCCTCCTTTCCTTCACCCTCACTTGCTCATCTCCACAACCAGTTCAGCTCTCTCAACTACGAGCACATATGGCTCCTTGCACACCCCCCTGCATGGTATTTCTCTTAGATAGAACATTACATTATTCTCATGATTGTTCTATTTTTCATCTATTCTCTTAGGGAAGGGGCTGCTGCTGGTTTTGTCCACTTTCTATACTCAACAACTAGAATAATCCCTGACCCGTAATTGCTACCAATAAATATCCATTGAATAAACAATCAAAGCTTCCTCAACACGAGTGTTTTACCCATTTTACAGATGAAAAAATTGACCATCAAGTTTAAATTTAAGAAAGTTTAAAAAAATTGCCCCAGGTCCCTGTCCAGGTAGGAGGGTACAGCTGAAATTTCCTCCAAGCTGACTCGCTTCAAAGCCACTGCCTCTAGGTGGGAATGACGGAGAGGCTGCTACCCCGAGGGATAGCCAGACACAGGCGAGGAGGCCTTCACAACATGCGTGGGCCCTTCCCTAGTCAGTCTTCTCTAGATCCACCTGTATCTGATGACCTTCACCCTCCTTCCTTTGCCTTATTTTCTGTCCAGAGCCCTCATGTGTGCTGGACCTGCTCAACCTTTTCTCTTAGACTGCCATTCTGGGGAGCTTGTCAGAATTCTAAGTATTTGACCCAGATTTGGCCTTATCCCCAGAACCAGGCTCCAGCTTCCTGAGCCGGGTCCCCATGTCCCCCTTTCCTAGAGCACCCGTGTCCAGTGCGGCTGGCTTTTACTGTAACCGCGTGTTCGTTCAGGCAGTGGGGGGTCTGTAAGAGCCCACAGTTGAGTGGCCATCGTGCCCCTCACTCTGTACCTTGAGAGGCTCACAGTCTTGTGTAAGAGGGGGCTGCACCCACCTCAGCCCCAAACTAAAGCATCACAAAGCATCACGCTTTCGAGACCATTGCTTTCTCCCGGCAAGCGATCTGCTTGGTCTTTGTGTGATTGATGGTGATCAGGGAAAGAACACCTGAGGAGAAATAGTCCCTTTCCTAATTGTCAAATTTAAGACGCCTGCTTCCTGGCCTGCCTCCGCTGCTCCAGTCGGCGCCCTGGGGCCCTGACAGATGTCAGCTGTTCGGTAAATGCCTGAGGAAGGCATTCCCAGGTGAATTCTATGGCACATCCTCGAAGCAAAAACTGAGGAGGAGGAAGAAAGCTTGGCAGGCTTAAGAGAGGCCTATGAGCTGTTGGGGCGAGGGAATCCTCATGCTCAAGAGGAAAGCTGTGGGGAACCTGGGAGCAGAAGCGGGAAGCCTCCTCAGGGGGTGGGGGAGGGGAGAGACTAGGGCACATGCTGGGAAGTGGGAAGGGACTGGCGGAAATCTTAATGCTTTGTTCACTGTAACATTCTCAGGGCCGGGAACGCGTCCGGGACATAGAGGGCACGCAGTTAACACGTGTTCAACAAACGGAATGAATTTCACAGCATGCGTCTTCTGAGATTTTTTGTTTCAGGCGATGTTCTCAGGTACCTAACAGGAAAACAAAGGAGGTCAACAGATTTGGTAAACTGACTATTCTGTTGCCTACATTAGCATATTCTCTGAGGCAAAGGTTCTCAAACTTGACCCTTGACCCGCGGCTCAAACTTGACCTCAAACTTGACCTGCGGCTGGGGTGGGGCTTGAGAATCTGAATTTCTGACAGGTCCTAGGTGTTTTAGCTCAGGCTGCTATAACAAAATGCCACAGACTGGGTGGTTTAAATAATAGACGTTTATTTCTCACAGTTGGGAGGCTGGGAAGTCCAAGATCAATGTGCCAGCAGATTTGGTTCCTGGTGAAAACCCACTTCCTGGCTTGTAGACGGTCACCTTCTCCCGGTGTCCTCACATGGTAGAGAAGGAAGGGGCTCTGGTCTTCCTCTTCTTAGGAGGACACGAATCCCAGGGAGCCAGGGTGGCTTGGTCTGTTAAGCGTCCGACTCGGGTCATGATCTCGGGGTCATGAGATCCAGCCCCACATCAGAATCTGTGCTCAGTGTGGAGTCGGCTTGAGATTCTCTCTGTCCCTCTCCCTCTGCCCCTCCCCCCTCCAATAAACCTTTAAAAAACTAAAATAGATAAGGACATTAATCCCACCCTGGGGCCCCCACCCTCATGGCCTCATTGAAACCTAATTACTTCCTCAAAACCTCACCCCCAGATGGCATCACACAGGGCTTTAGAGCTTCAACATAGGAATCTGGAGAGGCTACAAACCTTCAGTCCATAAACCTAGCTGCTGCTGATACGGCCAGTCCGGGGACCACACTTTGAGAACCATGGCTCTGTGGAGTCTTGGTGAAAGAAACCTGTTTAACTGCATGAAACAAAGTTTCTCCGATAATGACCCTGACACCATTGTTCATGATACATCCTACAGGACTGTCTTACAAATCACCCCGTTGGGAAAGAAGCCTGAAAGGGTCACACTTTCCTGAGTGATGACACGGGAGGGCCCTCATCTCCCCTGGCTGGTCCGCTTCCTCCTCCTCACCCCTGTGACAGACCTAGCTCTCAGGATGCACACTCCCCACTTCACTGAGAGCAGATTTGCTGCCCCAACGTCCAGCTCCCAAATTAACCTGCCAACCCTGCTCCCTCCATGGGGCTTTGCAGAATCAGCAGATCAGACCCAGGCTGGAGAGAGAAGCTTTGGCTTGCGTGAGAGACTAACTGAAGTGCAGTTTTAATACCTGAAAATGAGACCATCAGTACAAGCTGGAAGTCAGGGGATCTTCCCAGGGAGTCCTCCTGGGGTGGGGAGGGGAGATCTGGTTGGCATTGTTTAAAGGCACAGTTTAAGTGGGAAAGCATAAACAGCTGGGCCAAGAAGCTGATTACTCAGCAAAAATCATAGCTTGCTCCAGGGTATCAGCCGTGTCCCCAGTGCACAGGAGGTGTGTTTTCTGTCCCTGTGGATGGGTCTGAATCCTGGGCACATGCAAGTCTGGATTTACACAGTGTGAGCACAAACTGCAGGGACCGTTTTTCAGGCTCGTTTGGGGGATTTGCCCAACTGTTGCTCAAGCAAACTGCAAATGGGGTGGTCTCTTTGACACAAGCTACCTCTCCTGTTTCCTGTTGCCCTGTGCTCTGCTGCTCGAAGTCAGCAATTGCTTTTTGGCAGAAGGCCCGGCGGGTGCTTTAGGAGCTGTCCTCATCACCTTCCGCAGACAACACCCCGCACTTCTCCCGGCCAGCTCGCAAGTGTAGGCTCCCTCCTGGGAAGATCTTGGAGAGATTTGCAAATAAGAGTGGCATCTTTGCTCTGGCGTGAGGTTGGTCTTGGCACTAACCAAAACCACATCTAATTGTTCCAAGACAGTGACCTGAGTCCAAAGGGCCTTGCAAGTTCCCAAGTGCGAACCTGATTTGCATGGTTTCAATCCTCCTAGTTCAGTTGTTGTCCATTTTAGGAAAGGAGGTTCAGTTTTGACCTACCCTTCAAATGTGACCTGGGGGGCAGGGGCTGTGGAACTGTGTGTCTACTCTCCTCTGATTTAACACATGAGAGAGCTGTACAAGTGAAGAATGGCTTTCTAGAATGCAAGGCACTACAATAAGGTAGCACAAGCCTCGGCATGGCCCTGGAGGTCCTCAGGAGCTCCGCCCCACTGCTGACCCTGCCCGTCCCCCAACTCCTCCCCACCCCCCGCCACACACACATCTGTCAGGCTCTCTGTTCGAATGTGTCCTGGGATCATTCGTAAACTCCATACCTCTTCGTTGCTTTATCAAATTTTCATTTTTCTCTAATCTCATCTATCAGCCAATTCTCTAATTCCATTGTCAGTGTTCTTGATTTCTTTTTAGTTCAATAAATATGTCTTCTACTATTTCTGGAATTTTCTTTGATTCTTTTCAAACCTGCCTTCCCCTCTTTCCTTTCTAATAGTGCCATTTTCTGTGGTTCCCGAAACACGAGGTTTTGATCATTTGTTTTGCCTGCTTTTTCTCTCGCACACAAAGGAGTGCCTCCTCTTTGTTTGTAAATTTTAACTCTGAGCTCAAGGGCCCACGGGAATTGTCCTGCCCAAGCCCTTGGCAGGTGATGGGCTCCTCTCTGTCAATAGGTTTTGAGGTGTCTTTGACAAGGTCCTAAAGACGTGGTGGATGCATTGTGAAGTTCATTTCCAAGTTCTGGATTTCTGTGCTGGCCTGGCTACATATATTTGGAACCGATGCACGTGCACAGAGCAGGCTCAGGGGTCTAACGTCTCTGACGTGACTTGTTCCAGAGCCCTTGTCTGGCTTCCTCCCTGACTTCCATTGTCCCAGCACGCAGGCTTCAGACTGTCCCTCTGCAGCTGCGGGCTTTATGCAGCCCTGTCAGCCTCCAGTGTCCCCGTGAGGCAGACCCAAGCCTCCATTCCTCTCTCCCAGTGGCTTTGAAACCATGGCTGAAGGGTAGACCCCAGCCCCTCAGCAGCCATTCACTTTCAACGCTCGGGGGCAGCGCTGGGTTTTTGTTCGCTTTTTATACCTAAGGACTTCTCTTTCTAACTCTCTTATATCTGTTTTATTTTGTTATCTTTGTTGCTTTATTTTATGCAGCACCTCAATCTATTTGGAAAAGGAAAGGGGTTTCCCTCTCTGCTCAGGCTGAAAATATGAGCTCAGTGTGTTATAGGCTTTCTTTTAGCTCGAGTCACACAATAACCCTATGACGTAGGTACTGTCATCATCCTCACTTTACAGGGGAAGGAGTCAGGATTTAAAAGCTTCCGTAATTTTCCCAAAGTCCAGAACCTGGTTGCCCAGAAGTTCCTAAGGCAGGTGTGACACCCACCCCACCCCCCACCTGCCTGGCCTGCAGACGGCCACCTGCGAGTCCTCCTTCGCTGTGTCTCTGCGCCTGTCCCCACCACCGCCAGTCACTAGCTGGCTGCCGGCTAGGCCCCACCCACACTCACGCCAGAGCTTTTTCGCCATCCCCCTGCTGCAGATGGGCCTCTCTCCGGGCTCCGGTGCTTTCCGTCTTGCCTTGGCCTGTCAGAACACACGTCTTCAATCCCCCCCCTCGGGTACCTATTGTAAATTCTGAGTGGGAGAGAGGGTCAAGGGATGAGGATGGAGGAGAGGGGTGCTGTCCGGACTTGGCAGCACACTGGCTGGGGCGGGGGGGAGAGGGAGGGAGTCTAAAGCCATCAGGGTTCTGGCCTGGATGACAGATCCACACATCAGATGAGGAGCATTTGCTGAGGCAGGGACAGAGGACAGGGCCGGGGGAGCTGGAGTGGGGGAAGTGTTGGGCTCCATGCTGGGCACGGTGAGTCCGGGTGCCCTAGCATGTCAGGTGGGCTGTGCGGGGGCAATCTGACATGCAAGTCCGTCACTCAGGAGGTAAGTGGCTGCTCCAGACCCTGATGTGGCAGCAAGTGTGCGAAGCTGAGCCACTGGTTGTACGTGAAACAGACACACAGGTGGTGGTCCAGGATTGATTGTTGTTATGACTACCACCCTCCTCCTCCGGCCCCACCCCCTTACCTCCCGCTGCCTGCAGGAGGTCCTGCGGCCTCACTTCCACATCTGTCCCTCCGGCCTCCTCTCCGGCCTGACTGCTCCCGCTCTTGTCTGCCCTTCCTCCCCACCTCAGAGCAGATAGCCTTTAAGGGGCCACACTGCAAGTTCGGAGCTGGTTTCTCTAGGAAATCAGGTATTTTGAATGGAGCTATTCAATGTGAAATATATTTCCCTCCCACCTGCTCTGTGCAAGGGGCTGACACTTTAAAGGCTATCTGGACCCACCAACAGCAGCCTGACCTGTGCTTCCCCTATCATGGGAGGCTTCCGCGGCCCCTGACTCACACTGGAATACCAGCCTCCTTCCAACTCAGGCCCTGTTTGGCATTGTCCCTGCTCAACACGCATCCCTGGGTTGGGGGTCTCTGGGTCACT
This sequence comes from Ailurus styani, assembly GCA_002007465.1. Lineage (NCBI taxonomy): Eukaryota > Metazoa > Chordata > Mammalia > Carnivora > Ailuridae > Ailurus > Ailurus styani. The sequence goes on from LNAC01000065.1 coordinate 327,593, forward strand.
TGCCGACTGAACAGCAGCTGCAGCCACCCACCCTGGGGACACAGCTGCAGATGTTCAGGGATAAAAGTGTCCCTGGCCCAGTGGAGGCCCTGGACATCACCTCAGGGGATGGCACTGGACATGCCTGGTGCCAGCGGCACCCACCAATGATTCAGGAACAGGCAGGAATTCAAGTTCTTCTTTCTAANAGATGTTCAGGGATAAAAGTGTCCCTGGCCCAGTGGAGGCCCTGGACATCACCTCAGGGGATGGCACTGGACATGCCTGGTGCTAGCGGCACCCACCAATGATTCAGGAACAGGCAGGAATTCAAGTTCTTCTTTCTAACCGCCCCCCCCCAGAAAGGTCACTTTGCCTAATTTCCTTCTTTCATGGTTGAGCCATTGCACTGACACATTTATTTTTGCAGCCTCCTGGCTTGATCATTTTTCAGTTACAGTTTGTCCCTCCAATTCTAGCAGAGGGCTAATGTGGGTCTCTTCCCGATCATAGATCCACATTAGTGAAACCCTAACTAGGCATTCCCCTCAGCTGCCTTCATAGATTACTTGGTGCGAGAAGTCTGCAGGCATAAGCCTATTCTGAGCTAAAAGCCTCTTGAGATGCCCAACCAGGATCTCCCTGAGGAAGCACCCAGTGTTCCTGCCTGGGAGGCCTCGCTCAGTCTGCTCCCTACTCCCAGAGGCCCTCCCTTTGACCCTGGAGAATATAAAGCTTGCCATCTTTATGAGCCATATTAAAAGATAAAATGTATCCCCTTTCAAATTGCCAGGAGTATAGATTTTATTAATAATGTGGTAAGGGTACAACTCATGAGCATTCTTATAGTCTGTGGGCAAGAGAATAAATAGGCACAAACTTTTGCAGGAAAAAAAAACAAAAAACCTGACATTGTGTGTCAGGAGCCTTCAAAATACCTTCAGCCTGGGTGCCTGGGTGGTTCAGATGGTTAAACGTCTGCCTTCGGTTCAGGTCATGACCCCAGGACCCTGGTATCAGGCCCCGCATGGGGCTCTCTGCTCAGCAGGGAGCCTGCTTCTCTCTTTCCCTCTGCCATTCCCTCCGCTTGTGCACTCTGGTTCTATTTCTCTGTCAATAAATAACTAAAATCTTTTAAAAAAGTACCTTCAACCTTTGGCCCAATAACTCTACTTCCATGAATCTTTCCCACAGATAAAATCAGAAATGCGGACAGATATTTATACATAAAGAAATACAGCATTATGTTACAGTATCTTTTATATTGTTGTTACATAATTAATACCTGATAATAAGGGAACATTTAAATATAGTTGAGTATATCCATACTATACAGCCATCAAAACTGAAGTTGGTAAAGGCATTTTAATGCTGATGTTAAGTGAATCAAGCAAACTTTCAAGTTGTAGACCCGGTGTGATCCAAATTGACCTTCCCCCACGGTTGTTTCACAGGATGCTTATAGGAATGCTATAAATAGAAAAGTTCCATTTTCCAACAAGGTTGGAAAGTTAATACAGGCATAAACTTTGAGGCTACTAGAAGCCTTGGATATGCAAATGAAATGGGAAATCAAAAAAAAAGTTAGGCTCGGTGTACAGGGTCACTGTTTTTATGCAGGGCATCCTGGGGGCTGCTGCTCACGAAGCACATTTCAGAAAACCTTGGGGGAGGCACCTAGGAAAAGATTGCCATGCTGAGAGGGGTCACAGCTACTATTAGTCATAGAATGACTTTATTTCTTCCTCGAAGTTTTCTGAATTGCCCTATAAAACAGTCGTAAGTGTTGTGAGAGGAAGCGAGCCAGAGGCTCACTGTCCACCCAGAGTCAGCAGTGTGGAGTGCTGGAGAGTCAGCTGGCACACAGATTCAAGATGGTAGTCATGCCTGAGAGGGTGGCAGCGCAGAGGGGCTATGGAGGCCAGGACAGGGGAGCGGCCCGGTGCTGCCTGGTTGACTGTCGTGCTCTGACTACATTACAAGGGCATGGGGTGAAGTCAGGGTCACGGCACTGCCACCTGCTCCTAGCCCACCCAGAGATTTCTCCATGCCTGAGACCCTCCCCAGGATGTGAGTGATCCTCCAGGTTCTGGAACATGCTACCTGCCTATTGATTGCAGACTTCAAGTCCAAGGTGCATTGGATGGGCCTGCTTGGACTCGATGCCTCCTTCTTAGTTCCCGACTCTTCTACTACCCCTAGACTCTGTCTCCAGGTCTTCCTTTGTACCAGTCCCACACCACTGGGTCAGCCCAAAAGCCTGCCCCCAGCCCAGCATCTGGTCTCAACCATGTAGCCAGAGGGATGTAAACTTCGTTAGGACCTCAGAAGCAGGTACTGAGCTGTACGTGCAGTGGGGTGTAACAGGATCTTGGAAAAACTTGCTCGGACACCTCCTGATTACCTTCCAAGGGCCCCTAAAATATTCATCAGGCTTTATCAGGCTAATGGGCTTCAAAAGGAGCAATTTTCTGAGACATGAGACAGGACAATATAAAAAGAACATTAAGGAAAAAATCCGTACTCCAAAATGAAAAGGAAAAGATCATTTAGCATCCCTGCTGGTGTTATCTATTCATGAGAAACAGCACATTTAATCCAGAATGGGATATAGGGAGGGCTCTGATGCCCTCACCTTAGGGTCACCTTCATGCAGAAGTCATCTGTCTCCACTGACACAGACGGTGGGGGCAATGGAGATGAGGATGTAGATGAGAGACATTTCAGAGGCACACTCCACAGGGTGCAGAGGGATTTGAGGGAGAGGGGGTGTGGAGAATGTCGAGCATGACTCCCAGGGCACTGGCTTTAGGGTTGAGAGAAGGGGCACTATTCTCCAGCTTGGCCGCCTTCCTATCTCCCTTCCCAAGGCCCACTTGGTTTCTATTTTGTCTGGTCTCCATTTTGGACCATGCTGTGGGAGTTCAGCTTCTTGAGGTCAGGGGTTATGACTCCATTCTAGCCACCAGTGTCACTACCCATCCATTAAAGTTGGGTTTTGGGTTCCAGCCCTAAGACCAGGACTCTTGGGCACAAATGTTGGGAGAGGCCCTAAGTGTGAGAGTGCTTTGCACCTGTCCAGGCCAGGAGGACCATTTATGGTCCTTCTCTGCCTCCCCACGTCCTCCCCATGCACACTGAGTCTCCTCAGGAAGACTGTCTTTCTCAGAATGTATTTTGCTCAAGTTGAAGGGGCCCTGAGGTTACTCCTTGGTTGCTCTTAGAGACAAAGAAATCAGGGGTTCCTACTCTTCTGCATTCCATCCTCCTTCCTCGTCCCCTGTTCTTTGCCTTCTCTTGCTCCTTTCTAACCCCAAATTCTCTTTCGTTTTCATCTTTCTCTTTCCCTTCCTCCTTCCCTTTTCTATTCCCACTTTCATTTCTACTTTCAATCTAGTATCTTTCTTTTTCTAGCCTCACCTATCCCCAAGCTTAGAAAAATACTTTCAATTTAACTTTTTTCTCTACTAAAGAACTAAGAAAAATTTTATACAAAGCCAATTTAAACTGTCACCCAACTTGTCCACCAAGACCTTGCCAGGCTTGACAGTTGTTAATTATGTGACCAAGACACTCTGCCCATACTCAAATACTTGTCTGATGATTGGATTCTCTGGTGTTCCTCTACCCCATGGTTTGCCCCATCAAGTTCAATGTGAGCCTTTCTAACCTCAGTTATAACAACCATATGTGCATTGAGTTCTTTGCACATGCAATGTCTTTTCCCCCTTTCATAATTAGAATAAAAGCCTGTTTGATGTTTCATTGCATATTTAGTTTTAAGTGTTGCTTCTCTTTCTTTTCATTAGATATGTGACAAAGAATGGCATTACTACGTCATCAATGTGGAGTTCCCTGTAGTTACCTTGTACATGGATGGAGCAACGTATGAACCCTATCTGGTGACCAACGATTGGCCCATTCACCCATCTCACATAGCCATGCAACTTACAGTCGGCGCTTGTTGGCAAGGTAAATCTGCGTCAAGCCCTTCTCCCCGGCCCATCTGTGTACAGTCCATGAAAGCTACTGAGAGAGAAAAGGAAAAAGCAAGTGATGTGAGAATTAGCCTAGAAAATTTACTACCCCTTACTAATAAAACAGGACCTATAAAAAATAAGGATTAATCCAGACACTAAACTTGTATAATAATGAAGCACTTGACTTGAGACCAGATTTTGATTTTAGATCAAGATGAGCAGTTTCGTGGTTGCCTCTGATTTACCATTGCCTTTTACTATTCTGGAACCTTCTCTGATTTCAGACTGGGGATATGCAGAGAAAAGGCTGAATGTAGAACCCCGTATCAAAATTGCCATTTGTTTCTGTTGAGTGCTAATCCATAGCCAAATATCTCCCTTTATCCCACACAAGTTGTCCAAGCCCCCAACCCTCTGCTCTGGGAGCTTACAAATATGTAGGGCTGTGGGGGGGTGGATTGTCTATAGGTGTGAGGCCACGGGAGGCCACTGCCAAGTTCAGCTCAGCTCTGAGCCCCTTCCCCACTCACTAAGGACAGAGGCATCTTGTTGCCTTTTCACTAGAAGTTCTCTGCTCCCTCATCAGTTCCTTTGGTACTGCCTCTCCTCCAATCCCCAAACTGAAAGGCTAATCTCCTCTTCGCAAGGTGGAAAACCAGCTCTTTGAACATACATTTAACCTTTCTTTCACTCAGTTCTGTTGGAGTCTTTGTTTTTGCTCCCTTAAAAGGTAGGATGCTTTGAAATACCACTGCAAGCACAGAGGGGAAGAAAAATGTTCCCCGAGTACACAGATTACTACTCTGAGATGACCCAACCTCATGGTGACTGACTTGACATCTGACATATGTCACATGATACTTTTAGTTCATTGGCCATGTCAATAGTAAGAGCTTTATCTTGGTAAGAGCTTTATCAGTATTGCAGAATTCCCCAGGAATTCGGAAAAGGGAGACTGTCATCTGGTGAGAGTCCATGAAACTAATGAGTGGAGCAAGCCACTGATCCAGAGATGGCATAGGAATCCTAAGTCACTGAACACAGTTGGGCCAGAGTGCTGGCTCTCTCCTATGGCTCAGTGCCCCAGTCGGACAGCACAGCCAGCCTGTGGAGATTTTGGGACATGGCCTGGATGCCGCCCATCCAGTGACGTCCTCACTATGAACCTCACCATGACTCCTCCTTTTGAGGCCCTCAGAGACCACACTGGGATCCCTGTTCCCCCAGCCTGCAATGGAAACCTGCCCCCCACAAACACACACAAGGCCAGTTACAACCACTGCTGCCCAGTCGCATGTCCTCTGGGTGGGGAAACAGTCCCACCAAAATAAAAAGTACTTTTATAAAGAATTAAGATAACCTCTTTGAATCAGTTAGCATCAGCTAAGTCATGCTGCAGTGACAATCAAGTCCCAATTCTCAGGTACTTTAGGTAATTCTCAGTTTATATTCACTGCAGATCCTTGGGGGCTCTTCTCTGCTTTTCCCTCAGTCTGGGACCCAAGCAGACAGAGCAGCCATGATGTTTCATACTGAGAAAGTGGAAAAAGAAAGTATGATGAATGGTGCATGAGCCCTTACAGCTTTCACCCGCAACTGACACCCATCACTTTCACTCACATTTTATTGGCCAAAGCAATTCATACATCCGCACCTAACTCTAGGAAGGAAGGGAAGTAAAAATCTACAATGTGTCTGGAGGAAAAACTGAAAATATTTTATGAACAATACTGATGGGCGTCATGGTCTATCCACTTAGTCAATAGATATTTGACTGTCCTTCCCACATAAAAAACACAACCACACTTCCCTAAATGAGGCAACCCCAAATTCCACCTGTTGTTGACTCCAAGCTCAATGTCCAGAATCTCTGAGTGATTCCTGATGATCTCTCCCTCAGGCTGAGCGGCATAGGTGGCTCTCTTCCTCAGGACCAGATGGGACTCCACTCGGTCTGGAGACCTGTACACTAATAGGAAGAGATATTTGCTGCCACCACAACCATCATCCCCTACACACACACACACACACACACACACACACACACACACACACACAATGCAGCAGTGGAACAGTGGGAAAAGGCAGAATAACCAAAAAAAAAAAAAACATTCCAGTAAGTAAGAGGAAGAATTAGAGAAACACAGCAGTCGTTGGTCACTAGCAGTTCTGAAATCCCTCTGGACACACGCTGTAAGGGCCCCTCCCCTCAGGTGGGGAGTGTTCTTTGTAACCCCTGACTCCATTTTCCGGGAGGTGGTTCCTTCTCAATATTCTCCTAGGCCACATCTAAAGACGCTGTCGTCACTCCACAAGTAACAGCACGAATATTATATCTGATTACAATTTATTTAAAAGCTATTTCACCAAAATGCTTTTCAAACATTAAACCAAAGGGTTGGTTTCGTTTAAAAGAATGTCGGAGAAAGTGCCTACAAGGGTGTTCACCACCGAGTGTTTCCTCCACCCCCTTCCCGGAGGGATGCTGGAAGGTGTGGTTGGTTACGGGACTTGCTTTAGCCAATTAAATGTGAGTAGACGTGCCTGACGTCATTTCCTGGATGGAACTTTAAGAGCCAGTGTTTCGAGGAGGCCCTTTACATACCTGGTATTTACAGTCCTGTGAGAAAGGGCCCAGAGTCCCAGCTCGTAGATAAAGAACATGAGGCTTTCAGAGGTGAAGGAGCTGACCCGAGGTCACCTAGCCAAACCCGCCTGACCCTAAGTCTTCAGAGCCTGTTTTCTCCTCATTGTGGCTTCTTCCCCCATTGCTGGTTGATCATTTTATTGATGTAACTATGTGTTTGGGGAAAGGCAGGAGCTGACATGGAAACCTTCTGACACATCTGTCCACTCTGGAATCAAAAACCTGCAGCCACCCTGCATCCCCCTTGCTAATCCCCAGCCGTCCACTTCCTTAAGTGGCCCTCCACAGAATGAGGGGAAAAGCTTAGGCTTTAGAGCCAGAAAATGTTGAACATGAGTCAAACCCCCATCCTGCCACATCCTAGCTGTAGGGACAGAGCAAAATCTTCAACTTCCAGGGGAACTGCTTTCTCATCTATAAAACCAGGCTAATACCTCCCATGTCACTGTAAGGAAGAGGTGATAGGTACATGGGGCGTGCTTGGGATGTGTCACTGGAATAAATGTATCCATTGGAAAATACCTGCTGGTCCCCTCCTCCATCCTTTCTCTGCTCCTTGCACCTGAGCCCCCCGCGGCAGGCAGTCTGCAGACGGGGTGTGCTCTGGCTTCTGGGAGTCCAGCTTCCCTATGGCTCTTTGCGTGGGCTGATGTTTCTCCCCTTCCCCGGGATGGATCCTCCCACACGGACCCTGCTCACCCAGCTCCATCTGCAGGTCAGAAGAAGGTCAGTGAGACAGGAGAATAGCCAGTCAGAAGATGGGTATTGGAACACGGCCCTTGTGGTGTAGGCGGGACCCTGGTCACACAGTCTGTTGGGCCATGGAGATTTGGGTATTTTCCCCAAGAGGAAAGGTGACATACTGGTAAATTTTCAGCACAGGAGATAGTCCTTAAGAAGCTTGAAACTTTCACTTTCTAGGATAGGTGAGGGTTCGGCAGGAAGATAAGGAATCTTCACAGAGGTGTGGGCATGGTGCAATGTCCCCCAGAGGTTCAGAGACTGGGATGGGTGCAGAAGAGGCTAGGAGGAGCCCTTGTGAACCGTTGTGACCATAAGACACCAGACAGCCCCGTGAAGGAGCTTGGGTTCGCATCAAGACTTACATCCTCCTTGGAGCCACGCTCTGTCTCGGAAGAACCCATCAGAAGCCCTTTCCACAGGATGCGGGGCTGGAAATGGGCAGCCCAGAATGCAGCCCTTATTGGGCACATTGCTAACTTTCTGAAGTCCACTTACATGCATATTCTACGCCCACTGGGTGAGGCTCTAATTGCCTCTGGGCCTGCGATTGTGGGGAGCTTTTGAGGTGCTTCTGAGGTTGGCAAGGAAACAAGTTCCCATTTGTGAAATTTCCAATTGGGGTTTCACAATGCGGATAAGAATAATTTGCTGCCAGCTGCTTGCTGGATGCTCCGGGGCCCAGGCTCCAGCGCCATGGCTGGGCAATGCTCCGCAGCCCCAATTAGCCTGCTGTGTCCTGTTAGTGAATTTGAAAGCCAAAGTAATCAGTGGAACTTCATTTTCATTGGTAGTTTTTCCAGTAATTAAGAACAAAAAGAGACTTCATTTACACTTAAGAAATGTTGCCAGTGTAGCCTCCAGCATGTATCCTAACCGTAGAGAAAGGCTTTTGCAGGGAGGATGGACCTCCATCACAAAAGGGTCCTCTTCCCTTCCACGGCCCATGCACACCGCCCTGCCTTCACCTCTGTGCTCTCAGAATGCCGCCACACCCTCTCAGGGCCCAGGTCCGTGTGTGCCAACTCAGAAACTGTGGCCATTGGGCAAATTCCAGGTTCCTTGTCACTCTCTGGGTGTTGTCAGGGAAGATCGTTTAAAAGATGAATTAATTTGCCCTTTTCCTTAGATGTCCTACTCATCCATTTCTAAGAACAAAAATTCAAGTTCTACTGATGTATCATGAAACTTGTACACTCTCACCCGCTTGGCCCCTGGACCTCTAACTGACCCCACCCACACGGGGACTGAAACATAGCTGTCCCTGGGAGTAAGTCAGAAAGGCCGCTGACTGGTCAGACCAGGGCCTTAGGGAGCCCCCAGGGTTTCAGGGAGATGCCCCATCTGAGTGGGGCAATTCTGGCCTACCTCCCCCCAACACCACAACCGAGGCATCTCTGTGTGTGGCATGGAAGTGGCTAACCAGGTTTCAGAAACATGACTCTTGGCATGCCGTCAAGAAGCCACCATCTTGCTCCCTCCCCGATCCTCACCTACTCTTGCTAGATCTCACTGCAGGCTTCCCTACCTGTCACCCATCCCCAGCAACCACCTCCTCCCTACTTCTGCCAGGGACTCTCCTCCATGCTGCGGACCTTGGCCTTGCTAGGGCATCCAGCTTTGCCTGCTCCTGACTAGGACACTATCCTCGCTCAGACGAGGAGACCTTGCCACCCTAGCTCCTTGGTCTTGCTGAGTCCAGCCCTCTACTTAACAAATAAAGCCACAGGAGGTAGAGAAAGAGATGGTTCTAAAAATTAGAACTTCTTGTTAAGGGACAGATAGAGAACTCCCCACTGTAGCTTTTGGGAGGAGTCAAGGCGAAGAACAGGGATGGTCAAAAGTGTCATAAAAAGGCAGAAATAACCTTGAGAGTTGCAATAATCAATAGTATGTCATCTTCCGATAGAGGCGAATTGGAGCCACATGTGGTGCTGAGATCTGGTGCACGTTTCCAGGTCATCTCGTCGCCAGACACTAAAATTAGCATAGGGACTTGGAGTACATGCCTTCACTTAATCAGCTTGGTCTAATTTAGTACAAGTTCTCTTAATAAAGTCTGTGTTGAAATTATTCTACATCCCTAGGGTCTCTGCTGCTGGAAGAGAGAGGCACGTACTAACCTAGTCTGCCTTAGATTCAGGTGGGCACTTCCCAGGGAGGGCTTCGGGAAGCCCCAGTCCCACAGGGTGCCCCTTCCACAAGGAGGCCATGGTCAAGTTTGGAAAACTGCATCAATTATCCCATACCCCCATGGTGGAGAGTCACGGTGCTCCTTAGCTTATTAAAAGCTCTCAAAAGCCCATCAGTCAGTCTGTTGGTTATTACTTAACCCTTGTTTCTCAGTCCTGTTTCACTATGGAACTCGCTCTTTGTGAGACAGTGTTCTCGGAGAACTCTGTGGGAAATATCTTGTTGAAGTTCCTGACGCAAGTCTCTGTCCCCTGCTAGACTATGAGTTTAGAGAAGGGAAGGACTGTGTGCTGTCCTAGAGTCCACTCTCCTCACCTTTCTCCCTACTCCAGTACTTCACTAGAGAAGGTTAATTGCTAATATTTGTTGAATTACATCCCATTTTTGAAGCTGCTTTGACAAAGGCGTATGGTTTGTGGTCTAACACATGGGAATGACTAACAAGGTGTCTCTTTGTATTAACTGTATCCAAAAAATCAAGAAAAGATTATTCTAGGCCCCGGAGTTAATTTGACGTGAGGACATATTCGTTTAAAGAAGACACAGATGAAGTCTGCTTTAAAATTCATGGCTGGAAACATGGTATAACTGAGTTGTAATTCTAACTTTGTAATTAGACTGAGTTGTAATTCTAACTTATTCTGAAGATGATATCAATTAGAAAATTTGATAAGGATCTTGGAGCAAAAACAGTATTGTTTCAGCTTCTCTGAGAGATATACCAGAGGGGAGGGAGGGGAAAGCCACTGAAGGGAAAGAGAGAAAACTCACATTGTGTATTCTCATGTTTGCAACCCTTGGTTCATACTGCCCCTTCGACTAGCTGCCATTTTTGAGTTCCTACACCCTGTGGAGCTAAGTGCATGCCTTCCCCTTTCACAACCCTACTGCCTGGATAAGAATAGGATCCCCACTCTACAGAGGAGAAAACTGAGAGGGGAGAGAAGTGCCTTGCTAAGGGCCACACAGAGCCTGGATTTGCACCTGGGTCTCTGCCACCAGAACCCTGACCCTCGCTTGCACCCACTACACCACCTCTGCTTCTAGAGACAATGGATGGCCCAATGGCATTGCATATCCAAGTACGGGAGACCAGAGGATTCTGAAATCTGGAGTCAAATCAGTTGAGTGAATTCCCAGGGCACTTTTCCCACAGACTGGACAAAGTCAAGCTAAGTCCTAAAGGTAACTACAGGCCCATCGTGGTTCAATGTACGGACAGTTGAGTTCGGAGCTAGAAGAAGAAGATTCCAGACACTCCCTGATGCTCTGGGCCTTTGAAAAAATGTCTTGCCTCTCTAGTCCTCAGTTCTTCATCTGGAGGATGAAGGGGATCTCCTGGGTGATATATGAGGGCCCTTCCAACTCCATGAATTCAGGTCCCTGACCCCACAGAGATGATTTGTGGGGTCATCTGTAGTCCTATGATTTGCAGCTTAGAACTTGCCACATAGGAGACGTCTGCTGGAAAGGCTGGAGACATGGATACACAGACATGGAAAGGGTTGAGAAAGCCTCCTGAGAATGGTCATGGTCAGCCGCAACCGCAGGTCCTCTGTCTCCACAGGTCCCCTGTAGCCTACAGCTGCAGCCCCCGGGGCCGTGTGGACAGTTCTGAAACTCCAGCCCGGGGGTCTATTACACACTTCACTTAGCCTTTGCATCCTGTGGGTGTCTCCATCACTGAAACAAGGAAATGAGGGAACGCAAGATTTCAGATGGTCTCACCATTTGCATTGCTCAAAATGGATACCCAGCCATCCATGAAATTGCGTTCATTGAGGGGCGTCCCCATCAACACGCCAGGCATAGAGCAGCATTCGACTCAGGAAAGAGGAAACGTGGCGCCCACTCGCCTCCAAGCATTTCTCAGACTAAACAGCTGTGGGAATGACAGCGGGAAGGGACGGAGCGGCAGCATCCTGCACACACTACCCCAAGTGGGGAGACAACACCCTCACACCACGCGACCTTCTACTTAGGCATAGACGGAAGTGGTTCAAAAGCGATTGAGGTGGGTGAGCCCCACCTCTCAGTTGAAGGAAAGCTGCGCAGGAATTCTTGTCCCAGTGCAAATTCTAGCTCAGCATAATTGCTGCCGAAGCCCTTCCGTGTCCACAGAACACAGGGTAATTGGGCATTCTCCCCCAATGTTGTGTCAGTGCCAACCTGTCCCCATCTTCAGGAAGCAGCCCAATTATGACATCCTTCAGGGAATCCTCTCTGAACCCTCCTGGCCCCGTCTGTCAGGCGGCATGCAGGTCAAAGCCTTGTAAGCGAGCCAGACCTGAATCTGAATCTGGGCTTCGCTAATTCCTGGCCACGTAGCCGTGGGCAAGCTATCGAACTCTGAAAACATCATCTGGAAAAGGAATTAGAAGTTTAGCATGTAGGAATATAAATTCACAAAGAAAAATTATTTTTTCCACACCCATCTTAGTTTCATTTCGAACCCCTCTTCCATCTGGGTGGGGGAGATTTAACTTTGGTAAGTTGGAAATTGTTCCATTTGTTTCCCTGGTGCCAGCTGATTTCAGGGCTATTGATGTGGGGCTAGGGTGTCGGGGGAACTCCAGGCACCGTCCTGTGCCAATGTCCACAGAAACAGCGCTCACCTCTTTCGTCCTGTCATTAATGGACTTTTGGGGCTGGCAGCTTGCTCAGGATTTCCTTGTCTTAGTTAGGGGCACAAAAATATCTTCCCTGCTTCTCATGCTCTCTCTATAAGGCCATCTGCGGTCCATCCACCTACCCGTCCAGATGCAAGAGGCCAGCATCCCCTCCAGCGTTGTGCTCCCCAGCCAGGGCTCAGTCCAGGTGGCCAGTTTCAGGGGCTCGCTGTGCACCCCTGTGCCTTACCCCCTCCACTACCTCCCTGCCAGACCCCTCCTAGCTGAGGGTGACATTTTGTCATCTGCGTGAAGCCAGATTTTCTTCTTCTACTTTTCCCCAAATGTGGATCCATACCCAGATCTTCCCCACCCTCCTAGGGTTTAGACTTCTGGAAACAAAACCGGGGAAGAAACTCAGCTTTAAGCCCCATCTGCTCTTCTCCTTGTCACAACCCTCCCTGTGGCAGTGAGGATAAGCCAGATATGTGTCTAAAGACAGGGTAAGATGGGAGAAATCCTCAGGAAAAATCAAAAGAATAGAGGCTAAGGTCTCAAACATGCTATCCTTCCACTTAAGTATTAAATAAAATTGTGCATGAAAGAACTTGCCATGTTTTAAGGGCCTCAGAGATAATGGCTATTATTTTTCCACTCTGATCTGTTGGACACCTCATCTGTATCTTTGTTTGGAATCAGTCATTCCCTGCCTTAGGTCATCTACTGCTCTGGCAATGTACTCTCATATTTTTATTTTCCCAGAGTCCGTACTTTATTCTCCCAAATGTAAGTTCCTAGAGAGCATGGTCTACATCTTATAATTAGCTGAATCTAACAGAAGGCTGGGCTTTCAGCAGACACTTTAGAAACGTGTGCAGATCTAGCCTCGGGAACCCAAAATCACATTCGCAAACATGTAGAGAAAGTTCTTTGAGTAAGAAATTAGGTTATGATTTTTTTCTTAAAATAATTCATGAGCGTGTTTGTGTCTAAAGGTAATGGAGGAGCCATGTGGTATATGAAGACACCCCAGATATTAAAAAGAAAGACATTTTCGATGTATCAGTTTTTTAAATCCCGCATCCCAGCCACCCCTGAGTGCAAATATATTTCAAATTTGATCCTGGCTTCCTATTACAAAGTGCTCATTGAATCAATTTCCTGGCGCTGCATCACGAATACATAGAGTACATCAGAGATCTGGGATCCTTAAATCAAAAAGTACAGAACATGAATGTTTTGAAGAGAGAAAACGGTGTGTAGGAAGATGTCTTAGCATCCAAGAGAGTCATGAAGTTTGGTCTTCAAACATGGAGTTGCAGAGTGAGCCCTTGAGGGGGCTAGATGACAGACCACAGAGGGCTCCCGGTCAGCCCCACCCTGGCCGGGGTCGGCCAGTACCCCAGGATGCCCCAGCTGGCCCTGTGCATGGCTGAATGTACACACGCCGCAAGGGCCCACGCTTCCCCACTTCCCTCTGTGTGGCCTTGGGCCGCTTGCCTCTCTCTCAAGCTGTTTGCTCAACTATAACTAGGTTCAGGAAGATGATGTAGTGGAGGATGTGTCACCGTGTTGGAGACATAGTGCACACCCAGTAAATGCCAGTTGCTGCATCTGCCGCTCCAAGGGACACACGGTACACAGAGCTGGGAAGCAGTGGACCTCTGAATGCCCTGGAGAGTGGCAGCCCCGCCATGCATACCCACGTTCACATGCTTCTTTCTGCAGGTCAACAGAAGCGCCCCTTTGCTGGAGCAGGAACAGGCTAATGGCACTGAGGGGTACTTTACCTATGGGGGCTTTGAGGACCCGGACTAGAAGGTCCAAGATGGGCTCCCCCTCACTCTCAAGTCATTGCCAAGTCAGGGCATTGCTCAAAAGCAAATCTGTTTACAGCTCCCCGTGGGCTGAGGACTTCAATAGCACTTTCTCCTTTCATTTCCAAAGAGACGATGTTTTTGGTGGCAGGGAACAGCAGTGTGAGTCAACATGGCTTAAACCATAAAGGTGGGTGATCGGCTCCCACGGCCAAGGATGTGCTGTGGTAGAGCAGTGAGGAGGTCCACCCGGGCCTCGGCTGACTTTCCCAGCTCTGCCCCGCTTCATGCGTCACCTTGGTTGGCCCTGGTCTGCCTACGAGACGGCTGCCGCAGCTCTAAGCCTTCCTTCTTCACATAGTCACTTCCAGGGAAGAGAGCGAGAGTAGGTTCCAGAAACTTTCTGGAGAGAAAATGGAGGCCCTTTTCCCAAAGGCTGCTGGTTAATTTCCCCTCTCATCTCATTGGCCTAAATTTGGTCCCAGGATCACTCCTGGGCCAACCTCTGTAGCTTTAGTGGACACAGGTACTGATCGGCTTCATCTGAAGTCGACACCTGACTCAGTCACTGGAGCGAGGGCAGCAGGAAAACCTGATTAGCTGTGACTAACCAGAATGCATCCCTGGAATTCAAGTCAACTCCCGCCAACCTCTGGCTGCCGCTACAAGAGGGCCAAGCTGAGATAGATATTGGAGAGATTCCACAATATCCACTACTCTGCTGGCATTAATTTGCCATCTCTTCCAGTCTGGGAAACAGTTATGAAAGGTCTGCTGTGTGCCGGGCAGGGTGCAGCACGCTGGGACCACACAGGGGCCCTGTGCTGTTGAAAGGAATAAATGAGCCAACTTATGCAAAGTGCCCGGTGCAGCCCTCGGCTCTTAATACCTGCTCAGTATCATCTTCATTAACATGAATAATGCATGAGTGCTCCCTGCCATCCAGGAGAGAGACTTAAACGAATACATTCTAGCAGCGTGGGAAGGGTAGCAAGAGTAAGCCGGCGGGGGTCACAAAGGAGAGCGATCACACAGGAGCGTGCAGAAGACCCCACCTAAGAAGCTTAGAGCCAGTGATTCCTAAGCTTGACTTCACATTTAACTCGCCTAAGGAGCTTCGGAAACTCCCCACACCAATTAAGTCACAATCTCTCGGGTGGGACCCAGCACCAGAATCAGTTTGACTTTTTAAAGATCCCCTAGGAGATGAAAATGTGCAACCAAGGTTGAGAACCACAGTCATAGGCTATTGAGGACATAAAGCCCACATGTGTAAACCATTAGCAATGCTGGGTTCTTCGGGTGTATGTTCAGGGGAAGTCTGTGCTCCCGGGCTCGGGGCAAGGAGAGGACACGGTGGGTAGGGGCTCCGGAGAGGGAAAGGGCTGGTAGACAGGGTGGCTCATGCAAGGTTTCTGTGAGCAAGCAGCGGACAGAGGGCTGAAGGGGCCTTGAAGGACCATGGGATTTGCCTAATGGAAGCAGTTTGGAGGTGGTATCCTAGCGTGAAGAGGAACAGGTGTGAGCAAAAGTATGTGTGCTAACAGAGAGGGTGTATCAGTGTGGACACAATCACGGGAGAAAAACCGCACTGCAATTTCAACAGATCAATATAGAGAATTATTAACTACAGTAGAGAATTGGAATAACAAAGGATTAGCTACTAAGAAGTGGAACTCTGAAGCATATAGGAATGCAGGTGTTAGGAGCGCCTACTAGTCCAGAGCTGAGGTAGAGGGAACCGGGGAGAGCCCTGCGCCCCCTCCAGCTGAGGTCCAGGCTCTGCTGGCACAGAGCAGCTTGTGGAAGGGCAGACAAGTCACTGTGGCGTCACTCTAGTAGAAATAGTCAGAAATTTGCCCTCCGGGGTGGTGTCTCATGGGAGCGCGCTTCGCCAGGGATGCACTGCAGGAGGTAGGTCCTGGGGAGGCGGCAGGAGCCCTGAGAGAGGTCAGGGGAACCGGGCACCAAAACCCAGAATCGTCCCCCACAAGCAAGCAGAGGCTCTGGGTTTACAAAACCTTCCCAGGGAATTAGCAAGGCTGGGGTTCAACCCACATCCGTGTTTCTCATACATCCCACTACCTCTCTAAACGGAAGTGCAAGATCAAGGCTAGTTTTCAGTGCAGGCTGCCCAGAGACTGACGGGGCCTGTGCTCAGTGGAGGCTGTGGGGAAGGCCTCCTAGAAGCAGTGAGGATTCAAGTGGACCTGAGGGCAGCTCTTGCTTTAGAGACCTTGAGAAAACCAGGAAGAAAATGGGAGGAGGGGCTTTGACTCGAGTGGCGTTAAATGGTTTCCTGTGATGAAGAGCAGGCCTGAGCTCAGACAAGACTCGGCTCAGCCCATAGAGAGAAGAGTGAAAAACAAGAAGTAGGTGATGAAAGCAAAGAGGTAGAACAGAATCAAGGAAGTCCTCATATGCCAAAGAACTTGAATTTAAGTGGGGACGAAATCAATTCATTGCAAGAGAGCCAGAGCCCGGGAGTGTAGGGCTCTAGGATTCCTGATTGCCTACCAACCTCTCTGTGGAATACAGAGAAAGCAAATGCCAGCTTTGGGGTCAGACAGACTGGGAGTAGAGGACCAGCTCCTGCTTTCAGCTTTGTTTCCTGCGGCAAGTCCCTCGGCCCCTTCTGAGCCTCACGGTTCTTGGTCTGTGAGTGGGAAACACGGATCCCTTCTTGGCAGGCTTGCTCGGATGAAGTCCCAAGGCACACAGCGGGCCTCCCATTTTTACTATCTAGGGTCCTTTCTCGCTCCTAACTCCATGCATGCCTCTGAAGGCAGCTGTTTCCAATCAGGAATTCCAGGATTTCTAAGTCAGGTGCAGCTGGGGAGCACAGCGGTCTCCGCAGCACATAATGTGAGAGTCTGGCGGCTGAGCTTCCTGCTCCGCAGGAAAAGCTCCGGTTGAGGGGACACGGTCACCATGCCCTTGGTCCCCCTGCCAGCCCATGCTAGGAAGTGTTGCTCTGGACCCAGTCTCCACGGGGCAGATGACCCTGCTGCTCTCCCTTTCAGGAGGAGAAGTCACCAAACCGCGGTTTGCTCAATTCTTCCATGGGAGCCTGGCCAGTCTCACTATCCGCCCCGGCAAAATGGAGAGTCAGAAGGTGATTTCCTGCCTGCAGGCCTGCAAGGAAGGACTGGATATTAATTCCCTGGAGAGCCTCGGTCAAGGAATAAAGGTAAGGCAGGAGCCAGCATCGCCGCTAATAAGACATGGGCCTAAGGGGCAGAGGCGGCCGGGCGCCTGAGCACTGGGAGGTGGAGTCTGCAGCCCCACCTTGTCAAGTTGCCCGGAGGTGGTGTGCGGCAAAGGTGCGGGCACAGTGGGGAGACTCGTGACCGTGACCTCCGCCGGGCACTTGCGCTGCGTCCTGAAGTTCCCAGACGGAGCCCTTGGGTATGGTCCGTTCTCTACCCAAGGGCCCGCACATGTCCGCCAGCTACTGGAAGGGAGCGGTTCTATTTCAGCGGTTCCTGGGTTGGAGGGTTGCTTTGCTGTCTGTTTGCCAAAGGAACAGAAGCAGCGTGCCAGAATACCCTTCGAAAATATTTTAAAATGGAATGAAAAGTTTGGCCATGTTAAATGTAAATTAGGAAGGAAGGTCAGCTGGGGGTGGGGCAGGGCTGGGGCAGGGCTGGAATTAGCAGATTCGGAGGTCGCTGGGTCTCAGGTTGTGAAATTGAAGCATAGATTGCGCTTCCAGCAATCTCTGGCAAGGGGAATATGAGCAGATTCAGGCAAAATAAAAACATCCACGTGATCCCCAAGCATCAACGCTGTGTTCTAAGAAAAGTGCCTCCTGAGGGGGCAGGACACACAGAGCTAAATGTCCCCCATGAGCGTCCTGCCCACCTCCGCACCCCACAGCTCTGGCCTCCCCTGGACCTCAGGAGCTCCTGCCGGCAGGAGCCTCTGGGAACCTGAGCAAAGAGCTGGGTCAACATAGTAATAGCACCTGCTCAGGCCTAACGGACCCCAGCGAGAGCAGGTAGGCCACCCTCTGCCTCCTGGAGCACAGGGAGCCCCCTCCCCCTAGCTGTGGGGGTTTCCTCTGTGGGCCGTTTCCCAAGGATGGTGTGACCGGAGTAGAGGTGCCCCCCACACCCCTGTCTTCTAACCGCCAGCCCTGGGCCAGCCTCTCCTGGACAAGGAGCTACCCCTCCCACAGACAATACCTTTATTTTCACCACCAGTGGGGCTGGTGAGGCTCTGACAAGGGGAGCCAGGGAGGGGCTTCTGACCTGAGTTTGTCCTGCTTTTCTTTAAGCTGCGGTCACTTCAGACATGCCATTGACATCCGTGTATTCATTCTGGGCTGGGGTGGGGGGTACACAAAGCTGAACATACCAGCCTTCTGTCTTCAGGGAAGTCCGTGATCCAGGCTGGGGTTTGTAAGCCGCTGTGGTAAGCTGCAGTGAGGGTGAGCACTGAGGCCTCCCCAAGTGCCAGACAGGGCTCCAAATGCTTTGTGGGTGTTAACTCATTCAGACCCAGAACAACCCTCTGAAAAAGGTACCACGAACATTCCTATTTTGCCCACGAGGGATTGAGGACTTTAAGAGAAAGGAGACTTGTCTAAGATCCCAGAATTGGTAACGAGAGGAGCCAGAATTTGAACCCCAGGTGGTCCTGCTCCAGAGTTCCCGCACCTGAGGGGCAGGAGTGAGGGAAGACTTCTTGGAGGAGGTGAGGTCTGAGCAGAATGTTTCAGGCTGGGGAAGTCTCAACCAGGAGGAAGGCAGGGGAGGGGAGCTGGGTAGTCACTCTAGGCAGGTCTGAGAACCTGATGATGGCAGAGGGCTGGGGAGCCCCGCCATGTGCACAGAATACCAAGAAGGCTGACGTTACAGTGCCCAAATTCCAGGAGGAAAGGTAGGAAATGTGGTCAGAGAGCTAAGCCCAGGCTGCGTCATGGAGCCCCATAAACTACCTTCAGGTGTTGACATGTTTTCTTCTGTTGATGACAGGGAGCCACTGAAGGACTCAGGCATAGGAGCATGATCTGGGCAGGAGCATGGTTTAGGGTGCTTCCCTTGGAGATTGGGTCAAAGGTGGAAGGTGGGAGGAGTGCATAGACAGGGCAAGGCAAGAATGGTTTTCCAGAACGTTGAATACAGACACACAGGTGCACTCAATAGTTAACCCACTGTCATTGAAGGAAAGCTGCAAGACCGCCTCTTACTGGAAA